>VZRH01002296.1:1222745-1270142 GCA_013397555.1 Urocynchramus pylzowi | reverse complement strand
TTTGTTTGTTTGTTAAGATGTCTGTGTTCCTTTGAAGAATTTCTTGATTTCCATCTTTTAGAAGGACGTACATTTTCTGGTTAAGAAATCAAAAGACATTTCTTAAATGATTCAGAAAATGTACGTCCTTCTAAAAGATGGAAATCAAGAAATACTTCAAATAAAGACTTCTAGACTGTAGTTTCAGAGAACTAAGGAAAATAAATGAGTGGACATGTCTAGATGTGACACCTGGGGATATGGTTTAGTGGGGGTCTCAGTAGGGCTAGGTTGGCAGTTGGACCTGATGATCTTAAGCTTCTTTCCCAAATCAAATAATTCTATGATCCTATGCTGCAAGTTTCTAACTCTCCTTGAATCAAGTCAGTGAAAGACTATTTTAGGACCTCTGTATTTTAACAAAACCAAGAGAATAAAATACATGAAGCAAAAATTCTCTGTGCAAACCATGATTTAATTTGTTGAAAAAAATTAAATTATGAATATAATATTTTGATGTTCATAAAATGGATAAAGAAAAATATATTAACTACCAAAAAAATTAGTTCCTGTTTTTTCAAATTTACATTTTAAGGGAAATGCAGATAGTTTAGAACATCTTACTTAGTTTAAAGCAGGGTTTTCTATTGCAAAGTGTGTGTGTGTGTATTTTAAATAAATTCTTGTTTGGTGTCTTTGAAATTCTTGACACTATGATTATAGATGTTTATTTTAGGAGTAAATGGTAAAAGTTAAATAGACAAAACCCCTTTGACATCTGTTTTATCTTAGGTGGGGGGAAAGAAATGTAAGGCAACCTAAGTAATAATGCTTATTATGTGAAATGTGTGTAAAAGAACTATATGTATCAGAGAAATACCTACATTTCCTAGCAAACATTCAGTTCTCAAAAATAAATACAGGGTGACCCAGACAAGATCATATAAATAAGTAAATCTGAACAACCAATATCACAAATATTTGTTTAAAAACTCTGGAGAAAAATAGAAGAGCCCCATATTTGCTTAGTGAAAGGTCATCATTCTGCATTATGTATAAATGTAGTCACTTTTAAACAAAATGAAGAACTGATCTAAAATCCAAGCACATTATTGATTTTTCAGTGACAAAACAATCTTTCTCATCACAGCAAATTTTCTGTGGAGGTAGAGCATATATATCTAATAATTGTGAAAAAAAACCCCCACCCAGGCTTGTCATGAACAAGCTTAAGATTTTCTGATTTTTCATAAGCCTTCTTATATGGTGAGACATAAATTGACACTAAAACTCAAGTCAGTACTGTATGAAAAAATGCCATGAACATTTGAAATGTATCTTTTCCTACAGTGTATGGTATATCCATTAAAGCATCTAAGAGCAGACTTCCTTCCTACAGTATTGGTCTCCAGCTCACTGATTCTCAGCTAAAGTTTTAAGCTGAAGAATAGGCTTCCTCCATCCTTAATTGACTCAAAAGGTTATGGTTAAACAGTGACTACTAGGTTGTGTGGGTCTTTACTATACTTCTCATGGATAAACATCAATAATGAGTTTAACTCTCCTAGTATTTTGCTAAAAGTCAGTTGTGTTTGTATATACATATATATATATAAAAGAAACGTGATACACTGAGTTCGAATTTTCACTTCAGAGTCAACAGTTGCAGTGCAAGTAAAGAACACGATAAAAACTACTAAAGCTTTCTCAAAAGGGGAATGTTGAGTGAAAACAGATTTTGCAAATGATATTTCATTCCTGCAGAATATTTTCTTTCTGGAACTAGACTTCATAGTATCTCATTTCAGTGATATTGAGATATCTCATCTTTAAATTCACAGTTGTGGATTTCACTTTTTCTGTCAAGGGGTGGTGAAAAGTAAACAACTGTGGCTTGTGAATACTACACAAACTTCACAGCCTAGTATTACTTCCTATTTCTTCCTGAATGATATCAATATTTGTGTAAAAGAAATAAAATTAAGCACTAATAGAGTTAAAATACTCTATCTCACAGGGTAGTCATATGTTTTCCACTGTTTTGCAAAGTGTTAGGACCATATATCATTAAGAAATTGCTTCATCTATCTACAATAATATTCAGTGTATTTCTGGATAGTGATATAAATAAGAATTAATTTTCTCCAAACTGCAAGCCTTTTAATTTTAAGTAGTATGTTCATGGCTTTGTGTTCATAATGCTAAGTTTTTCAGTCTCAGAATATGTGCTGATTTAGGCTGGGATGGAGTTCCTTTTCTGCCCAGCACCTAGGATGAAGCTGTGCTTGGATTTGTGCTGGAGCACTGTTGATAACTCAGGGACGTTTCAGTAATTGCTATTCAGTGCTGGCACAGTGTTTTGGCCTTTTCTGCCTCTCACCCCACCCAGTTAGGGGGGTACAAGGGGTTGGGAGGGGACACAGCTGGGACAAGTGACACAAGGCAGAGCCCATGCTCTGCTTTCATGCTCAGCACAAAAGGCTGGCTGGGGCGAGGGCTGCTCGGGGCCTGGCTGGCCTTCAGTCATTTGCTGCAGAGGAACTGTTTCCATTTGCATTCCTTATTCTCTTGAGTTTTATTTCTCTTCCTTTTTTTACTTTCCTTCTCATTAAAAAGGTTTTATTTGATTGCAATTATTAAACTGTTCCTGTCCTGACCCATGAGTTTTCTCACTTGTACCCTTGAATTTCACTTCCCCTGCCCTGCTGGATTTTGGGAGTAAGTGAGCAGCTGTGTGGGTTTTCATTGTCATGTGGGGTTACACGATGCAGCTGAGTGATTTAATCACATAAACTCTCCTCCCAACCAAAAACCCACTAAACAAGATGAAGGAAAAAGAAGGAAATAAGGAAAATGCAAATGTGTGGGATTTTGCTTTTAGTGAGCATTACTTAAACAACATCATTAGAAATTCCTGAATAACTTAGGGAAATTTGTGGATAATATTGCAAAAAATCTGCTAAGCAATCTAGAGAAAAAATAATTAATTAGTCATTGACAGAATCTTTTGGATAGTGCTCAACATACCACTCTTAAAGAGCACCAGCATTATCAATAAATACATGGTATTTATTACAGAATTTTCCATTCCCCGTATTAGGTGCTTGTTACCAGAAGTACTGCATCCCTAGTGAAGCAGCTTCCAAGCAAACAAAACAACACCCCAAAAACAATTTGCCAGGTGTTTTTTAAAGAAAATTGTAAATTTTCTTATATGAAACCACTAGGGCTTCCACAAATCAATGAAAATCTCATTATGCAAGTCTTACTGAACTTCTAGGAGGTTTGTTATTTTCAGCTGTTTCTCCCCCCCAAAAAAGTACAATAATCTCAATTTTTTATTCTATGTGTTTGATATATTCAAAGAATGTCCTATTCTTTGCAGATACCTCATGTGTTTACTGATGAAAGTAAACTCTTTTCTAAAAGAGTTAAACCAAGTCCTAAATACCTGCAGGCAGATTATAGGAGTGGTTGCTTATCCTGAGCTTGCTTTTCCCAGTGACCTAGCTGCTGGCCCAGCACGAGTTTCCTCTGCATCCATGCCTGTTAGCCAATAACCTCCCTTGCTATTCCTTATAAACAAATTTTTCCATATGTTTTGTTTGATCTCTTTTCTTAATTTGTTTGTTTTGGTAGTGCTTCTTGCCTATGTTAACCATAATGACAGTTGAGGAGGAAAATTAGGAAGACTAAGACTCTGATTTAGGCAACAAACTAAAATAGGTGCTGTGAATATCCTCTCTCTGTTACTATTATACCCACAAGCATATGAAAGAAAAAGGACGATATATAAAATTTTATATAAAATATATTTTTATATAAATATTTTTCTAAATATAAATATTTTTTTATATAAAATTTTCAACTTGCCCTCTTACATGGGTACCATTCTGAATACTACAACACAAGACTACAATGGGAAAAATTAACACCTAGCTTACTCTGTCAATGAAAATTTGTCCAGGGGAAATGAAAAATTCCTGATAGACAGCACTGTAGTTTAACAGCGCTCTTGAACCAGCAAATTGATGGGATGAACCTTTTCCATTTAGTCTGACAGCAGAGCATTAATTATAAATTAAACTTTATTAGTGGCTTGTTGCTTGATAACCCAATGATATGAGAACAGCATTTATAGTTTAACAATAATTAGAAGGTTGAAAACTGTTTTATTCTCTTCAGTAACCATAAAATGGTCAACATTTATTTACAGCTGATTTAAGGAAGAAGTAAATAGGAGGCTGTGTATTCTTTTTCTTTTTTTTTAAATTTAGGTGGAAATGTGTTAAGGTTCTTTTTTTTTTTTTTTCTTAACAAAGAAATTAATTTACCCAGAAATATTTTTTAGTATAATTCAGCCTTTTTTTGTTTTTATATTAAGGATTTCATTTTAAAGGATTACTCACATGAAAGGAAGCAGAGTCACTGGCATATATGGTCTTCTCTGTTTTCAGAGAGCAATACAACTTTCAAAAGGAGACAAATACATAGATTTAATGAGCTGTTTAACTGTACACCATGTATACCGCTGTTGACATCCTGAGTGCTGTGCTAGCAAATCAGAGTAGTGAGAAATTTAAAATTAATTAATATAATAATCTGAAATACTTTAGTACTATGACTATATTGGCTATAACGAGATCAAATGGGTTTTGGTTTTGTTCTTTTTTTTTTTTTTACCTGCAGAGAGAGACCCTCAGAATGGCTTTTGAAAAATTTTTGTTTTATCTTGGTCTGTCCTATTTTCTCTGGCAAAAAAAGAAATTATTTATTGTTTACAAAATAAAACTACTCATTTATTTGTGCCATCTTCATAAACCTGAAAAAGTAACTCAGAAAATCCAGGAAAGGCAATTCTACTTAATATTATATCATTTGGAACTGAAAACATAATTTTGGCATTCAGGTGGCTGAAACAAGACTTTTCATTGATCTCTGTGCTTGTATCAAAAGAGATGTTAGTTCCTAATAAATATTTCACTAAAAGCAGATGGGAAGAAAGACAGAGAAATTATTGCCTTGTGATATGTTGCCTGTAGGAAGGAAGTCTCAAACAAATCTCTGAAATACAAAGTACAAAGGTAACCCATCTTTTTTCCCCAGTTTTTCAATTTTATTCAAATGTATATCTAATTATAGTTGTCACAAACAAAATTGCCATGGAGAAGAGAAAATAATAAAATGAAAAAAAAGGGTGACTGTAAAACTTAAATTGAAGAAATGGTGCTTCTGCAAAGTGGCATTTTCCAGGATAAAATTAAGTTTAAAAGGAAAACAACAAAAAAATGCAGTGGACTCACAAATTTAGTGGAAAATAGTAGAAATTAAATTTAAGTAATGCATAACATTTCCAGTATTCAATATTTTAGGAAGAAAATTTATTTTAACAAATCAGTTTTAGTTAAACTGCCTCATGGTAAACAGTCTCTCAAAATAAAGAGTTATCTGACTGAACGTGGGAGGAGAATAAGTAATATGTCATACACATATCAAGGCCAGCGATGTCTTTTCATGGAGGCAGCAGTTTTTGCATTTTAGTCAATATCTAATTTCCTCCAGACTAATCAGATTGATTTTTGGGAAGAAATTATTGCAAAAGGTCCACTTTTGTAGTTTCACAGAGGGAAAGGGGTATTCATGCAGTTTTGGAAATAAATGAGAATAATTTCATTGAATGTTTTCATCAGTCTTCCTTACACAAAAGAAAAAAAAAAGAAGGGATGCACTAAGAAAATCTTCAAGTGAAACACATCTGGAAGGTTTTATACAGAAAGAATGTACACCGAGAAGAATGAGATTATCTCAAAGACTTGAATAGAAACAAAATTAAGTATATTATTACAAAGTGCAGTGCTAAGTCGTCATGCAGAATTCTGAAGCATTACAGTCCAAAATATATAGAAACTATGAATCATGCCTTTGAAAGAGTCTAATAGAAGTGACTTTAAAAAATTTAAATTATACATTTAAGATTAATTTTCCTTGCTATTAACTAAGAAAATACTTAAAAGGGAAGGAAAAAAGACTGTTACTGTATGGAAGGTTATAGAGTCCTTGAGGGGGTAGAAACCAAACAAAACAAAAAAACCCAAAACCACTCTGAAATGGCAGTACGAATTTGGAACTTGTTGTAGATGAAAATTCATGTTAAGGCAGCAAGTTGTAGAACATAGATGAAAGTTTTAGATTCTCATTTAATTTTTTATTATAAAATACACCTCCTTTTTTGTTGCTTTTTGCAAATTTATTACAGTAGTTATTTTGATATAAATAACCCTCTCCAGGAGAGGAGAGTCAGCCCACTATTATGGTTAGAGGATTTTATTGTAAAATCATGAGACAGAAAAGCTTGACATAGCTTTGATATGGCTTTCCTGACCTTTGTGGTTTGGGAGGGTTTTGTTTTGTTTTGTTTTTTTTTCAACTATTATTTTTTTCTTATTACTGTCAAGGCACAGTCATCTGAATCTAAGAGTAAAGCTGTGCTTACAATCCTTTCTATGTATTCATATACCAAATCACAGAATCATCAGGGTTGTAAGAGACCTTCAAGATCATCATCAACCCAACAGCACCATAAACACTCTTCAGCCATAGCACCAAGTCCTGATATCTCTTGAATGCTTCCAGAGGTGGTGACTCCACTATCTCCCTGGACACTTATTCTAAAGCCTACCCACTCCATGTGTGAATTTTTTTTCTAACAGCTAATCTGAACCTCACCTGGTGCAGTTTAAGGCCTTTTAATCTTGCTCTGTCACTGGAGACATGTCAAAAGAGACTGCCCCCCACCTGGCTACAACCTCTTTTCAGGTGGTCGTAGAGAGCAATGAGATCCTCCCTGAGCCTACTGCTCTCCTGATTGAGCAACCCCACCTCCTGCAGCTGCTCCTTGTAAGACCTGTGCTCCAGACCCTTCACCAGCACTGTTGCCCTTCTCTGGACTTGCTGCAGCCCCTCAATGTCTTTCTTTGAAGTGAGGGGCCCAGAACTGGACACAATACTTGAGGTGCAGCCTCACCAGTGCTGAGTACACTGACACAGGCCAGGATGCCCTTGGCACTCTTGTCCACCCGGGCACATTGCTGGCTCCCATCCAGCTGGCTGTCAAACAGCACCCCACGCTCCTTTCTGCTGAGCAGCTCCCAAACCACCCTTCCTCAAGCCCATGGAGATCAATGGCATTGTTGTGACAGGAGTGCAGGACCTGTTGAACCTCATGCAGGTCTCCTCAGCCCAGCCATTCAGCCTGTCCAGATCCCTCTGCAGAGCCTTCCTAGCTTCCATGAGAACAGCTCTCCCACCCAACTTGGTGTCTGTGAACTTAGTGAGTTCACACCCCATCCTCAGCAAATTGTTGATAATGATAATGAGCAGAAGTGGCCCCAGTACTGAGCCCTGGGGAACACCACCAACTGGTTTTACTGCATTCATCATTCTGGAGCTGCCCATCAAGCCAGTGTGTTTATCCAGCAGAGGGTACACCTGTCCAAGCCATGAACAGCCAGTTCATCAGTTCCAACAGTTTCCAAATCCTTCACGTTTCCTGCAGAACTGATTTTTCAAGGAGAAAAATTTGAAGGGGGATTGTTTCACACTTATCTGCAACCCCTTGTAGTGTGGATACAAAGGACATGGAACAAAGAACTCTCAGTTTGAAAGCAGGGAATTTGTAGTGTTTGGTCATCTCCAATAGTAGAGAAGGTAATCTCACAAAGTTCAGTTGTTTAATTTTATTTGATTTAGTTTTAAATTTGGGACTCTGTAGAGTTTATTATAAAGAAAACCAAATAACCATATTTATTTTGTGTTGATGCAGGTTTTTTTTCACTTACAGAATAAGTGATTTGTTCTAGAATAAGCAAGGATTCATTGGTACACATGCTTGTGCAAAGCAGCATTTACATGATTTCTATACTTACTGGATCATTACATCTCTCTCCACAAATAGACAAATTTGCAATTGTCATATTATCTTAATTTCTCCTACTCTTATAAAATATTTTTTGTAAAAAATCGGTCTTTTGATTACTTTGTTAAATTTCAGTTTATAGCAATGATGAAGAGTCAGTAGCAAGTTGCCAGAAAGGGTACTTATTTTTGATTAAAATATCCTTACAACATGAAATATTTTTGCTCTCCAAAATAGTTCTATATGTTTCTTTAGACATCTCTACTTCTTTTGTATTGAATTGGTAAAAAACCCTGTAAACTACTGAATTGATAAATGACAGTGAAGCCCATTGCTGGCAAGAATTACTATAGCATTATATATGTGACCTTTCACAGCTTTTGTTACCTTCCATTCAATGTTATTTTCTAAATAAATTACATTTTGGCCTACAGATGATTTCTCACACAGCTAATTTCATATGAACAAAAGTGGTTTCTTTGAGCTCTGATGGTAAAATTATGGAAGAAATATTTGAATTTCATTTATTTGTTCAATATTTCTGAGATATTTTACACACAGAAGGATTTTTTTTTGGCATACACAGCTTTATTCTCATACACTCTTATCTTAATGTAATTATATTGAATGAATTTTTACAGTAATTACCTTCTGAAGAACATTCCTAACACAATATAATTTTTGAAATAATTTTCTAAAATTGAAACCAAAAAGACATCCATAATGGTCTAGTTCACAAAGTGCTGTGTTAAGAGTTTCCATTTAAGTAAATTGCCTAAGTACATATCATTTTAAATCTAATTGTCACTCTTATAACACTGAACTGCTTTGATACCAACCATTAATAAGTTCAACATACCTATTTCACAGCTTTGTTTGCTCTATTTAGTAATTTGCAGTATGTAAGAGCTGGCAGTATCAAACAGTGATGCAGCACCATGACAGCCACAGCAGCTCAACATTTTACTACAGTGAGTTTCCCAAGAGAAGAAGAGACAAACAGGTAAACTCATGTGGAAATTAATATTGTAGCCATGACTCACAGGTTGATCACTGACCTAGAGTAAATGGAGTCCATGACAGCTCTTTTGGTTGAAAGACCAGGCCTATAGTTTTTAAGACTTAGTTACCACAAAAAATCAACCATAAAATTAATAAATGTTTGAATATTGCAGCTTGAAATAATTTAAGACTGGCTGGTTTATTTTTGGTTTGGTTTGAAGTTTTAGATCACTTTAGTCACTAAAAGACTATTAAGTAGTAATCAGAAGCGTTTATGAATTGTGTCAATTCATCCATATAATCTGAAATTTTTTGTTTCACCTGAAATTAAAATGAAGCAAAAACCATAAAGAATTCCATGTGTTTAAATAAATGGATATTTTCATGTACTTAAAAGGGCAAATTAAAAAAAGTACCTAAGCAATGGATTTGTATCATAAATTGTAAACTTTAATTAGTTTTTTCATCTCATCACTATAAAAAAGTGTAAAAGTAGATGGATCATCCCAAAGTATCAGGTGACCAATATTCACAATCCAGAGCAACCTATTGACTGGGTAACACAAGGAAGGACAAAAATTTAAAGTTCAAAGCTAGGCAGGTCTAGGAAGTCATGAGTCTGTCTCACAGCAGGTGAAACTGCTGCAGTCAATGCCATCAGGCATCTGAGAGAAGCCACTGACAAGTGGACATAAAACACAACACCTTTTCACCAGACTAGTTCAAGTTGAAATACCTTATCCTAGGAAGGTTAGGAGGGTTTTTTGTGGTTTATCCAAAGGCCAAGTGATTTAGACTCCTCAGTTAGTATCAGTTATTTCTCCTCCAAAAGATTCACAGCCATATGTTTTATTTGTTAAGTGAGACGTGGTACAATTATAATATTGTATGTTTGGTGAGTTTCTAGTTTTATAGTGTTAAAATTATTATGTTTTGCGTGACATATTTGAATATGCATTAAACATAGAATTAGAATCCAGAGACTTTTTCATCACAAGCACATATAAAAACACTCCAGTTGCTAAGAGATAGAACTGAGGGCTTTTTGTTTACTTGTTTGTTTGGGGTTTTTTTATGCCCTGGTTTAATGAAATAGCTTTTGGCTAAAAGCACTTTTGAATTGAATTCTTCCTTTTGCAGACATATTATGTTTCCTTTTCTTCTTTTAATGGACTTCATAAAGGAATTTTCCATTTGTGCTGAAAGAAAATCCTTTGCATGTTCTAAAGTAAATAGCATTTCTTTTATTAAAAAAATTATCAGAGAAATAAAGGGTTTTACCTGATTACTTTCCCTTCAGCATTTCTGTTCATCAGTTAAAACATGCTACCAGTAACTGAGAAAATCTTTTGAATGGCATATGACTCTTGAAAGAATACTATGCACAGTCAGGATGGTATACAAAATATGACTGCTCTTGGAACAAGAAATTATGTATTTTAGCAAAGTTTTATTTGGAGGAAGTTGGAAATACTCTACTGATGGTAAAAATAAAACTACTGTAGTTTTCTGAAACCATACCTTAGTCTACTCCCTGGAAATTGTAATATTTCCCAGGAAATGTTACAAGAGTGTAAGAGAAACATAAAATCTCCATTGAAAGCTTATTTTTGTCTTTATTTAATGGATTAATTTATTTCTAAAGCCTTGCTATTTAGAAGCATTCTGAAAACTAGTATCTGTGCTTTATTTAGGGAAAGTACTGTGACTTGCTAGAGGTGGACCAACACTTTATGGACCCTTTTACATGTACTGTGGTTATTTTCAGGGAAAAGGAACTATGCAAAGAATCTGATTCTATCTCCTTCAACATCTAATAGTGGGTTTTCTACTCTTCATAGGATCTCACTATGAAAACTTAGTGATATGTGGATGAATGACTAGCTGGACTATTTTGTAAGATTTTTCACTGCTTTTCTTTGTGCTGCTCATGTTCTTTGTATTCAAACTATGTCAACCTTACGGGTGAGATAAATAATGTTAAACTCATAGACATTCCAGGTTAGGAAGCTCATATTACAAGCAAGTCTATTATTGCATTGTATTACATATTTTCAAGGTTAAGACATAATGTGTGTATAAGGTTTGTTGACACTGCCAAAGACGTGAGCAAAACAAGGATCAACAACTGTCATAAAAGTGTCATATATTATGATGTCCATAATAGCACCAAGGTCAATAGTGTCACATGATAAAGATGTTAGATAAAAACAAAGATTTTAAGTTATATTTGGAGCAAAGTGAGATGAAAGCTTGTGTAAATAATCCGATAAAGTCAGTTGCAAATGAAGGAATTATATCCCCTGTCTAAATCCAGCTGGTTACACTGACTGCTGCAATGCCACACTTGTTTTGTTTCTGAGCATACATCTGGAGAGTGTTTGGCATTTTGTATGTTTTAACTGAAATACTAAAAAACTAGATAAAAATTAGTACACTGTGTAAGATTTTTAAAGAACTTGTGAGAACAGCTTATGTCCATTACTCATTGGAAACCTGGTATAACTCAGACTCAGAAGTAATGTTACTCAGAGAATAGCTACATTCAGTAGATATGCAGATGAATGTAAAGTTCAGAATGACATTTGCTTCGGTTTTTTTCTTTTTTGCCGAAAAAAAATTTGCAGAAAAAATCTCTTATTAATTTTAGGAGTAATTGCTTTATAATTTTATTAAGTTGTTACTACTAAGGTAATTTACTGCTCTTTTCAACTTTTGTGAATAAATGGCATCTTAGAGATTGCTGTGATAGAACTGTTTAAATAGTGACCTGGTCAGTTTCAAAATTTTAAGTAAACTTTACCAAAGTTATAAGTAGCAATACATCCCATGGTATTTCCATATTTCTTCTTCATGCT
Organism: Urocynchramus pylzowi; assembly: GCA_013397555.1. Lineage (NCBI taxonomy): Eukaryota > Metazoa > Chordata > Aves > Passeriformes > Fringillidae > Urocynchramus > Urocynchramus pylzowi. Next base: position 1,258,388 of record VZRH01002296.1, on the reverse strand, counting down.
TGATGCTTTAAAGCTATTACTTTCTCTCTCAAAAGAAGGACCTTAAAATTGCATTTTGATGCAGGTTTTCCTGCATTTCTTCCAATTTATTAGTTAGAATATATATTTGCATTCCTTGCATTTCTCTTGTTCTTGGTTTTTCAACTTTGTGTTACTTGGATGCCTCCCCTGTACACCTCCCTTGCCTTCTTGGTGGTCAAGCTGCTCATATGCCCCTGCAAAATGCTAATTTATGTGTGTCACAGGACTCTTCTTCTTCTACAAAATGATAATCTATAACGTATGTATAGTTGTTATAGATAGATTGTTATGTTTTGATAATTTTTTCTCTGCATAATTTTTTATGCATCACCCTCAAATGGGAGATTTCTGTGCTAGAAATACCATCACAATCTATACAGCTTAGGTATCTGTATTTACCAAATGCTAGTTACTGAAAAGCTAGTGTGGAGCCAATATTTGCTGGTTCACGGAGTAAACAGAGATAAATGTGGATCATTTGCTAAAGTTAAAAAGTGTCTCTGTTTGCTGTAGTGCCAATTTGGCTTCTGACAGCAGAGATGGCTGCAGAGGGGGGAAGTGTTCTAAAGGTGTGCAGATGTGGGCCGTGGGGTTGTGGTTCAGTAGTAAACACAGTGGTGTCAGGTTAACAACTGGGCTTGATGATCTCAGAGCACTTTCCAACCTTAATGATTCTGTGATTCTATGTAAATATTGTTGTATTTTTAAAAGTATTTTATAAAGCATACATATACTGGAAGTGCTTTTCCCCATCTTTTCTTTTTCCCATCATCTTTTGTTTTCATTTGCCCTCTTTTATAAAATGTTTTATCTGAAATGTTTATACTTATTTGATGAGGTCCTAGCGTTTTGAAAAGATTTAGACTCAGAAAGGGTATTTTTGAAAAATATTAAAAATTATTTGTTCATCTTTCATATGGTTGTTTTAAAGTCCCTATAGCCTCCTTAGTATATAATTCTGAATGATGCATCTGCATTCTCTAACTCATGTACTGCATAATGCAAATGGATAAATGAATTAGTGATAATTTTCCCATCAATATTATACAGTAGCCAGCCAGAAAAAAACCTCTATTGTTTGCTTGCACTTAAGACCACTAGTAATTTGAACAAAAAAAAAAATTAAATATCTGTGTTCCATTTACTTTGATGGCGTATTGTACAGGCTGGGAACCCTGGGAAGCTTAATTAATGCCTTGTGTCATGAACTATGATAAACAGTCTTTTACAATATGTAGAACCTATGTTACCTTGATAGTCTTCACCACAATTACATATCTTACACAGTATTTTTTAAAAATCCTATTTAAAACACAATGAATGGACCTCAGTGGGGTACACTGGTATTATCTTTGCTAAATAAAATTTCAGAGTAGAATATTCTCTACAGTTTCCAGATGTTTTGTGTTTATTCTCCTGTGTATATGTGTATGTGTGTTTATATTCATGAATGTTTAAGTAAAAGATAATTATTCCAGTGAATCTGAGTGTGAGAGTATGTAGCCTCCTTGTAACCCCAATTTCAGTGGGAAAAGAGCTTTTTTCCCCTCATAGGAAGCACTTTGCCAGCATAGGGCATCATATGTAACACTGCATAAAGAAGAATGCACGTATTTGCTGCATAAATAAAACCTAAAGATTTTTGATCTCAGTAGAGTAAAATTCCAGATTAGATATCGAAGGTCTCTGCTTAGTATCAGACCAGATTCTCTGCATAATTGATCTTTCTACACTTTGTTCTAATTGAGGCAATGGTGCATGGTGCTGTCTCTGCTGTGTTCTCCAGGTTATTTTGCAACTGTGAAATTATGGCTTCAGCTGTTATGAACGTCTTTTATCCTTATTTTCCATTCCAATGGAATTCAATTCCTCTTTCAAGTCCTTATTGTGCGCTGCCATATCATATTTAGCATTAGAGCTGGGAATCATTTGAAAACTAACTCAGGAAAGAAAGCAAAAAAATGTTACTTTTTCAGGTGGATCAGTTAACTGCTGACTGTGTTGATCAGCCATACAGATATATCTGCTTTTGGAACACCAAAATTAAAGGAAGATAAAGAAACTTTGAAAACTGCCTTTCTTTTTTTTTTAAAAAAAAAGGAAAACATGCTCAGATTTTTGTTAAGTTCCAAATTTTCACACTGTTTTCATATTTTGGAAACTTCTTTGAGATCAAAAGAATAAGAAATATATTTCTGCAGTTAAGTGACTTTTCTTGAAAAAAATAAGACTGTTTGTCAGTTATTATATGATATATAATGGAATTATTTTTCCCCCCTAATTGACTGTGATTAAAACATAAATATATAAATAATACTAGGTTAAAAAATAAATAAATAACACTATATCTGAAAAAGCTGTCATCAAATCTTTACTGCAATTTAATATCTAAAATCAATCACTGTCGTGTCAGAAGGTTCAGCAGTATTATAAGTAATAAAAATAACATCAGAAATAAGCCCTGAATATTTTAAAAGTAAATAACTTTCACAATAAAATGTCACTCTGTTATATTAATTTCTGAAACTTGGGAGACAGTGTTACAAGCCTTCCTGAAGTCCAGGTAGAAAATATCCACTGCTTTTTCCTTGTCTACCAAGCTAATAATTCAATCACTGAAGTTTATCAGGTTGGTAAAGCAAGTCTTCATCTTCATGAGTGCATGCCAACTACTCCTCATCACCTTCTTGTTTTTCATTTGCCTGGAAATGGTTTCCAGAATTAGCTGCTCCATCACCTTTCCAGGTATTGAGGTGTGGCTGACAGAACTGTAGTTTCCTGGGTCCTCCTTCTCGTCCTTCTGGAAGCCAGCAGCATCCTTTGCTTTTCTCCAGTCCTCAGGCACACCTCAGAGGCCATGGCCAGTCTGGGCTCATGCATGGAGTGTGGCCCAGCAACAACATCATCCTCTTCCCTTGGTGCTCATGGCCACATCTCATCAGGACCCACAGCATTGTGTAAGACTACTCAGCTTGAGTATTTCCTGACCTCATCCTCTTCTACCAAGACTGTGCCTCCCTGGTATTACTGGTAAAGTTAGGGGCAAAGAGGGAATTCAATACCTGATCTTTTTCTTTGTCCCATCTTGCTAAGGCCTCTACCCTGTTCAGCAGCAGGCTCACATTTTCCTTTTGCTACTTATGTGCTTCTAGAAGCTCTTATTTTTGCCCTTCTTGCTGTTCCACTTGAATGGTTTTGGTATGAGCTGAAAACTTACAATTCATCAGAAAAAAACCCAAACTGTGAGATTATAGTAAAACTTTTACACTTTTTAGTGTTCCCCTAAGGAGTATCTTGAAACTAACAGGAAAAAAAAAAATAACTTACACTGCAGTGTTTCACTGCTGTTCACTTAATCATTAATTTCATTTCAGAGTTCAATTATTTTTCAGCTTAAAGAGCAGGTAAGAGAGCTCTGAGTTCACTAATGTGTGACATACCCAAACTGATGAGTTTAGATTTCAGTTAATTGAGGAAAACATCGTCGCAGTATCTAAGTAATCTATGAATGGCCAGAAGTAATTATGTAATACACTTTTTACTTTTCCTAGTACAAGCATTTTGTGTCACTATTTCCAAATTTCCTCATACCAAAACTATGACAGATCAGATTTAAAAAGTCTAAGCTAAAGTTATTTTCTTGCTATCTCTGGAAAATGGCATAACATTTCCTTTCTTGCTTATGGGAAAGTCTACCATGATCTCTCAGAGATGACAGGGAGTAGTCTAATAGAAATTGCTTCATTCCCTGGGTGCCCTTGCTATCTACTCCCTTGGACCTGTGAGTATCCAGCTTGCTACATTATCCTTGAATTCATCTTCCTATCTTGTGAATAGTACTGTAATCCTCTAGACTCTGCCACTAGGCAATGTGAACCTGGAACATTTCAGAAGCAATATTTCCACAAAAGGCAGCACTGACTGCCTCACATTTTCTGAGTCCGTTGTCAAGAGTTCTTCTGCTTTTTTTTTTTTTTTTGCATAGAATGGAATTGACTTTAGCTTAAGCTTTGCTTTGGCTGTAAATGTAGGAGCTATGTTTTAGCTTTCTGCATCCCCTCATTTCCAAGTTCAGCAGTGGTCTGCCTTTATTACATCTTTAAATGTATGAGTAATGTTTCTGTGTTCTTCCTGTGCTCATTGAACATTTCCTGTGAAGGTACTGATGCCTGCATTTGCTGTTCACTTAATAATTAATTGACATTGGCAGATCTTTTCTTTTCTGAATGCCATTTCCTTGTCTCTTTCCTAGCTCCATTTTTCACTTACAGGTGCAGTTTTACAACCTTACACTTATCTGTAGTATTGTTCTCTATTTCACAGCAGATGAACAGTCTCTAAAACATGAAGAATCTACCTTACAAAGGAAAAGACTTGTCTATTACAAAGACAGGTGAGGACCTGAATGTTTGGATGAGAAATTGATACTTGCATCATCTTTCCTTTCCTCATTGCAGTGAAAATAGGGTAACAATATATTCAGGAAGTCTATTTTTCCAGGGTAGAAACCAGAGATTTGCCATGACAGAAAGAATGCAGTGATACTTAGAAAAGTGAAATCATGGTGGTTTTCTACTTGAAAATACCTAATGTTGACTATATCATCATAATTATTTATTTTAAAGTTAGCAATTTTCAAAATATGTACAAAAGACCTTGCTTTCCTTAGAAGCAATTAAATTATGTGGGGAGGCATTTAAGGTGATTCTTTCTAAGACAGTGTGGATATATTTAGAGATTCTGAAGCACCCAAGTGGAAGACCTACTTTTTGAAATACTGTTGTAACAGCTGCATATGCTAGCACAAATAAAGTATAACCTTGCAATTAAATATGTGCGACCACAGTTTTAATGGTCAGTTTCTTTTCATGTTTGTAACGGAGTTCTGAATGAATCTATGTACACATTTCAAAGCAAAGACAATCACCTCAAACCCCAGCCACATATTTACCTTCAGGATGAAGTATTTCATAAAATAAACATTATTTATATACCTAACATACAGATATTAATTCTTGTGTATCAGTTTGCAAGTGTAATCAGTAGCCATTTCTACACAACAGCTCAGCTTTAGTGATAATTATTTTTTGATCTTATGCTCATGTCCATGTTGAAAAGGCACTACAAAAAATAGTGCCTAATGAAACTCCTGTTTCAAAAGCAATCTTTGAATAAGAGAAATATTTTGACAGTACAATCATAAATTTCAGGTCGCACTTCAGTCTACCTTAATGATTCATATGATCAAATATATTTTTTATGTAAGAATGTGAGACTGTAAATCTACTTTTTACCAGTTAAGGATTCTTTAAGACAAAATTTTCTGTTTAGTCAACTTTGAAAAACATCTGCCTTAATTAAAGTTATTCCTTTCCCCTCTTGATACTGCTTCTCCCCTCTGCATGAAAACAAGCATAATAGATTAAGGCAATATCTGCTATTTCAAGGATTTATTCCTATAAGAAATGGGAAATGAGAAGCTTTAGTATAAAAAGAAAAGGGAAATTAAAATGTTTTCCCTCAGAAATCTCTGCTATGCAATTACAATATATATAGGGATGGCACAAATATTTCACAGGACAGCAGAAATCTGAGAGGACCTCTAAGGAGTTGCTCTCCAGTTTGTCCTTCAGAGTTTTGGCTAGAACTTCATTTTTCAATACCTTTAATTTCCTAAAACAAGGGACTATTTTAATGTCACTGCAGTTGGCTCTTCACACCAGTAACAATGGATTATACCTGTGTGCAATAAAGTGTCCTTAGTTTTTACCCCATTTTTTTTCTATCATCTCAGCTATCTGAGTAAAAAAAAAAAAAAAATTTCCTAGGTGATAAAAAGAAATCTACTGAATATAATTGCTATCTTAATTTCTTTGTTTAATAGATATTTGGATAAATATTTTAAATAATTTTTAAACAGGCCATAAGATTTTTTCTTTAGCTGTTGATTCCTTTTTTTGTATTATTTATAATGCATGTATCTGTGTATGTATGTATGTATGCTTGAATATGTACAAAAAATAACATCTCTGCCTTTGATTTAATTCAAAAAAAATGTTCAGCTGGTCAAACTAGTCAGATACAAAGTAAATTAAACTCCATGAATATAAACTAGCTACAAATAATTACCTTAAAGTAAACTTTAGAAGCCTGATTTTAAAGGCTTAAATATTTTTAAAGACTTTTTTAAGTCCTAAAATCTCAAAATTCCAGAAGTTTAACATGTTCAAGAAAATAAGGTAAAATCCACCAATTCAGGAAGGCCAAGTCTACGTGTAAAAATGTAACATTTGTAACATAAGGCAAATATAGAAGTACAGCTTTAGAAAAAACCATTATACATTATGCAAGATTAAATGAGTAATTAAGTAAATGGTAATTTTCCATTATGTATTCTATAGTTAAATATTCTATGTTTTCCCTGACAAGTTCTTCCTTAATTTCTGCTATGCTGAATGGTTAGTTCTCCAAAAAGTTTTGGGGGTTTATGCGTTTTTTTAGAAACAAAATAGTACATAAAGTGTAAATTTTTATTTCAGAGAGTTTGAAAATACTGTAGCTATTTTTCAATATAAACATTCATTGAAAGAAAAAAAAAAGAACACATAAAAGGTCATGTTGCAAAAAGAGCTTTTTTTGAAACTGGAAATTCTATTTAAGAAGGATGATCTGGAACATTCAGGGTAATACTCTTATAAGAAAGTTTTTTCAAAAATGATGCTCTTTAATACAGCTCATTGGTAAAATTCTCTAGAGTAGATGACAGTTAACACAGCTTATAACAATGGGAACAAATTCCAATAATTTTACTAATTTTGAAGATGACTTTAAACAAAAGCTTTAGGAATGTAAAAAAGGTCCTTCGCTCAGTAAAATTTTTGTATTACCAAGAATGCAGGATTCCTAACCAAATACATAGTTCATTGGGAAGAAAAAGGTTAAACAGTAAGAAAATGCATTATTTTTTAATGTAGTCCAGGATTTCCGAGTTGCTCAATAGTTTTTTTCGACTTTGAGGATTGAATTTTTATAATGGTAAATGATATCAACAATAATGGATCTACAGAGGTCTTTATTGTAAATATTTTTATTTTTTCATTTGCTCTATTTCCAGTGCATGCTGGGTTGACCAGTTGTGTGAAACCAAGTCGTAAATCATCTGCTTACTGCCACATTTTCCCAGAAGAAATTAACCTGAAAGAAGTTAGCAGAGTCTTGGCTCTCCTAAAAGCTTCTGAACAAAAATGTGTTCCCTTGTAAACCAAGAAATGACCAAATTTTTAAATCTGAAAGCTTTCTAACAAAAAATTTAACGTTTCCCCTTCATGAAGACCCAATTTAAAAGAGATAGCATGCAAAACAAAACAAAACAGAACAAAACCCTAACCTGTTTAGTAACAAGACTAAAATAAATGTCTGCTTTTGGTAATATCATTTAATCTCACACTAGTTTTCATACTTCTTTTCATCAGGAGACTTTTTATTCCTCACTTATTAAGGTAAGAACTTCCACTGACATCAAGAAAGCTTTCTTGAAGGAGGAGCACAGGATTTGAACTCAAGTGTTTGAACTCACATTTTAAAATATACCCATGATCTGCTTTTTTGGGGACCAGCTGTATATAGGGTGTACACACATTGACTCAGAAAAAGATATCTCTGTTGAATTTGTTTCACCTTCAAACAGTGTCAGAAGGAACATGCTGACTTGTTAATGATTAGCTATTCTATTGCACATTATCTTAATTTTTCCATACCTTTATTGATAATGAGTTGAAAAAGACATGATAATTATTTCAAATCTTCACTCTCATCACTTACTGATAAATATATGGGCTTAAGGTAAAAATGTGTCCTTTCATTTCTTATGCACAGGGAGTACAAGAGACAGTAAATATGTTAAAGCTGCATATAAACATATGTAGATTTATTTCAATGTTGTTTAAGAAATCATTCTAGTGTTTACTAAGTAACTTAATGCAATCAATTATTAAAAATCCAAGAGAATAAATGGAGAAGGGCGTTTTTCCAATTTCATCATGATGAACACTCGGTGATTAAGAATAGCTTTTGTTCCTTAAATATTTCTTTCATTCCCCTGCCCCCTAGGAGTCCTTTCACTGGGTTCAACTGTAAAGTATGTTTGTATCCAGTCTATGCTGTTAGGTATATAAACTTCTTTGCATATGGAAATGTTAATTACATGTTTGTTTGTAGACTATACTTGCATTACACAAGGCTAATAAAAAAAGAGAAAGATTAAAAAATTTAAAACATACTTTCAGAATTAATTCCACTCACAAATAGAAATTAATTCAGATGCTGAGCATGCTTTAATCCACACTGTCAGTCAGGATTATAGGGGCCAATAGACCAACTATGTCCTGGGGGTGTGAACTGGGACAGATCAATCAATTTACAGAGATTTGGCAAAGGTTGAACAGCTGGTGCTGAAAATCTTTGTTGGAGAAATGACCAACCCACCAGAGATTACAGATTTAAGCTAAGATTGATGGTTAAACCTTGCAAATTAAATCCTCTTCAAATGTGCTCTGACTGATTATAAAGCTAATTTAAAGGCATCACTCCACAGCACTTTCTTAGAACAAGATACTCATTACACTTCTGGTGTTAAAAAATTCTCTCCGAGGCCTGCTGCTAGTAGCAAATACATTAGTGTTTTCATTTGCAGATTATTTTTAAAAGGTCTCTGTTGGCCAATTCCTTTTTATTTAAGCATTTACTAGGGCAAACTTACATTATCAATAATTACTTTCACATCCTTAACACAACAGAGGGTAAAATGTTTTTTGCTCTTTGAACATGCAGCAGAAGCTGTCTACTAGCTCAGCAACTTTCTAAAGGATTCATGAGAAAGCTTTGATTATGTAATAAAGAAAGTTCTTCTGAAGAAGGGGATGTGACTATCAGCTAAGTTGAAGTTGGTTTAGCTGCTCTGCTGGCAGCTGAAAGCCATGCTCATTCACTTCCCCTCCCATTTGCCCCAGTGGGATGCAGAGGATAATCAGGAAAGAAAAGAAAATTAAACTTGTCAGTTGAGATAAGCACAGTGTAACAACTGAAATGAAGTTAAAACAATGACAATAACAGTAACAATAACAATAGCTGTTATATTGTTAATAATAGTAATGACATTGTTAAAGATAGTAATAGTAGTAATAACAATAAAATTGCTACAACTATTAATGACAATAACTGTAATAATTGAAATAAAATGGAAAGGAAAAAAGGGAGTTGAAATCTAAGAGAAAAAAATGATGTAATTTAGAACTGATCACCACTCATCCACCAATACCCAGTCTGTCCCCAAGCAGTGATTGGTCCACTAGTGAGTAATTGTTTACTGGGAATGGTATTCTATGTTATGGAACATCTCTTTGGTCAGTTCAGATTATTTGTCCTGGCCATGCTCCCTCACAGATTTTTGTGCACCTCCTCACTGGCAGAGCATGAGACACTGAAAGCCCTCAACTTAGAGTAAGCTCTATTTAGCAACAGCTAAACCAGCAGTGTGTTATAAACGTTATTCTCATACTAAATCCAAAACACAGCGCTGTACCAGCTACTAAGAAGAAAATGGATTCTGTCCCAGTTGAAACCAGTATGATGGGACAAGAAAATTTCACTAAAGAAGAGAAATTAGGATATCTGAAACAATGCAGTAACACACAAAATTGTGCATTTTTTAGGGAATAAGGAAAGGAGTCAATTGACTTTAAAATAGCAAATAGAGATCAGGATGAAAAGAGAAAAAGAGAGAGATTGGAAAAGGAAGAGAAATGGACTGTATGATGAGCCAAAAAAAAAAAAAAAAAAAGCCAGGAATAAAATCCCTCAAAAATATGCAAAATTTCAAGCAAAATAAAGAAGGGCCCTTTATCCTCCTGGACCAGGAATCTTGGGAGTTATGCAAGTACATAATAGAAAATATAGGCTCTGATAATCAGAGTGTGTTGTGTGTGGTTCTGTTTGTAAGGCACATTATCCCATAAATTTAATCAATAATAAAGTATTGCATCATCTCCTTGACATAAGCAAGAATTTCCCTTTATAAGCATGTTTATAGATAGTTAGGCTGGTGGGAATAGTCAAAAGGAAGTTGAAGGCATTAAAAAAGAAACTTTGAAGATTGAGTGTTATTAGTAACAATTTGAAATGTTGAACTATAAAATCTTAGGTCTTGTAAAGCAGGGTTGATGGCAGAAAGGCTTCCTTCTGTGCAAAACTTTAAAAAATAAATTAGAAAGTATGTTCCACACAATATTTTAAAATTTATTATTTCAATTTTTTCTTAAATTGAAACTCTATCAACTGAATAAAAAGCTAAAGAAATCTAAGCTATAGCTAGGTCTACAAAGGACTGTGGAAGGTAGGATATGCAACCTGAATTTTAAATTCCATCTTATTTATTGAAAGTGTAAGAAAGGTATTAAGGTTTTAAAGCCTTAAAATGTTAAATAAAGTGATTTATTTTTGCTAAAAAAAAATCACAGAAAAAAAACACAACCTATGTAAGACATGGCAGGGAATAAAAGAAATAAGCTGATTTTGTGTGTAAGGGATATGGCATCTTTGCCAACAGACTAAAGAGTCTCCTTTGTTTTAATGTTTTTGCATGTAGATTCAACTCTGACCTATTGCTTAATGGAAATAATTTTTAAGGTATTTAAATAGATTTCTTTAGGTCATTACTTCAGTTTTCATAGCCTACATCAATATATTGAAGCCTTTCATCACCTGTTCCTTTATGGAACAAATGGTTTCTCAGGCTGCTTCAGAACTTGAAGACCTGGAAAGATTTTTTGCTATAGTTGTTGAAGTTATTCTCACGAAATTGGATTAACACAGTTCCCTCACCACAGAACCAGCTCTTACTTCCAAATTGCTTTCTGCAATAGTTAGTTTCTAATTTGAACACAAATAGCTTGAGAGTTACCTGAAGAGGAAGCAGAGCTGTATTACTTTTGAGCATTAAAAAAGCCTTATTAAGAAACAGATTTCTTCTTATTTCTCAAGAAAACAAAACAAAACAAAAAAAGTACTAGCTATCAATTTATACACTTATTTCTTCTCTAATGTGTTTCCCAAGGAATCAGGTTATATCAAAACCCAAAAAAAGAAAAAGAAAGGAGCATTCTATCTGAGTTCCCACAACAAAAAATGCACCTTATGAATGAACTGTCAAAACCCATGGATGTAATATGAGATTATCCTCAATTCAATATACTGCATTCAACACAAAAATCGAATTTATAGAAATGAGGTGGGTGAAACAAAAGAGTTAAGCTCTTGAAAAAATTGTTACAGGGGAAAGGTTTATCCGTTTTCTTTCAAACCATGTGTGTAATAGGTACTTGTTATCTGTTCTCTGTGTGAGTTCAAAAAGAAAGAAGAAAGAAATTTATATTAGCTGTAATTTTTGTTCTTTTCTATGCATAGTTTTCTTTCCTACCCTAGACAGGAAAAGAGTTCAAACACAGAAAACTTTAAGTGCTGATGCTCAGAATTCCCCTAAGACCAATTTGTGTGAGAGTTACACAGTGATGAAGGTTACTGTGGGGATAAGATTATATTCACATGTATGCCTAAGACTATTCTTCAGTGAGGTGGATAAACTGCAGCACCAAACACAGTGTTTAAGTAAAATTCTTTGCAGTGTCCAAGGAAGAGGAATCTGCTGTTCATGAAGCATTATGAGAAATCTGTGGCTACTGATGAGTTTTCAAAAATAAGACTAACTTCTGCTCAACAGAGACACAGAAATTCAGTTTCACAAATCAAATCAGGCTGTACTGTAAAAAATACCAACAAAGACATAAGTTTGCAAGTTTGACTTTGTACCAAAGAATAGAATCAATAAAATGATAGATGAAAAACGTAGCTTTCAATCCCTCTCTTCAACAAAATTAACACCTCAGTATAGCATAAAATTTTCATAAATTCTCAAAATTGAAAACCTTATGCCTAGAAGATTGAACACCCTTATGCTTAGAGGAAAATTAAGAAGGATTACAGTTCTTAGAAAGTAAGCCAATAACATGCTCTAGAATTATAATTTCTAATGTCTTTTAAAATAAATCATATGCTATACTTAAACTGGCAAAATTAGAGATATTTAGATTTCAGGTAACCTCAAACCTGAAACTTCCTCTGACCTCATGGGTTTTTCAAAAGCACCTTAAAATCCATGATGTTGCTCTCTAGTGCTAAAAAGATAAATCTGGACAGAAAAAGAACCCCAACCCTTAGTTATTTCCCTTATTTTATTAAATATTATAAAATAAAATATGATATCTGAATGAAACCATAGCTTAACTGAAGGCATACATAAATGAGAAACAAAGTAAATATTTTTCTTTGGAGAAAAATAGATATGCTCTTCATGCTCTTCTAGCTTTCACCAATGCAATTGTTAATTTTCTAGAGGGCTGCTTCATACTTTTGTTTTGGAGAAAGGAATTCCTTTTTTATAACTATGCAATGAAAGGCTGGTTTCACCATTCTTTCCCACAAACATAGCTAACAATAAGAAGACCTACATTAAACATATATGCATACACATTATACACACACTCAAATGTTGCATGGGCCATAGAATTTGAATTATCATTTTTAGAGGAGATGCAGAAGAATCATTTGCTATACCTAAAGAGGATGTACATTTTAACTTGAAGAAGTAGACTCCTTTGAGAGCCAACCATTTCTTTTGAGAAGAGCCACAGATGAGTAGGGCCATGTCTTTTACTGATGATGGTAATATCTGGCAATACCCTTAACTCAATTATTTAAAATGCTCCTACATTCCAAACATCACCTTTAGTAATCTTCTGTGATTCAATATTGTATGTCTTATAAATGTTGTCAAACCTAGGTTTGGGACTCTAATTAAAATGCAGAGATGGGCTTACAATGACATTTTATGTGATTACAACAGAATGGATGTATTTTCTTTCTCTGAATCCCTTTCATGTCATATACAGCCTTACTAAACATTCTTCATGCAAGCTCTTTATAAATAATTTACAATTTGAATTGACAAGTTTTGTTGTGACCTATCTGTAATGTTAAATGAATTTTTTGTCCCTTTTTTGTTAATAAAATTATAAAAACATAACAGCAAAAAATACTTAGAGTAGAACATAGAATTTGTATCTGTAGATCTCTCTGCACTTTGTATGTGGGTTAAGAAAGTACTAATTATGGTGTACCTCGATATCTCCTTTTTAAAGTGAAAAGTATTTAATGTTCATCCTTCAAATTCCCTCTCCATCTTATTATTTCTGCTCTGTGTGGTTTTATATTATGATAAATTGTGTAGATGTAATTAGACACAGTCATACTGTGCTCATGATTCTATCAGTAGGGCACAGTATCCCTCTTTGTAGCAAGAGTCAAATCACATCATTACTGAAGTGCCTTATTTAGTTTCCTGTGCTTTGTTATTCTAAATGTGATTCTCAAACAACAGTTAAATAACCTTTCACATATTAGAACCTTAAGTTTAACTCGAGTGTTAAAATATAGTAATTAGTTCAAGTTACCTGGAAATTACTTTTATTAATACTTATCAAATCCTATTTTTGCAAATTCTAGTTATTGTCCCTTTATATACACTTTGTGGGGCTCACAATCTGAGGTTCACTGATATGGTACTAAAACAGCAAACAGAGATGAGAATCATGCCCTGGATTTTTAAAGGAACTTTATTGATTGCAACTTTGTTCTAAATATTTTGACAAAGTCATCATTCATTTATTTATATTTTCCAGTACTTTGGCTCACTTATTTAAATAATCTTTTTGCACATCCGTCAGAATTATATTTTTTCATACAAAATGAAACTAGCATTACCTAATTTCCTAACAAACTTTTCAAATCTGAAATCTTTTTAATGTTTAATATAACCGTGGGATCTTAGTTCACAAATTCCACCTCCAGTGGTTTCCTAGGATACAAACACACAATCACAAACAGAAAGCAGCACAGAAAAACAAGGTAGAAAGCCTGCAGCAGTTTCATTTTTTTTTGAATCTTTTAAAATGCTTTGCATTCTCACAAACATATCAGTGCTAAACCTCAAACAAAACAGCTGGTGATGGGCTTAAACTGCAAGTCATATCTGTGTCATTTGTAAAAGCAGACAAAATTCTCCTGAGAATCCTGAAAAGAACAACTGGAACAAGAAATAAGAGCTTTTGCACACAGTGCATCAAGACTTTGGAAGAATGAAGCGGGAACAATTAATTTCAGAGCACTGCTTTAATAACAAATTAAATAAAAGTGGAGATATTAACTAACTCCAGCTGCTAAAGTGGAAACCAACACATAAAAGGCAATTACAGAATGCATTATGTATGCTTGGTGAGGGATATTTTCAAATAAAATAGATGTTCTGTCAAAAGCAATTTTAACTTTATTATCTCACCCTTCAAATGTCCCAGTGCACACATGATTGTATGTACGCATGCACAAAAATTTAGACAATAGCTACATTATTTTTAAAGAAGAAGTGGAATTTCAAAACATTTCTTAAGAGGTCAAAATCAATAACATAGGTATAATTTTAGAGTTCAATGATAGATCAAGAAAAAAGAATGAGAGCATGACATGTAAATCTGGTGATACTCATGCTAGAATATTTTATTCATTTTTTTTATTGTCTTTTTAAGAGGAGACAGGCACCTAGAAGACAGAGAAATCCCTGCCAAAACTAAAAAAACTGTAAGAGGTAGAAAAAATTTGCACGGCAAGAAATGAAATTTATTGTCTTTGTAGGTAATCCTAAGAAACAAGTGAAGAATAAAAGGTGAGGTGACCCAATTACAATATAAAAGTCATCGTGGGTAGAGATATCACACACTTAAACAGGAAGATTTAGCAACACCAAAAGCCTAAAACTGAGGTTTGACAAATTAAAGTAAGAAATAAGGCAAAAAATTTTCTTTAAACAGAAAGTATGATTAATGATTGGAACATGATTATAAAGAAAATGATGGCTTGTAGTCTCACTACTCCTGAGATCAAGATTTGTGTATTTTATTCCTGTCCATAGCTGTCTTTGTGCTTGACTGTAAAATAAGTGGAATTGAGGAATAGTGACATTTAAGTTGAACTAATAAGCTGTTTGTTCTTCCAGGACTGGATGCTACAAATCTCTGACTTCACAGGATAAGTGAGTTGAAGGGGGCCACATGGATCACCCTGTCCAGCTCCTGGGCCACCACTACCAGGAGTTACACCATGTGTGTGAGAGCATTGTCCAAACTCCCCTTGAACCCTGTCAGGCTCTGTGACCACTTCCCTGGGGAGCCTGTTCCAGTCTGGGACTTGGTGTAGAGCTCACTGTATTTACACCCATGTTGCAACATTAGTAATTTTGATGGCAATTCAGTGTAAGAAACTTGAACCATTCTTGTGAAATATATTTTAAATCACTCTCAGAGTTTCAGTTTTATTTCACAGCTACTTACTTGTTATCAGGTTACTGGAGCTTTCATAATACAGGAAATAGCTTTGATAAAAAGTAAGGACAGCATTACAAAAATGGGATCTGCAAGAGACATGCTGGCATAGGGAAGTTAATGGATATTGTAATGTCAAATTATTTAGGCCAGTGTTTCACCAATCTTTTGGATGAGTAGACAGAACTAAATTGAAAAACGTCTGTGTGAGAGAAGGGAATCAAAACTTGCTTAAGAAGGGTTAGTACTTAAATGAGAATGGCATAAAAACAACAGAAATTGTCACAGTAGTTTTTTATTTTTGGTCACAGTGTATGAAAGATCATAAAAATCATAGAATGGTTCTGGTCAGAAGGAAACTCTAAAGATCATCTAGGAATAATCCCCTGTCACAGGCAAGGACACACACTAGATCAGGTGGCTCAAATACCTATTCAACCTGACCTTGAATATTTCCAGGAATGGGCTCAATCACTTCTCTGGGCCACATGTTCCAGTGTCCCACCACTCACATCATAAAAATATTCTTCTTTTATATTTTTTTAGTTTAAACTGTTTCCCTTGTCCTATCACTATACACCCTGGTAAAAAGTCTCTCTCAGTCTTTTAATGAGCACCCTGTAAAAGTCTGCTCTTACTCAATGAGCTTCTTAAAGGGGTTTAGGTTTTTTTTATACTCTGAAAAAAGTGCACAGGAGAAATGGACAATACTCTCAGGAGGTTAAACAACATATTTTACTGTAAACTTTAGAAAATAAGAGTACTTGGTAAATTTTAAAGCGATTGAAATAAAACATTTCACAAGGCATTGACTCAGCAAACTCTCACCCATTGAACTTTAAGTTACCCAGAGCTAGAGAAGTGGAAATTAGAAAGGGAGATTAGAGAGGGAAAGGGGAAATTGGAGAGGGGGAGAAAGAGAGGGGGGTACAGAGAAAGATTTATATCCTTTGCTTGAATTCCAGCATGTTCTCAGCTACTATAAAATCCAAAACAATGGGCCATGACCACGTGTGTCTTTGTGCAACTGCTTTTATCTGCTTTGGCCTCCCAGGCCCTCCCCTCCAGGAGGGTTTCAGGTGTGCCAGTGACTGACAGCCCTTCTGGGCTGGCTCTGGGGGTGTGGGACAGTGCACGTCCCACTTTTCACAGAACTCGCACTGCTCCCCCTGCCCCCCACATATTCAAGATGTTTTGAGCCAGTAATAATTTTCTCCAGTTTCTCACACCCCTTTTAAGCATTGTAAGGCTTCAATAAGGTCTCCCCAAGGCTTTTCTTCTCCAGGCAGAACAACCCCAAATCCCTCAACATTTCTTCACGGGTAAGGTGTTCCAGCTCTCTGATACTTTTTATGGACCTCCTTTGGACCTCTTGTAACATCTGACTTATGCTGAGATCACCAAAGCTGGATGCATGGTAGTCCAGGTGAGGTCTCACAAAAGTGAAGTAAAAGGTCAGAATCACCTCCCTTGACCTGNGGCTTTTCTTCTCCAGGCAGAACAACCCCAAACCCCAAAACATTTCTTCACGGGTAAGGTGTTCCAGCTCTCTGATACTTTTTATGGACCTCCTTTGGACCTCTTGTAACATCTGACTTATGCTGAGATCACCAAAGCTGGATGCAGTAGTCCAGGTGAGGTCTCACAAAAGTGAAGTAAAAGGTCAGAATCACCTCCCTTGACCTGCTGACCACAGGTCAATTCCTTGATTCAGCCCAGGATATAACTGGCTTTCTGGGACACAAGCTCACATTGCTGGTTCATATCCAATATTTCATCTACCAATATCCCAAAGTCCTTCTCCACAGGGCTGCTCTCAGTGAATCCATTATTCAGTGTCTATGTGTACTGGTGATTGCCTTGAGCCAGGTGCAGGACATTGCACTTGGCCTTGTTTGTTTTCACAAGGCTCACACTGGCCCACCTCTCAAGCCTGTCAAGATTCCTCTGGATGGCATCCCTTTCCTCAAGAGCATTAACTGCAACTCTCATCATGCTGTTAATAAAGAGCAAGAATTCTGAACACTCTGCAATATGAATAATAAGAGTTTGTTACACATAGGAAAAAAATAACTTTTTTTTTTTCCCCCAGTTTCTCTCAAATAAACAACAGGAAACAACAAATTTTTGTAAACAAAACAAGACTGCAGATCCATCTTTAGGATTACTAAATGCCAATCAAAAGTAGACTGGTTGTACCACAGTGTAAAGCTGTCAGGTCTTTTGAAACACAGAAATGTATCTTTGAAATTATGGTGACAACATAAGTGTTAATATAAATCAAGCTTCCAGGCCATTTAACTTGATCCTTACTCATCTGGGTCCAGTCTGCAGTAATTTCTCAGTTGAAATGCCAGATGTTACCAAAAAGCAGAGATGTTAGGCACTTTAAAACCAGTTCAAATGATAAATGATACTGAGATGGTAGCACCACAATGATCAGAAAGGAGTCTCAAATCTTGGCTATCTTCATGTTATTCAATAACACAATGTTTTTTAAATGAAACTCAGTTAGTAGTTTTTTCTTTTTTTCAATGTCTCTCATTTCCCCATCTCTCCTTGGATTAAAGAGATTCACAAAAGGAATCTGTTTATAAAACATCAAATTTTACCCAACTACCCTAACTGAAAATCCCTTACATGTTTGAAATCTGTGAGTGTAGAACATAAATGTGTATGTATTATTAAAGTCACTCACTACACTTCTGTGTTTAGAATGTGTGGTAGTTGTCTTCTATATAAATGCTCCTAGATATTTTCTAATATTGAGCTGATCAGTTAATTTTACCATCTCTATTGCATAGAGATATACAAAATATACAAATAGGTATATAGAATATACAAAAAGGGTACAGTTGAATACAGTAATATTGAATTACATTTTTTATTCTTGGAATTATAGTGTAACATTACATAGTGACAAGCAACAAAAAATAAAATGTTTTCCATTTTATTAATTTATGCTTTTCCTCAATATTGGAAGCAAAATTCTGATGTCTGTATATGAAATTATATTGCTGAAATGCACATTTGCCAGAAATAGCTGCTCTAGGGAGAGGAAAAAAAAAATCCCACAATACTGCAGGTAGTTTGAACATGAGAGTTTTGCTCCTGTCTCATGACAATAAAATAAAACAGATATTATATCTACGAATTAATAAATTGGAAAAAATTTCATGGTAAATATTTAAATTCTATAGCATGTAGGGTAATCAGAGTATATGCATACCTAGTTATTTAAATTAACTGGCTCCATGATTGAAACTGCTGTTTAAATTTATTGAACTACTTTTGCAGCAATATAAATGTAGTGATTTAGATTATTTTTCTTTTAATTTGGTTGAAATGTTTTTATTCCAAGATTTATATATTTTAAATTGTATTTGTAGGGAAGTTTGACAGCTATTTGTTATTATTTGTGAGTTGAATGAAAATATATGGTTGACTCTGTATTGGGAAATTATTATGCCCACATAGTTTTAATAATAGGAAAAAAAACCCCAAAGAATATTGTAGTTGGTCAGTCATTGATTTTTTCTCTATTGTCCTTCTCTTTTCTGTTGCAACATCATGCAACCGAAATCTAATTTAATGTTCAACACTGACAAGTTTTTTTCTTGTTATGAGTCTTAAGAAAGGCATAGGTTCAGTGTTGTCTGCAAATTATTTGACTTTGCAGGTCCATATATTTGAAAGTACTTGCACAATTTTTAATTGCAAAATTACTCTGATACCAGCAAATTATTTGTTCTGTACATTTCCATACCTAGTACATACTGAAAAATATCTGCCTCCTTTAATTTTGGATGAAATAGAAGTTTCGTCATTTGGTTTCCTTGTAAGTTGAATCCTTTAATTTGTTACTTAATAATTGCAACCTTCACACTTGCTTAACACTTCTTTAATGCCTACAGAATTTTAGAATTTATGTACTCTGAAAGTCTAAGGAATCTGATAAAAATTATAGTCCATCTTTTGCCACAAAAACTCCAGAGGTCCATCCTGAAGAATTCACTCTATCATTTTAAGAAGGTGCATGAGGTGGAACAGGAGCTTTAGTGAAGAGTAAATGTGAGAAATTACAAAATTAATTATGATCAGTATGAATAATTTAACCCACCTTTTCTTTATAATAGAATACCACCATCATAGTTCCTAAACAGGAGATGGACATACTAGGAATTTTCAAATCTAAAGACAAAAATAAAAAGAGAGAATTAAAATTATAGCTGTAGCCAGAACTGCATGACATAGTATTTCAAAATCAATCTGTACTATAGAAATGCAGGGTTTTTGTTTATTTTAGCATGAAACTAAAAATTGAGAAAATTTGACAGACCAGAATAAGGAAAACCACAACATTATCAGCAGGTCCACGGTAAGTCACTTTAAAGTGAACATTGTTCATTTGTACCAAATAACCCTGTAGCTGTTTAGTAGATGTTAGAAGGCAAATTCAGGTAATGACAGAAATTACAAGTGACAGAAATGTTTTGAAGTTACCAGACTTGAGATCAACTGGCTTGCAGAGTTTCAGCTGCAAAGATATGTAATTTTTTTAAGACAGAAAGAGACCACGCAATATTCTCTACCATTACATAATATTTATCATTTAAAAGCTCTGTCATTTCAGGGCTCTCTGTTGCAATTCAGAGGTATCACCTTGCTTTTGCTCTTAGGCCTGGAATCAGACAATGTTGGTTATTTTGCATTCAAGATAACCTATTCTTGTTCATATAACTGTAATAGTAATTAACACAGTTGTGCTAAGGTACTGACTGATCTGCTCATTTAAAGGTCAGATTGTGAAGTTAAGATTGCAACCCTTTGACATGCTTACTGCTTCTGGTGAAAGGGAGCTGTTCTTAAGTGTGGCTGTGTTTTTTTTTTTTTCTTTTTTTACTCTGTTTTTGCTGTTGTTTGATTTTTTTTTAATGTATGTGTGTGTTATAAACCATCTTTCATAGTCTGCCATCTTAACTGCTTTAGGCAGAAGTGTGGTTCTTAATTACAAAGTGTCATAAATTCATATGCCATTTGTAACTTTAATGGCAAATCATCACTGAGATTTGTTCTGCCAGGGCTGTGGAACATTGAAAGCAGAATTTCACAAGTTAATGGCCTGCCCTTTTCTGACAGCACACCAAGCTTTCACACTATTAACTAACACTTTGCTTCACTCAACCACTGAACTGTTGACAAAAGCACTTTAGCAAGTCTGAACAGCAGAAAAAAAATCAAGTAAATCAAAAGCCAGTTTGGAATGAGGCAGAAAAACAGGGAAGAAAGATGAATCAAAGGAAAAATTTTAACAAGCAAAACAAAGTAACTTGGTATGCTTTGATAAACTTTATCATTAATGTATCAACATAATGAATAATACCTGTTATCATTTTTCAGGTTTTGAATAGTTTTCTTCTCAATAGTAAGGAAACAATCTTTGAATAATCCTGAATTATTTCAATTTTATTTAAAGGCTTGATCCTACATAGCTGAGATACTGCTTTTTTATTCAACTGGTTTTGAAACATGAAGAAACTGAAATCTTCCCCATAGAGATAACTAAATTTCACAAAAAAACATTCACAATAGAAATATTGATTCCTGTAGGGATTGCAGAAAAATATGTTTTAAGACCATGAAAGAGATAGCAATTTTTTATTAATAAATAAAATCATATGTTTAGATGCAATCATAAAAATATAATTTATTCATGTATGGTAGGTTTCTAACACATAAAGATCTTTAGTTTGCAACAATCTATCTAGAATTGCATCTAAGTGTATCTTTATCTGTTAAAAGTATGCAGACATACATATCTATTTCCTGATCACAATTTGCTTATGTGCAATGACAGACCATTGAGGAACACATGTGTGTTATTTTATCCAGAATATTCTTGGAAGTGTAACCTAATTCTTCTTCAGTAGCAGAGGCAACATATTATGAAGATTTTAGTGAACTTCAGGATTGTATGATTACAGCTTCAGACTGAACTGTGTATAAAAATTAGCACATAGAGGAGGTCTGCAAAAAAACACACAAAGTTTCTGATCCACTTCATGGAATCTTGTAAATATAAATGCTAGGAAATGCACCTACTTATTTGAGTCATCTACATCCTCAGATTTTTTGGCAGATGTCTCCTTCTTTTAGTCAAAATGATTTAACATTTGTTTGTAATCATGATTCATAATGTTTTCTTTGCCATTGCATCAAGCAAAATTTCTTACTCTCCTCAAGCACGTTGGAATACTGCACTGGTTTCAGTGAGATGCTTGTGTCACACATACCCATGAGAAAAGAAAATCAAAATATTCCTAAAAAATTTCTGATTCTGCCTTCCTCTGTAACCATTGTAATTTTCTCTGAATCAACACCAAGAATTTGGTGCAAACTACTACACTGATGGGTTTGCTGCAGCCTATTCATTGTTCAGTTCAAATAATTAAAAAGCATTTGAGGGCAGGGAAGGGAATAGCAGCTTTTTCATTTATCTTGTTTCAAAACTCCAGCTTTGGTAAATTCGGACATCTACACAGATGCTTTAGACTCCTTATAAAACATGACAAAATGAAACAATATAATCTGAAAATTAGTTGAAAATCTGAACGATATAATGAATATGACATAGGATTAAGCATGGAATTTCCTGGGCAAGCCAAGGGGTCACAATTGCAAAGCTAAGGTACCACAATGAATTGAACTTCAACTGCTAATCCTAAACACATCATATGCAGTTTAAGTACTTAGTACACATTTTTGAAGTCAAGTCACAGCAAGACAGGTGCCAGAGAAACAGGAAAATGAAATGGGATGTAGGTGGGTAATAAGAGAGAGAAGTGACAGAACAACCCAAGGATAAAAAACTAAAAGGCAGTTTAGCTGTCAGTCAAAATTTCCTGTAAGGTATTAACAAACTTAGAGATGATTACTTCTCTAGTTGTTTGCTCTTTGTCCAATTTGTCTCAATTAAGTGTTTCTAGAAAGAATGTACAGCATCCAAATTCATATTTAGTGATATGAACATTTTTACTTAAGATCCTCTTTTCTCATTCAGTCATGGGCACAAAATATTGCTGCTTTGCCATTCTCTGTCTGCTTTTTTACTTTTCAGGCAGAATTCTTAATTTATTTATAAAGGTTTTGAGGTAAAATCATAAAAAAAGATTAGGAAGATGATTGATGACATCAAGAAATTTAAAACTTAGATTTAACTCTTGAAAAACAGGGTCTTGTGATAAACTTGGGGGTAATTTTTCTGTCACAGAATCAGTCAGAAAAGAAAATAAAAGTTGAAATAGAGACAGAAAAATTAACAAATATATAGACATTCCACATAAGCACATGGGTAACTTTGGAGAGAAAGTAAAGATATTTCTCAAGTAGATTTGGTGTTGAAAGTGGAGAGGCCTCAAACTAAACAAAACCTCTCAACTCAGTTTAAAAACAGGAAGACTTTGAAAAGTTGTTCTGTGTAAATGGATAAAAGTGTTAGTTCTCTGAATAGTGTTGTTTACAAAGAGTAAAAATATTCCAAACACTAAAAGAAGGACTGTTTGATACAGGACTGAAAAATTTCTTTGTTAGAAAACATGCATTACCTGTAGACAATGTTGTAAAACTTGTATTCTTTCACATAATGGACAAGTCAGGGTTCGTTGAGAAGACTACCTTCAGAAGACATTGTGAGCTAGAATTTATGCAAGACAGTAACATTAGTATATGATCTGACTAAAATATGACATTCTCTTGAAAATAAAAACTGTACTTGAATAACAGTGTAGAGATGAGTGAAGCATCATTTTCTACTCACATACGAGTGATTTTAAACAATTTTTTTAAAAGTTTGAATATTTTTTATGAATTCTTGGTTTCTATTAAAAATAATAAGTGTTTCATGTAACTTCATATATTACTGCATTTTTGTTCCCATTTGAAGCAGTAAGGTTGTCTTCTTTTCTTATCCTATCAAGTGATATTCCTGAACTCACAATAAAAAGCTATGATTTACTTTTTACATTTTGTCTAACTGCTTCATTAAATTCTCTAATCCTCTGTAAAGAAACTTTGAGTTCATGATAGAGAATTCTAGGCTCTCCACTTATATTTGAAATTTTTGACTTCCTTGTATACAATCATATAACAAAGAGATGAACTTTTGTATCCAATACACAATTGCAAGAGTAAGAAACACTAACTGAACTTTTTTTTTTCCTTTTTGGTAGACAGTTTATTTTGTGATTCACTGATCCAAAATGAAAGTTTAATAAATTTGTTACATCTCCAGAGAAACTTATTTCTCCAAAGCTCAAATAACCAGTAGGTCATAAGGTCAAGCATATGAAAGTTATGTTCAGTATTTTAGAACAAATCAAGTATGCAATAAGTGATTCCTGAGCTTTTGGGAACAAACCGTGAAACATTTCTGTGCAACCAAAAATAACACATTTCTCTAATTAGGCTGGTTAATGATGTTTACATTTGCATAATCACCACAATGCTTCCATTAATTTTTGCATGTTTCGCATTTTTCTTTCCATTTAGCAATTTCTCACATTGTTTGTGGGGCAATGTGGTGGATTAATCCTAGAATATTTGCATTTTTCTATAAATAGCATTTTACATTGCTAAATAAATAGAGAGCTGAGTGGGAGTTTTTGCCTGTTTTGCTAATCATTTGAATATATGTGTTTCTGTTACATTTTCTTTGTATGTTGAAAGAAATAGCTCCTAGGCCAGAAGATTTATGAATCCTGTCAGAAACATCTGTAAGGAGACTTCATTAAAATAATGCTTCTCTGTACAATATTTTTTTTCTTCAATAACATAGAAAAGTAATTTTACTTTTCACAAAACTTGACCAAATGGATAAAATAAAGCATAGAAGAAATAGGAAGAAAGAAGTGTTCACTACACGCATTTGCAAAAAGAAAAATGAATTATGAGAAAAGATAAATTATATTTACATTTTTTAAAAATCTCAGAAAGAATGGTCAGCTCAAAATCCTTCCTTAAGAGACTGGTGGTTAGGTTTGTATCACATATCATAGATACAGAGTGTGTTGAAAATGCTACTACAACATAAAAAATCAGTAACAGTAGAAATACTATGTTCTGGAATACATGTCATACAGTAATGTAAAGTTGGAATAAAATACACAAGCACCCTAATTCTACAAGGTATCAGGTGTTGTTGACAGAGTTTTCTGCACAAAAAGAAATAGTTATGCATATGCTATACACAATATTATTTTATACAGAATACGTGCTTATGACTGTAACAGAGACAGAAATGACAATAAAACTAGAAAAATTATTTAAAAAATATTTTTAAAAAGAGGCAGAGGAGGGTAGGAAAACAGACTGAATGGAAGATGTTCTGTTCTTGGTTTAAAAATATTACTTCTTTTACTTGAAATATTTTTATGTGTTATAGGGTGCACTGAAACATCTTGTTGGCCTGTGTGAAGTCTACCATGATAAAACACAAAATTGGTGTCCCAACTCTCTCTCCCTATGACTGGCTGATGACTAAAACTGACACAAGGAAAAGTTCTAGGGATTATGAAGGCTCTGACAGCCTAGTTCAGCTCCTATTACAAGTGGAATATCATCCTTATTTTGACTGTTGGATATGTCTTTCAAAAATACAGGCAAATAAACCCTATGTTATGCCTCAATGGTGGCCATGCCAAAACTTTTGAATGTTATGGCTATATGGACAATATAAACAGAAACATAAAGAAAAGTTTTGATTTGAACAAAAAGCATGTCTGGAAAGATGCATAAACACAGGTATGGAAGATGAATTTGAATTCATGAAAGAGATTATGAAGGCATGAAGCATTATGAGAAAAGACAGAGAAACCATAGCTGCATTTTCATTTGCACAGCAGATGGGAAGAAAAGAGAACAGTGTACTGAAAATAAATTGTCACCTTCCATTATTTTAAATTCATGTATATTACATTTAAAGGGAATGCAAATTCTCCTCTAATACCACATATATATATAAATATTTTACTTAAGTTGGTAAGGGGTGAAAGTCACATCCATCATTGTGTTATGAGTACTTTCTCTAGTGTGATGAAATGTTTGTCTTTCAAACTGATAACTTTCATAAAAAGACAGATATAGATATTCTTGTTATGTACAAAAAAAGGATAGCAATCTTTCAAGTCCATTGTACACTCACTCTCTTAAAATGCCCACCATATCAAGAGATCTTTAATTTTGATGGTCTTATGTTTTGTGTGACAAAACTTACTAATGACCCTTTGTGGCAGATGATTGTTTTAAGGTTGCTTAAAGAATACCTGGCAAAGGCATCAGCATAAACACATTTAATATAAAAGTGAAAGCATGACAAAGTTCGTTGGCAAGTTTCATTGTACTACTTACTAGATGGTTAAAGACACAGAGAAAGATCAAACTAAAATGTATTCAATCAGTCTAAACCCAAAATCAACCCAAAAATTATCTATGTGAAAGCTGGGGCAGTGGAGGCAGGTAATGTGATAGGGGAAAGAATAAGAGACAGTAAAGATAAAAAGGAATATGAGACACCATTTCATGGGGTCTAAAGGTTCAGAGTAGACCACCTTGCCAAATTTAGCCCCAGACTACACCACCAGTTTAGGTCTTAAGTTTTATCACTTAAACTTAACAGCACACAATCAATAACTTAACAATTTAGCTAAAGATTCATATAGAATTTACTATAGCACAACAGCAACTTATAGGTCTAACTTATTTACAAATCTTAAGTACCTAAGAATCTAGGAGAGCAACTTTCACAACATATTTGCTAGGGCATATTCACACTCACACGCAGAGTATGTACAAGACATACTTGTGGAAAATTCCCCTCAAATTCAGTGAAGTACTCATGCCAGGTACCTTTGTATTTTCTCAGTGGGCAAAGGATTGAGCCTTGAGGAATGTGGCTATCAACCCTCCAAATTCTATCCTCCAAATATGGCAAACCTGAGAGTTCACTGGCTCTGAGAGGCATTCCAGGGAGAGGGATATTGCTGGATGCAGCCCACTGGAGTCCAGGAAGGCTCAAAAGGTCTCACTTGGAACCACTATTTATAGGATTCCAAGACAGTTGATTTTAGTCCTAATTTTTCACTCTGGCTGCAATTTGCTGAAGCAGGGGCCAGGTACAGGAGGGGAAGATACACTACCACACCCTTCTCCATGTTATTTGATGCCATCATGGATTTACACTCACATTTAAAAGTAGTTCTGATTGCATATGAATAAAAGAGCAACTAGTCTGTATGCTCATACAACAGTCTTCTCCTTGTAGTCTAGTAAATTTTGAGCCTTTGCAAAAAGAAACTCACAAGCATCTAATATTTGGTATTTTTCAGCAGGTATTAAAATGTTTTATTATTAATTTGTAGAAATTCTGCAAATTTCAGAAAGTTCTAATTCTCCCATATGCAGTGCTTAACTCATAGGTTTGGATTCTATTTTTCAGGCTGAGCATAATCAGCCACTGAAATGGTTAACCTGTAAGTGCTAAATTTCCTGTTTGGTTCTTTCATAAATGAATGTAGCTTATTTAAACATTCTTTTTTGGTTTTTTCCATTCTTATGGTTAGACTTCATACTCTAAACAGTGTTATTTTTATTTTTTGGGATCATTTCAGTAGACAACACTGCTGGTGTTTAACAGAATAAAAATCCATTTGGTATTTTTATTCTGCTTTCTGTGATGAAATCTTTCTGAAGTGAAATCTTCTACTCAATTTCACTGTCTAGTTAAAAGGTTGATGTATAAAGTACACTTATTAGCATTTTACCTGGATTCTCCTGACTACTGGCACTCTATGTTTTGGGTTATCTTCTTTCATACTTTGTAGCTATTCACTTCTCTCTCTTAAAAACACAGTACACGTCACTTGCTACTTAAACCTTTTCTTGTGCTCAAAATAGTGAGGAGAGAACTTGTATATTCTCTAGAGAAAAGCATAAGTATTTTTCATTGATTGTACTGCAACATGAGAGTGGAAGTGGGGAAGGTTATGTCTACTTAGGCAAGTAAAGCTGAACAGCAGAAATGGACTTGTAAATCAAAACAGTTGTCAATAACTTGACATCCACCATTAGCATGTTTCATGTGAGGTTACTTCAGATTGTCTTCAATCTGCTTTAATGAACTGAATGGCATTAATAACTGAAGGTCATTGGGTGTACCTTTGCTGTGCATCATCAGATTAGTTTCACTTGAAATTAACGCAGCTGTGCTCTGAGACTCTCCTGCAAAGTAAATGAAAGCATGGTATATGGGGATGTTAACACCAAAAACACACACCTAATCGAGACTGGAACTGTAATGTAGACATACTCTCAACCACCCTCTAAGACTAAGGCAAATGTAAGGACTAGAGAGATCTCACGTGATGAGAAGTTCATTAGACCTTTGATTACTAAAACTGAAATAAATAAATTTCTCTTGTTGCATGGACTGCTGTTGAGACTTTTTTGACTCCTTTCATGCTGTGGATATTAAGAAGGAACCTATGGACCAAGTCTGATAGAAAGCTAGAAGTGGTCAAGGCCTGCTTGATGGAGCCCTGAGCAGCCTCATCTAGTGACATCTCTGCCCATGACAGTGGCATTTTAAACTAGGTGATCTCTAAGGTTACTTCCAAACCAAGCTATTCTGTCAGTTCATGCTTGCATGTTCTCACAGAGAATTTGTTGTAAAACACAATTTATTAATTCTAAGATACATATATATATATATATATATATATATATATAATAGATAATGTATTTGTTGGCATTTCTTGTACTCAGTATTAAGTAATTTCCATTTTCAATACAGCTTCTTAACAGAATTTAATCCATTGCTCTGATTACAAATGTCAACTTTTAAGTTCATTTTCTCTGGAAAGTATTTGCAGTCTTCTCTTATATTCAATGTTAGATCTATAATGCTTAAAGCCTGAAAGCTTGAAATTAATGTGCTTTGTGTTAGAGTCTTAGTCATCGACATTTAAAACTTACTATATCCAAAATTAAGGATTTTTTTTCAGTAAGAACTCTTTTCTAATTTTTAAAAGAAGCTGGTTATCTAATTCCTTATTGAACATACTTCTAAGTAAATGTAATTATAGGATTCATAGCCTTATTTATATGTAGTCCACATTTGGGGTTTCATTTTTCTTTTTTTTTAACATCAAATATGCCTGCAGTTATTTGTTCATTAAAGAGGTGAAAGGCTTTACATTTTAATAGTAAATGTCTATATTTTAAACTTTGGGAATAAATTCTTTTGTTAAATATCTGACATTTTTGTGTAAATTTTACAATTCACATAGCAAAGCATTTCATTGCTAAATGTAAATACAACAGATTTTATTTTGAAATTAGAGAAAATTTGCTGTAGGAAAACATTTATTAATTTTCACTTTTCCCAGTATTTATTTTTTATTTTATTTTGGCCATATTTTATAGAATCATTAAGATTATAAAAGGCCTCTAAGATCGAGTTCAACTATTAAGCAAGCACCACCATGTTTAGCACTAAAGCATATCCTCAAGTGCCTCATCCAGACACCTCTTGAGCAGTTCCAGGAAGGGGAATAGCACCATTTCCATGGGCAGCCTATTGCAATGCCAGTCCACACTTTCAGTGAAGAATTTTTTTCCTCCTAGCCAAGCTAAGCATCTCCTGGTGCAACTTGATGCCGTTCTAACTTCTTTTGACAACAACAAAAAGTTGTCATTTTTTACTTGGGAGAAGCCTGAGTAAAGTCAGCTTTTTACCCAGAAAACAGTGCAGCCATCCAAGCCATGGGTAGCCAATTTCTCTAGGAGAATATTTAGTAAAGTCCACTAGATGGGTCAACTTGCCATAGAAGGATATGAGGTTAACCAGGAAAAGTCAAGCAGTTTTGCAAAGGTGTTGAATCTTCCATGTAAAAGAGCTGTCCTTTTTCTGCTTGAAGATAGATATGTATTGACAGACCCAATCAAAGACAAAAATTAATTAGCAGTTTTTAGACTTCTGCAAGGTCAATACAATTAGAGGAAATTACATTCCAGCCTTCAGAAATCTCCCCTGCTATGCATTTGTGAGTTTTCTCAAAGAGGATTCCTGAAAAAGTGCTCCTTATGATATTCTCCTCCTTCCAACAACAGGAAAGAACCTGTTGCAGTGTTTTCTGGCTGAGATCCCCCTTCTTGGAGCTAGAACTAAAGCCTGAGACTTCATATACATACATATGTATATGTATTCTTGTGTGTATATATATGTGTATCTTCCCTTGTTTCATATACTCACAGTATTCATAGAGACAGGTTTACACTATTTCAATTCAGTAGAAAAGCAATTTGTAGTAAAAAGCAATCTTATTTACATAGGTATCCTCAATTTACCTACCTCAGTATCAAATGTAAAACTCTGTATCTGCCTGTAGTGCCAAAGTGTCTCTAAACTTACTGAAAGTAAATTTGTATAATTTAAAATATGAATGATATCTATAAGGAAAATGGTGTGTCTGATGCTTTTTTCACTCTGCATCTACACTGAAGATTTCTGCACGTGGATTTCTAGTTGGCTTCATCTTACTGGTTTAAAAATGAATAGGATAGGTGAGGGTAGTCTTGTATATGCTTTATAAAATGGTGTAATATCCAGGAAACTGGGATAACTTACGTCTTTGGTCAAAAGCTAAAAGTAAACATGTTGACCACCTCAATATTTTTCCCCTTCTTTTTTTCTTTTGCTGGTTTAATTTTCCTTTTGAAGACAAATTTCTACACACAAAACGTCATGACACTAAAAAGAAAATAATTAAGATTTGTAAGGTGGTATCTACAGTATTCAACTTTGGTTTTGTCTCTTTAGGGCAAAATACATATAAAACCTAATTTAGACAGCTGGGTAAATATAGAAGAACATGTTTATTATTCTAGCCATGCCCAAGGCTGGGTGCCTTTTCATATCTGCTTTCCTCAACCCATTCCAAATTTTGGTCTTTACAACATTCTGGACACTGAAGTAGAAATTGCACATCAATAATGTGATGGTTGCACCCTAACAGAGTATCCTTGCATTGCCTGCAAATATAATAACAGTGATTTTTTTTTTTAAATTATATATAGAAAAGACAAATTCATAAGAAAAGTTCCTATAATCCTGGTTAGGATAGAACTAATGTTCTTCTTAGTAGCAGTTACAATGCTCTATTTTGGATTCAGTATGAGAATAATGTTGGCAACACACTGATGTTTTACAATTGCTAAGTAAATCTTACTTTAAATCCAGGGCTTCTCAGTTCTCATGTTCTGTGAGTTATGTAGGAAGCCTGGCCCAGACCACTGACCAAAACTGGCCAAAGGGATGTTCCAGGCCATAGAATGTTATGCTCCATATAAAAACTGCTGGAAGCCAATGATTGCTTGCTGCTCAGGAGTGGGCTGGGCATCAGTCTGTGGATGATAAGCAATTGTTGGGTGGTTAGGTGGTTTGCATTAATAAGCAATAGTTATCAGCTGAGGATTATACAGTCAGCTTGCCAAAATGTCTTCTGAAATGCTGACACATCTGTAAGAAGTGCTAGTTCATTTAATGGTATAAATGAAAGATGAAGTTGTCTAAAAAACCTAAATGAAAAACCTACCAAAAGGGCTGGTTTTGTTAGACCATTTGAAAAAGTCAGTGGTAATTTGAATGTGCTCATTTGACATTATTACTATTAGTTTGGTTGAATGTCTCTAGGCTCACCAATCTAAAGTACTTCAGTTTCTTATACAAGAGCATTGGATTTTAAAATATATAGATTTTGGTACCAACTAGTATTACAAGAATTAAAGCCTCTGACATTTCCATAACGTTCAGCCTTATTGCAGGATAAGGGTAACTAGTTGAGAGTAGCCATTACAAAGAAACTATTTTTGTAAAAAAGGTCTAATATAAAAAGTAAAATGCATTAAATCTGTATAAGAAAGGTATGGTAAAATTACACACAGAAATTCAAGCATCTCTTAACTTGTCAGTTTCCATGGCAGCAAACAATTTGTATATTACCTAGTATTTTAGGCACAGGATTTTATTTTTAATGATTTAGAAACATTCAGAGGCAATTAGAATCTGTTATATTTTTGAAAAATTAGCTCTGATGTATTTTATTTTGTTACATTGTAAGATTTTTTTAGAGGTTCTTAGTAATTCAAACTTTTTTTTCTACTTTTGTGCTGTGAATTTTTCTTGATTTCATTATGATGAAGAATGACATTAACACATTCACAACCTGCAAATTCAGAATTAAATAACTTCTAGAAATACTTATTGATATAGGAGACAGTGTGTCCAGCAACCAATAGTATTATTCACCATCAGAGACAGACATGAGAGGTCTGTTTTTTCATACCATTTCTAAACATAGCCAAGGTTCAGATACAGAGAAGATAGGAAAAAAAGCTTTTCTTCTTTAGCTTAAATTGATTAAAAAGTGCTTTGAGTTAAAGGAATATTTGAAAGTTGGTTCACGCACAGTTTTTACGTGACATACATTATCTGTTGCTATAATTTTAATTTGGAAAATCACTGCATACAGGTTGAACATAAAAGAAAATGTATATGTAAACTTAAATATCTTATATATAGTGCATAAATTCAATATTTTGAAAAAAGGAATAATTTTCTGAGTCATTTTTTTATCACATATGATATAAAAAAAAATAAAATCTCAGTGGAATACAAATTTATGTCAGAGTAATAACAACAATACCCACATTATTGTTCCTAATAAATGAACAGAACAGAAGGAAATCAGAATGTGGTACTTCTTTATTGTATTTTCATGGCCTGGTTCTTTTCAAGAATTAAAAGACCAAAGAAAGAAATACAGATATTTACCATAAACAGGTGGAGTTCAGATAGGTAGTAGAGAAAAAAGACACCACTGAAAGAGTGCTTAGGCACTGGCATAAGTTGCCCAGGCGGGTGGTGGAATATCACTACTTGTGAAAGTGCTCAAGAAGCATTTGGGTGTGACACAAGGGGTGATTATGGTGATGCTGGGTTGAAGGCTGGGCTAATTGAGCTTGAAGATTTTTTCCAACCTTGATGATTCTGTGATTTTGTGGTAACAGAAAAGTAATGAGAAAAAAAGTAATCATGATAAGAAATACAAAGTGCTGCACTAAAGTAGCTCATGTTCCTTTTTTATTTTTTTTTTTGTGTTAGCAGGGGAAAATTTCCCAAGAGGCAAGCTAATTATGAAAATAAAATAAAAACTGCTTTTAAAACGTATCTGTTCCTGTTTCAAAAGTGCCACCAGAGCTTGGAATTTTACATATTTAAGTTTTACAGTGATAAACAAAAAGAGAAATTGATACTAAAAAAAAAAGAAATTAAGAAAATTAATTCTCTATACCTACTGAATTCAGTAGGTATAGGGAATTAATTTGTAGCAACTATTGAAAATTAAACAAACAAACAAGTTATCAACCTGTTTTCAGCCGTTTGGGTTTCAGCTGATTTACATTTGAAAGTGAAACCTTCATATATTAAGGTATAAACACTAAAGCCTAGGTTTTGTAGGAAAATTACCTCTTACATATTTAACCTTCACATTTTTCTTGCTTCATTCTGCTTTGATGGTCTCATTATATGAAATCTTGTTCTTCTATGAAACTATTTTCATTGACAGGCAAGAAACATTATTCTTGGGGTCATCTGTGAAATGTATGTGCTCTGTAATACAGTATTCAACACATAAATTTTCTTATCTTTTTTTTTTTCCTTTTTTTTTTCAATACAGAGACTCTTCAATTTATGGAAGCACCTGTCTAATAAATGCACAGTTGCAAAAATAAGTAACACTTAAATCCTACTCAATTCAACTGAGCTAAGTGCATCAATATTCAAGCATATGGCTGATTTTGCAGAATTTCCTTCTTAAGTCAGACAACAATCACATTGTGGTGAAATGTCTGGCTGATAATGGGCATTATGTGAGACAACTTCAGGTTCCCTGTGTATCCATAATGGAAAATTTCTGGGGAAAGTAATTAGTATTTCATATGACCTAATTTATGACGACAATACATTTCTTCAGTTTCCCTCATGTTTCACCAGAATGATAAGCCCTCTCAATTTCTTAGAAGAAATCTATATACTCCCTGTTATTTGCATAAAACTGTCAAATAGCCATAGCATATTCTTGTCTTCAGGAGAATAATTGTAATTAAGTCTTGCAGGGAATATTGCCCTGTCCCATCTAAAATTTAATGATCATACAGGACAATCCTATGCTGAAGGCTTTTTGAGACTTAGGAGGTCTATTTCTTCAAAATGTTGGTATTGATGTGTAGCATTTTCAAAACATAGTGGAACTAAGGTTATGTCATACAGGATCTGATGTTAAATCTCATTGTTCTCAAAGAGGTGTTGAGAAATTCAACAGATTAAGAAAATAATATTGAGTTAGATAACTTATTTGAAGCTAATTGATTCCCTGTTTAACGAACATATTTCATAGATCAATTATTTTCTTTAATTAGAAAAAAAATCATAATCTCCTTAGAAGTAGTCTTTTCAACAGAGGCTGTAGAGCAGACATTACAGGATAAATCTGTATAGTAGAGTATTTTACTATGTAGCCAATGATTTTTCACTTTCTTTGTCTCTGCTACAAAGTGAAATTGTATTGGCAGACCAAAGGAATGTAGCTATCTAAGAAAAAATTCTGGAAATTGGATGTTCCAGAGAATTTATGTTGCTTGGTTTTCCCCTGTATTATAGAGCCTACAAGAAGATTTTTTTAGTAAGTATAATAAATCATTCTTTAAAGAGATATGGGTATTGATGACAAATCAAAAGATTAGGAAGCGATTTGCATAGTTTTGACAAATCATAAGCATAAGAAATATGAAGGACCTTAAATCTTGAAGCACTATGTCTGAGAGTTCCTGACATCCATGCTATGGCTGTTTCTTCAAGGCTGTGATAAGAAAAAGAAATATCAAATTTCTGCACTTAAATCAATCTGAGGTTTACATCAGGCACTGATGCAGAATCTGCAACCAGTTCTAAGTATCTCTTGATGTTTGAAATTTTGGATCTATGGTAAAATGATTATTCCATGGATCATCAGGACATACCTGTTAAGAGTTGTAGGAAGCTTAGACTTGCTTTCAGAATTAATTGAGAAGGTTTTGTTTACTTTCCAGTACTGAGAGTGCAGAAATATGTAAATCCTCTATCTTTTCATTGAGGGACAATTCCTTCAATTCTTGTTCCAACAAAACTGAAGATTTTTTCCTCAAGAAAAGTAGAAGGAATAAAATCCATAGTAGAACTGAATGCAAATGTAAAAATTCCTTTCTGAGGATAATAATGATCACCCAACTCATGACAATGCACACATTTTTTTGCCCACTAATTATACAGATAACTAATAGGAAACTGGGATCTGTTAAGTATCCCCTGAATTTGGACACAGATATACAGAACTATTATGGTTATTTTAAGAAAAGGAATAAAGGGAATATTTTAAGAAAGGGAATAAGGGGTTAAAACAAGGACAGAGATTTTCATATTTTACATTCACCATCTAAGTCCCAAAAAGCAGACTACAAATCTCCTAAAGTCTGAAGGTTTTTTGACCCCATTTTTCCTCATGACTGATCCAATTACTGGTAAATACAACAAAAAGCTCTCTTCTTTCTGTGAGTAGTGGCAACATCTCTCTCATCTGACAGCGAGAAAAGAGCAGATAAGAAGAACTTTAGTATTCCCAATAATAATCTGATAGGTGATAATTTGGCATTATAAGGGAAAGATCTCTTGGGTCAGAGAAAAATTTCACTGTAAGTAGAATGCAGCTGCTTAGGTGGAGAAAACCATTCTAAATCTATTGAAGCAATTCAGGGATTTTGCTCTTCCACAAGCAAAATATAATTGGAAGTCTAAATGACTACAGATACTACGGAGTGAGATTTCATGTGTAGTTTACATCTCTTGTTCCCACTTAAATCTGAACATACTTCCTAATCTTTTTATTAGGATTAATTTAGCAGGATAAACAAAGTGTAGTGGCCATCCTATGAACCATGTTAGGTTTTTTTTTGTGGGTTTTTTTTTTTTTTTTTTTTTTTTTTTTGGAGG
>VZRH01002296.1:1212285-1222724 GCA_013397555.1 Urocynchramus pylzowi | reverse complement strand
TTTTTTTTTTTTTTTTTTTTTTTTTTTTTTATGTGAGAGAGAGCAAGCAAATGGGAGAGAAGAGGATGGTTCTAGAGAAAAAATTTCGCCATAAACTCTTCAGCCCCACAGATTGTTATGCATAAGTGTACTCAGTGTGTAAGAGCTACAAAACTTGCAAAAGATATTTTGTTTCTTTAACTTAATAGATATGACCTATGAATCCTATGAATCCTATGAATGTCTGTCAATATATTTTTTAATGTTTGAAAAAATTGCCATTTAATTAAATTAGTTTTGCTGAAGCAGAATTGTTAGAATATTCATATGAAATGAGTTTGCAATGCTCAGGGCATGCTTTAAGCAAATTACTTTAAAAATTCAAACATATTTTTCAGTTTTAAAATACAGCATTATATTGTTATTTTTTATCTAGTTTTTGCTTTCTTAAAAAAAGTCTATACTCTTTTGATAAGGTAGCCTCTTGGCATTCCTTTTTAAATCATGATAATAAAGGAGACACACCAAAGAGGAGAAAGGGATTTCTTATTCATTGCATCTTACCAACATCTCTGTGCCACCAAGTAGAATATTTGTATCAAGTTAGATGGACGTGCTTTTCAAGAAGTGCATTTATTAGAAATGTTCTGTGAGCAGGAATATTTTTTATGTAGTCCAACAACAAATCAGAAAAAAATATTTACTCTTCATTATTCTTGTCACAGTGGATTAAAGCAAACACAAACAAATTTCACCTTTTAGTACTAGTAGAGCTACTTAAGACAGGAAGCTTGAGGGGGCAAAGACAAATACTAAATATAAAAATATCATGGGATATGTCACGTGACTGTAACAGGAAACTTGTTTAACTCTTGTTGGCTGAGACTTCAGTGAAAGCTACTTTTGAAATTTAAAACAAGCCAGGAATTTGCATAAAAATATTCAGTGTGTGTCTGAAAAAGCCCAAATGCCTAAAGTTAATACTAATACTAATGCTAATACTAATACTAATACTAATACTAATACTAATAATTATAAGAAGAAACATTTAAGCTGAAAATGTTAATGTTAATCTCAAAACATTTTGGGATACTAAATAGTACATGGGAATTCTAGAATTCTACTTGTTTTGAAATACTAAAAATATATTAAATAAAAAAAATCCAATTTTGAATATAATCCAGGACACATTCATTATAAGAAGAAAAATACAACAGGCTGTATGGGCTTGCAGATTTCCTATATTATGTTTACTAATACACTGAATGTGATCATTGATTGTGACAGCAAAACTCACAGGTTAGCTAACATAGGTGAATTCTTTACAGTTCACCTGGTCAGTCTGGAATCTTGAAATTCACCCACACTGATTTGAGTGAGTATTATTTGGCTTCTTTAAGTGAATGAAGTCACATTTTACTCTTTCTGAACCATACACAGAGAAAGAGAAGAATCTTTCTGGAGATAGGCATGTAGCTTTTCCCTCCAAATCTTCATATCATGCTATCCAGGTCCTTTTTTTTTTTTTTTTTTTTTTTTTTTTTGTGGTGGTTTGGAGAAAAAGGTGGTTAAAAGTGTNTCCAGGTTTTTTTTTTTTTTTTTTTTTTTTTTTTTGTGAGGTAGGTTGAGAGAACAAGCTGGTTAAAGTCTGTTTGTCCATGAGAAGTGTTGCATGATAAACAAGGAGTCTCTTCAGTCAGGTGAGGCCAGATGTCCCCCCAGCTGTGTCTCTCCCAACTTCTTGTGTGACCTGGCCCCTCGCTGCTGGGTTGGTGCGAGGCAGGAAGGGACTTGGCTCTGTGGAAGCCCTGCTCAGCAGCACTGAGAACATCCTGGTGTTATCACTGCCTTGGACACAGTGCACCTCTCTTCCACAGCACCATTTCAGCTGCTAACAGGAAAGTTTCAACCCTATGAGACTGAGTATAATGTTATATCCAATAACACAGTTTTCACATCACTAATTTGCTGGAAAGTCACGGTAACATATTTTTTGTGTCACAGTATCATAGTCACACATTTGTGGTTTGAATTAGAGTAATAAATTTACAGCCAGATTTCCAGAGGAGCTCTGAATGACACCAAAACCAAAGCTGACCTCCCATCTATCAACAAATATGGCCCTAAGTGTTAAAGCTAATTATGAGCATTCATTTAATCCAGTACTATTTCTGCCCACACTGTCCATTAAATTGAATGGTGATAAATTAAATAAGTGGTGATATTTTAAAGGTATATTTAGAGAAAAATAAACATTTTAAAAAATACACTTCTATAAAATTATTGTTTGCATTTTAATTTTTTTTCAGTTTTTTAAAATAATCTCAGCTTCAAGTGTAACATTTCAACAGCAGTGTGTCTCTTGCAGAATTAAAGGAACAGTTTTTATTATAGATTGGTTTTTAAACTAATTCTGTACTTCATTATCTTGATTGCATTGTTTTCTACAATGACCCCAAAATTGGACTCTTTATTGCTGTGTTCATTGAAAAAAGGAAATGTCAAGAAACATCTGCTGTGTTTATAATTCCAGTCAAGCAATTTGTTCTAAAGCAATTACATTTTTTGTGGGGAGGTACTAGGAGTTTGTAAAATATCAGAGCTTACTTCCAAAACTTGTGGAGATTTACAAATACAGCATATGAAATTTAAGTCTTAACTAGTGAATTTTATATTCAGTTTTTTTACTGACAATGAAATGCTGCTTTAGACACAACAGTGGTCTCTTTCTGCTTCCAAGTACATTTTTTTCTTATTTCCTTTAAAAAACACAATTATGTGAATAGAATTAAAAATTATTTGCTGTTGTATTTCTCTTCCATACCATTCAGTTCACAATTCCATGTTGCTCTTTTCTTTTTGCCAGTTTCTCACTTTTTTTTCTCACCAATTTCTCCCTGCTTATAACTTAAGAATGCTTTGTAAAATTGTTTAGATTTTCTCTGTGATACTTCTGGGGTGGGGAAAAATTGTCTTTCAGCACAATCAGTGGAACTAAGGAGAAGCTGATACTGCTGAACTAGTAAAAGCATTTTGCAAAATGAAATTAACAAACTTTTCTTAGCACTCGTAGCACTTTGTTCTATAATTACTGATAGAAGAGCTATCTTTGAGGCTCAAGATCACTTGACAGCTCCCAGGAAGGTAGAATCTGCAGCAGCTGCAAAAGCAGCATTTTTAGCTTTTGGAAGAAGCAAGAAAATCTTTTGTAGTTTTCAGGGTTTTTTAGTTTCCAGTTCTTGCATTTTTTTCTTCCCAGTCAAAACTCTTGATTAACAGACTCTAGAGGATCAGGTTTTGTACTCCAAGCTGGGGTCATAGATTCAGAAAGACTGATGAGTCAGTCTGACTCTTACATAAGTCTGTGAAGGGAGATTTTGTTGTTTGATTATACCTTGCCACTGTCATCACCATTTAAATTGGCCTATGTACCTTCTAAAGCAGCAGAACTGCTCACTTTTTGAATATTTTGAAGTAATATTGAAAGCATTTCTAATTTTCATGCATTATTCTCATTCGCTACATGCTGAAATCAGGATGAAAAGTGAGTTGCAACAGAACATAGGTGTTTACAAGTGTGTCTGGGAAACAGAGGCTGCTCCTTGTTCAGAAGACTGACAAATCAAGCCAATTTCAAACTTTAAAACATAACATTGTTCAGTTACTTTATGTTTATGTTAGTGGCTAGTTCTCATACATGACTGATCCCTGACACCACACACACAAACCAGTCAGTTCTCAACAATCATCTCCTAAGCAATCACCCCAACTTTGGGTATTCAATACCAGGAGCTGGCATTTTACTGATAGTGCACATGGCTGCAGTCCTTGATGACCACAATCCTGGAGATTGAGCTGATGAGCTCAAGATCTCTTCAGCAAAAGAAGATGGAAATTTCTTTTTGTCTAGGTGGCCCCTCACATTATCAGAGATTCTGTCTTTTTGCCTACCCTCCAGTTCAATTGACATTAATTAGAAGGATGAACAGAAGATTCATGACAGAAAATTTCTTTCTTGTATTTCCATTCAATACAAGCACATTCTTACCCCATTTTGATTATGCAGGTTCATGAGACAGAAAAATTAATCTCACAAATTGACACTACTGGGAGAAGGAGGAATCAGTTTCCCTCCCACTGCTCCAGTTGTTCCTGCTATTCACCCTCATTTCCACCCATCTGATTCCAGTTCATCTTTTGACTGTAGTATTCTTGGGAACTACAATCTGATTTATTCCTGATTTCTGTAGAACTGAGGGGAAAAGAAGCACTTATTGTAAA
This sequence comes from Urocynchramus pylzowi, assembly GCA_013397555.1. Classification (NCBI taxonomy): domain Eukaryota; kingdom Metazoa; phylum Chordata; class Aves; order Passeriformes; family Fringillidae; genus Urocynchramus; species Urocynchramus pylzowi. The sequence continues at coordinate 1,218,464 of VZRH01002296.1, read as the reverse complement.
TTTCATATGAAACTGTAGATTTTTCATGAGCCACTTGTGTGTTATTAGGATTGCAGAGTTAATTTCTTTCAAGTTCATTTACTTGTTACAATAGCCATGTAGTCCAGCTGATGGGAATGTATGATCAGAAACTGTTAGTGTATGGACAGACCTGGTCAAGCTGATGGGGAAGTATAGGGCCAAAAAAACAGTTCCTAATTTCTAATGATTACAGGTAAGAGAAAAGAGTGTATATAAACAGTGAACTACAGCTCAAAGCAAAGCTGAGGTTTCAAGACCATGGACTAAACAGATGGATGCCCTGTATATTGAGAATGAGAGGAAATTCTGCAAAAAAATATGAGTGCATGTAAAATTAAATTTCTCTTTTGTATTGGTTTTGCATGGCCTGGTTTTTGTAGCTACAGGGGCTACAGGGGTGGCTTCTCTGAGACTCTGCCAGAAGCTTCCCCCATGTTGGCAGAGCCAGTCCCTGGGGGCTCCAAAGAGGAATGTGCTGTTGGGCCAAGGCTGGGCCAGTTAGAAATGGTGGTTAACTCCTCTGTGATACATGTTTAAGAAATAAGAAAAAAACAGTCTTACACAGTTGTAATTGTGACCAGAGAAGAGCGAGAGAGGACATGTGAGAGGAACAACTCTCCAGAAACCAAAGTCAGTGGAGAAGGAGGTGCAGGAGGTGCTTCCAGCATTGGAACTGAGATTGCCCTGCAGCCTGTAGTGCAGATCATGGTGAGGCAGCTGTGGCCCTGCAGCCCATGGAGGAACACAGGGATGCAGAGATCCACCCCCAGGCTGTGAAGGAGCCCCACTCTGGAGTGGGAAAATGCCTTGAGATACCTATGAACCCATGGGAAGCCCATGCTGGAGCAGGTTTCCTGGCAGGGCTTGTGACTTGTGAGGGACCTACACTGGAACAGCATGTCCAAGACTGTACCCTTTGGAAGAGTGACTCATGCTGCAGCAGTTTGGGGAGGACTGTTGCTTGAGAAATAGGCTATCACTGGGGCTCTTGGAGAGCTGCCTCCTGTGGGAGGAACCCCAAAGTGGAGCAGGAGAACAACTCCTCATCCTGAAGAGCAGTGGGAGAAGCCGCAGGTGATGAACTGACAGCAACCCCCCTTCCTTGTCTCCTTGTACCACTGGGGTAGGAAGTACAGCTGGAAAGGAGTGGGGAAGGTGTATTTAAGGTTTTATTTCCTCATTATCCTGCTCTGATTCTGTTAGTATAACAAATTCAATGTATATCTCTAAGTTGTGATCTGTGATGATATTTGATGAGTGATCTCTGTCCTGGTACTCATCTCAGCTTATAACCCTTCACCAAGTTTTCTCTCTTCTGTCTAGTTTGTGGAGGGCAGTGAGTGAGCAGCTTTGGTGGTTGCCCAGCACCCAGCTAATGTCAACACATGTTATCATTACAAAGATCCTACATACTAAGTTTCAGATTAAATCAATCATTTTTTGCAAGTTTTGAAAAGGCATTTCCACATTATTGCAGGAATTCAGTCAGTAGAAATGAATACTGAAGGCTAAAAGCATGCAGACCATATTAATCGAAGCGCAGCCTCTGGATTTTGGGAAGAGGCTATTACCTTTTACTTGGTAGTCATTACATTGCACCTAGAATACAGCACCCATGTTTTGGCCTTGCATGCAAAACACTGACAGACTGCAGTAAATTCAGCAAAGAGCCAGAATAGTCAGGGATTGCAGCCTGTGAGGAGATTGTGTTGTTGATCCTGAAGAGATCAGCTGAGCAAGCCCCCTAAAGCCTATAGAGAGAAGTGAGCCAGGTTCTTTACAGATGTCATGACAGGGAAAAGAGAGACTGGTGGGCTGGTTTTGGCTAGGGTGGAGTCAATTGTCTTCACAGTATCTGGCATAGTGTTGTGCTTTGGATTTGTGCTGAACACAGGGTTGATAATAAAGTGATTTTTCTCTTATTTCTGAGCAGCTCTTACACAGATCCAAGGTCTTCTCTGGTTTCTACACTGCCACGCTGGCAAGGAAGTTGCAGGTGCATGGAAGGTTGGGAGGAGACAAAGCCAGGACTGGTGACCCAAAGTGACCCAAGGGATATTCCAGACCCTGTGACATCATGCTCTGTACATAAAGAAGGGAGAGATATTTGGAGAGATGGTGTTTGTCTTCCCAAATCATTGTTATGTGTGAAGGAGCCCTGCTCTTCCAGGGGTGGCTAAACACCTGCTTGCCCATGGAAATGGTAAATTAATTTCTTGTTTTGTTTTGTTTGCATGCACTGCTTTTGCTATCCCTATTAAACTGTCTTTATCTACACCAATGAGTTTTCCTGCTTTTACCCTTCTGATTCTCTCCTCAATCCCATTGGTGGGAGAGTGAGTGAGCAGCTGCATGGTACTTGTATACTGGGATAAATCACAACAAATGGCTATAAATTGTCTGGCTATGGCTGAAGGAGATACAAAGAGAAGTTTAGCCATCCAAGTAGACTTCACAGTCTCCATGCTTGATGGTTATCAAAGCCCAGCTGGACTAATCCCATCATTTCAGAGTTGATTTTGTGATGAAAAGGATGCTCAGCTAGATGAGAAGTGAATGATTCTGTTGTACTGATTTTTCATTTTCTTTTTACTCTCTGACATATCTTTGAACACCTGTATGTGGCCATTTTCAGAAAACAAGTTAATTAATGAACAAGAATTTTCTGTATGAGAAATTTGTCTAACACCACAGATAAAAACAACTACTTTCCTTTAAAACTTTCATGGGCTTTTTAACGAGTATTATAGCAAGACTTTGAACACACTATTTCCAGCTGCAGAATGACCCCTTGAACCATGAGAGGATTCATGTTCACAGCTTACTGGAGGGGAAAAATTCAATTGCTGAACTACTAACATATGTACCTGAAGCTGTTTGACTCTTCATCTTTTGTTTTCCTGTATGGAAGATTCAGATTTGGCCTGACACACTACTTAGCCTGTGAGATCTGAAATCATCACAGCGAAAGATCACATGAACATAATTTGTTTCTTGCTGTATATGCAGTTCCTATTAGGAGAACATCATTTCTTGTGCATTCAGCAAGAGAAAAATAGACACTTTTTATTTCATGTTCAATCAATAATATTATGGATTGACTTCTCTCTTGAAATATTTATGGAGAAAATCCATCTGCCTACCTATTAGCAAGAACCGTTTTCATTATTTGTATTTGCAGTTCTGATTAATGTCAAACAAATCAAATTACTGTGTGAAAATGGCTTTGATTAAAGCAAAATTAAAAATCTAAACAGTTTACAGCAGTGGATTTTATTTCATTCTGAATGTGAATCTTGCCTAGATACTACAGCAGACTACCCATTTGATAAGATTTTTCTTTCATCTTTGACTACCAATTATGCTGCCTTCCTTCAATTCACTTTATGCTCAATAAAAATTGTTACGACTGGAATTTATATGGAACCACCACTAAGACAACTATATCTTCCAGCATCCTGCAAAATTAAAGAGAATTTTAATGTGAAATACTATAGCACAACAGTTGGCAAGTCATACACTCCTACTGACAGGTGGATTAAGCATTGATGAATTTGGGAACAGTTGGAAAGAACCCCATAGCAAGTTTCCCATCAAATTATTTCACTTAGTTCCATAATTTGTTGTCTGAAAATTATAGTATGCTTAGAAGTGTGGCTGAGAAATGAAACTGTTGTTTAGGGGATTTTTTGGTTTTGTTTTGGGTTTTTTTTCTATTCCAAAATACATATTGGACAGAATGTATATGTTACTATACATATGGTGACTTGTATACAGAGAGCAAAGGATAAAACTCATCCCCTGCGCTTGTTTAAAACAAACACGGCAGTCATAATGGACTTCTGAAACTAAGTTATGAAGATTATGGAGATTAGATTAGTACTTCTTGCCTATCTTTCTTCAATAGGACTTCCTCCTATATTTTTAATGCATTTATTAGTAAAGCAGTGCTCAAGGAGGCTTCACACCAGGCTTTGTGGTCTGACTCTAAGGGCTGATGTCATTGTGTGTGATGCAGACTAGGTTTATAGACAATTTCATTTGCAAATGAAGGGACAGGTTATTTTCCTAGATCCAGCCCAATTTTCACTACTTTTCTGATGAATAATACCTGGCCCTGGGGATTGCCCAAATGAAAAAGAAAACAGAGCTCTAAGAAAAAGAAATACTTTGTGGCATTTTATTCTTCCCTCTTTATTGCTATATGCTAAAAGTATTACAATAAGAGAAACTGGTTTTACATGGATTAACCGTGAAAAATGTTCACATATGCTGCTACACAAATTTAACAGAAGTTTTACAGTGTGTACAATGGTAAATTATAAATACAATGAGCAAATAGCACAATAGCAAATGCAAAAAGCATTACATTTTCTAGGAAATCTAAGTACAAAATCTAAATATAATTTCAATAACATTAAAATCACTCCTTTGAATTATGCATTTCCCAATTAAAGTCCATGGCAACAAACATAACATGATGCATTATAAAACTACAAAAATCTCTGGAATAGAAAATTACTTTCTTGGATAGCAAGATTAACATTATCATTTGATTAGCCAATGCCCAATACTATTTTGGATGAGATTAGTTTCCTTTTAATTACCCATGTGTTCACAGTTTGAGGTACTTCATTACATGCACAATTCAAACCACATCCATCTCTCCCATTACACCTTTTCAATTACAATGAAAGTAGAATAAAATTACATTATTATATTCACATTTTAATTTGTACCATAACTATTAATCATTTCCTAGCCTTTAACCACCTGGATGAGTATGATGACATAGTATTTTTCTCTCCTAAGCACTCCTCTCTTCTGACTAGCACCTTTTGTTCTTTTTTTGAGATGCAGGTAAAAACCTCTTTAGATTCCGTCACATATTTATGGGTGTGTTATCAAGGTAGAGGTGTGTTCATTATTTAAGAACTTTCAGTGGGCTTTGAATAAATCAAGTTTGATTCCATTTTTTAAATTTTAAAATCAGAACTCAATAGAAATTTCTAAATGTGACAAAAAAAATTAATGTAATTATTATGAAAATACAGGCATGTCAAGACACTAGGAATATCATATGGCAGGCAGCACAGGCCATATTCAGCTCACTGAATTATGTCTGCTCTAGCACCTCTTTATATATCACATTCCTTCCTGTGAAAATTTCAGACTTTTGAATAAGACATTCTATCATCTGCATCATGGCAATATTCTTATAATCTGCAGGTTACATTAAAAGGCTTTTTCCAATGGAACTGAATTTATTTATGAAACACTGTCAAAACAGATTCACTAAGAAAACTAGGTGGTTAATTCCTACTGAATGAGATGGCAATGTTTAAATTGTTCAATCATTTTTGATATCCACAGCTCAAACACAGAAAAAATGTTTTGGCACCTTTAGAACAGGTCAACTTTAATGAATGTTTAAATACCTTACTATAAATTAGGTGACTAATTTACCTTCACCTAGTCTAGATGACCAAATCCCAATGACTTATTATCTTATATCTGTGGTAATTTTTATCTTAGATCCATGCCCTCACAGTTTCTGGGAATGTGGTCCATCTCAGTGGAGTTGGGATTCAAAAATAATAAGAAATGGAGGCTTAATTTGTGGTTGGAGGTAGTTCCTTTGCATCATCTTCATCAGAATGGAAAATTAATGCTGAGCAATGCTGGATTTAACTTACTGCCTTGGCCAGTAATTTTTTTGTTCATTGTCTATATACATAGATATTACTTACTGACTAGAGGAATTCCCTGCTAATGTAAACTAAATGTTATGATTTCATCAATATGAGGGGAGAATAGCTGAGAAAAATCTCTGGTTTTCTCTTTAATAGGAGCTTCCATTGTAGAAATAGTGACATTTATTGAGACTGTGACTGCACAGCCCATAAAGCATTTCTAGATTAAAAAGAGAGCACCAGACATACAAACAGAAAATAAATTGTTCTATAATAGATAATAAACTGTGATTAAGGCTGAACATAAACTCTAACAATACCTGAACCTAGATGTTAATCTCATCTATTTGTGAATGTTCCACTACAGGCTAATAGGCTTTAACTCTGGTGCATAACAGTGATCTTTAAAAGTCTTTAGTACTTGTTTGAAATTGAGTAAAAAATCCCAAACACACACACAAAAAA
>VZRH01002296.1:1200941-1212088 GCA_013397555.1 Urocynchramus pylzowi | reverse complement strand
AAAAAAAAAAAAAGCAAAAAACTAGTCAGTCAAAACTGACCATCACTTTTTAAAACTTGGATTCCAAATTCAAGCAGGTAACTAAATGTCTGGAAACAAATGAAATCTTTAGATTCTTGTGAACAATAACAGAAAATGAGACAGATATTTATCAGATTCAGCAGTTTGCTAGATTACAGTATGTCCAGCTGAAAAGTATTTCCATTTGTTTTCTTCACGTCTGTACCAGAAAATAAGGTATGAGATGCTGTGTTCTGGGCCAGGAAAGTTAGAACACATTGCTTATTATCAATAGTTTATCTAAAATTCTCTCTTATATGACTTAACTTCCAGAAATGCAATCAGTTGGTTCAAGGACACTAAGTATTTTTCTGTGTAAGCCTTGTTACTCTCTAATACAGTATTTCATACATACTGTTTCCAGACAATGAAGAGTTTAGAGAAAAATCAGATATCAGAATCAGATTAGTGGTTGTCATTGTTTTTTGTTTGTTTGTTTGTTTTTAATTTTAGAATTGAAAGTTAAAGGATCTTTCTACATAGTCATAAGATAGGTAACCATTTTAAATAACCACTGATAGAGTGATTTATGCTGGTGGTTTCATCATTCAAGTAGATGAGGACATCCTAGACTTACCTGTACCTTGGATGGAAGCTTTTATTTACCACTTATTCTTTCAGGGTTGTGATAAGCAGTCATTTCATGAACCTGAAAGCCATGAATCATGACTGGAAATAAATACAAAATATATCATAGCAGACCCTCTAAAAGTAGCCAATTATTCTCCTTTCTTTTCTCCAATCTGAAGACATGTCAGTTGTCACAGGAAGATCACAAAATAGCTTCCATTCAATGTCTTAGACAAGCCTTCATTCAGCACTAGCTTTATTTGCTTATCTTCAAACTTCTAATATGATTTACTGGTGCAGTTAATCTGGAAAAAATACATATGTAATTCTTTTTCACGCATTTTGAATTAAGCAACACAATAAAATCAGTTTCATTCATTGATAAGCTCTTACATAATTTTTGTTCCATGTCCCAGATCTCCTCTGTTCTTTTAACATGCCCATACCTTTTAGCTTCGCATTTGAGAAAGGAAAAATAATTTGTTCCCTGTTATTAGACTGAGTATAATTTTTGAAACTGATCCAGTGCATCTTACTTACACTATTCTTGTTGCAGATTAACTGAAGGTCTGCTAGATTAATTGTTCCTGATGGAAAGTCAGAATAAACCCATTTTCTGTGGCGTTCTCCATGAAGTTAATCCTCAGTGATTCTACTTTCTTTTTATTCTGTCACTTTCCTTGGTTTTTTTTTTTGGGGTTTTTTTTTTTTTTTGTCATGGTGTATAAAAGAGTTTCTCACTGTATAAAAAGATTGAAGACTTTGAAGTATGATGACAAAATGTGGGTCAATAAAATAAAGCTCTCTCTCCACTGTATAGACAGCTAAGAACATATGTCTAAGACCCCACAAGGGATAATTGAAAAAAGGACTTTCACCTTTAATGGTATTTCCAGTGTTATGAAGAGTAGTTAAAACCTGATTTCCTACTCCAAAAATCTCCATATAGGCAAGTATAATGTCTGATCATATATACTTCCAAGTACACATAGGTGATTCTTCAGTGATTGTATAAGAGCATCCTATGAAAACAATTTATCAGAAATTCTTCTTTCTTAGTGCCATTTCGGGCAAATTGTACCTCTTACCTTGAAGTCCTGTCAGAAAATCAAAGTACTGAAAAGAAAAAAAAAGTGACCTAAAGCAATAATAGTAAGGAAAACTAAATTAAAGAGATGTCAATAAGACAATCAGTAGCAGTCGCTAACAGAAGTGGTAATCCTGCACCTAGCCTGAGACTTGCAACTTAATGATTCTTATTTACACCATAAGATCCTCACAAGTAAGATTTGTAAAAGTAAAAGGGTACTCTAATTTTAACATGTTGAAGTAGAACAGTACAGAAGCACTAACAGATCAGAGAAGTTATATTTCTTTCTCCAAATAAAAATAATCTGATTTCACATACTAGGCATTATGCTGCTAATTCAAAATTAGTCTTGATTACCATCCTAGATATTGGAGAGTATTATTTGAACTTTTATTTTGCAGATATCTATGTGAACACATAATGCCTCCTGATATGAACATATAACACCTCCTGAATCCTTTGAGATTTCTATGTGAGTCTTTTAATGTGTGAGGTTGGAATCAAACCATAACAATTAACTTGGAATTGTTTGAAAAGCTCCATAGAGGTAAATAACAAATACTTGCTGAAAGTGCCTTGGAATTGGGATAATAAATTAAATTGGGATAGTAGATTAAATTTTTCCCTTTTGAAAATTCAACCCTATATTTTAGTTAATGTACAGCCACTGTTGGAATCTTTGAGAGGATTGTCTTAATGATATTTTAAAAATATTTGCCAAAGGCATACTATCTTTTAGAACTTCAGCAAGATTTTGCTAAAAAGTTTCCATCAATGTAACCAAGATCCTCTACTGTTTTTCATCATGTATGAGAAGAATATTCTAAATTTAATAATCTTTTCTGGAATTCCCTTTCATTTTTCAATTAGTACTATAAGCTAATACAGCACAAATGTATCTAAAACAGTAAATTTCCTTTATTTTGATCCACCTCATCCTGTGACATACCTTTCATAGAAGGTTCAAATGGCTTCAGAAAAATGTAGACATAGTATTTTCCACTATTGCCAAGTTTTACTTCTGTGGACTCTGCTCATAAGGACAGATGATTTTTAGCATACTGCTATGCAAATATGCAAACTTAACCTCAATACCAAAGCTACTTGTACATTTGGCCAGCTGATTCTCTGCTCATGTGTAGTCATGCCCTCAGGCACCTGTGTGCCTCTGTGGGTTTTAGCTTTCATCTTCAAATGATCTAACTCTTCAGTGGGATTGTCTCTTATTTTAATGTTCCCTTGGAGTATATATACATTATGGAATAAAAATGTAAGTCTATATGCGTTACAAAATGCATTGCAAACAGTCTTAGCCAGCTCTGGTTGAATAAATTTATTATTCATATGCCTTACTTCATGTTTCAGAAAGTCATTTTAGGACCCACAAACTGGTTTATAGACAAGCAATCAAGCTGCCTATTCTAACAAGTTAATTCCTTTCAGCTCCATTGCTCTACCTACCTGTATATCTAGGCTAAGTCTAAGACAAATTCAAGTTAGTTTGTTCAGTGGAACAATTAACTATCTCAAATTTATCATAAAATAGCATGGGCAATTAGCACAGAACTGTTCCTGCATGGTAATTTCATACTCTTAACATGTCCTGCAGTAATTTGCATGTGCATTCTGATGCAGAAATATTCTTACAAGTGAAAAAGCACATAAATTTTTTTCCTTTTTTAGAATTAAAATATCAAGATCACAGTGTCAATTCTGATGACCAAGAAGAACAAGTTTACTCCTGTGACTCTCCTAAAGTTACAGAATCACAGGATGGCAAAACCACAAAATGACTGATGTTGGAAGGGACCTCTGCAGGCCATCTGGTCCAATATACCTGCTCAAGCAGTGACACCTGGAGCAGATATCCCAGCACCATGACCAGGCATCCTTTGAATATCTCCAAGCAGGGATGTTTCACCTTATGGGCAAGCTGTAACTGTGCTCAGTCACCGTCATAATAATAAAAAAAATGTTTCCTTACATTTAGAGGGAATCTCCCCTGCTTCAGTTTGTGCCCATTGCCTCTGGTTCTGTTACTACTGAATGGTTAAACACAGGTGTTGGAGATCCATTTGTAACTGAAGAAGGTAAAGTCATGTTTTAGGATAGGATTGAAAATGTCAAAGTTTAGTCACTTCCTGTTTTTTCCACAAAGCACATATCATAGGCTGATTTCAAGCCATATTTAAAATGCACATTTAAAATTCGTGGGAGCTAAGATGTGATATATGTCTGTCCCTTATTTCATATCACAAAAACATAAGACACTTCACTGACTGAAGTAGGAAAAACTTGACTGCATACTTTTTCTTCTCATATTCATTTAAACTCAAGCTCAGTTTTGAATGACAGTTAAGAACAAAATGATAACTGTTTTGAAAAATATCTCATAACACCTGGAAAACTAAGACCAGTATTTCAGTGATCCATTCTTCCAGTTAATCTTACATAGGTTTCTACTGGTCCTCGTTCACTGGTACTCGTCTCTTTTCTTCCTTGTCGATAAATAAAGTAAAATGAAATCCTTAGCATGCATACCATAATTTATTGTGAATTGATGATACATTCATTTCATGCACTGCAAAAAATGAGAAAACATTATGATCATGTTATGGTCGTTGAAGTTAAGCAACATCTATAGAAACAAAAAACCCCACATTTTTTAGTTGCACACAGAGAATGGGCACGTTGAACTCAAGAGACAAATGGTGTTAGAGGGTACCTGAGGAATTTCAGTATAATATAATCTGTACTTTATCTTTAAAATATTCAGTCCTAGAGTAAATTAATCACCTCTCTTGAAACTTAAGTTCATAAAAAATATCACTTCAGTCTACCCTAACCTTCCTTACCACATTAATGATATTTGCTGCTTATATTCATCTCTATCCTATTTCTTCACCAAGAATATTGTTACTATCTTAGTATTATTGTTACTATCTTAGTCCTTATTTACAAGAAACATTTTTTTCAAATATGTATTTTATAAAAATCTTACTACCTGCCTCCAAAACTTCTCTTTTCTGTTTTTCACTTTCATATTTATTTGAAAAGACACTATTATATACGAACATATTTATTTTATACTAAACATTCACAGAAAACAATAGGAAATTATGAATACCAAGGGTCACAGTTCTTTGTACAAAACAGGAACAGAGAAGTAAAAAGACAGGGGAAAATGAAGTCATCACTATGACTTCCATGGCAAATAATTACAGGGTTGTCTATAGCAGTCTTGAGAGCTTTTTGCAGCAAGCATGCCATACTTAAAAACTGAAATGTGAGCTCTCTATGCTCAGTAAGCAGCTAATGATGTTTTCTGTTAACAGACTAAGCTTTCTGGGAAATCCTATACTGTCAAGGAGTATGAGCCAGCAATGGAAAAAGGCCAAATTTAATAAAGAAAACCAGCATGATAGTACTGCAAAAACCTGAAAAAGGAAAATAAACCACTCTATTTCTACATATCTATTCTAAAATAACATCCTGCCAGGTTGTCAGTGCTTTTTGATTATGATTTTATTATTCAGTGCCAATAAACAGAAGCACAGACTGTTCTTCTTTATGCAAAACTCCTTTTTACTTGAATTTTCATAAGTGCAGAAGTTTCTTTAGGATTCCCCAAACATTCTCCCCCTGCTTGCCACATAAATTCTTCTAGCAAACTGGGAATGAGAAGCAACTATGTGAGCACTATGTTGGACTGCATGAATTATCTAGAATGTTAAATATATTTACTTTGAAATTACCTTATGGTAGGGGAATGAACTATATATACCATTGAAGTATCCTGTTAGGAATTCTATTTTTCTATATTGTAATGGCTCCTGAAAGCAGAACAGAAAATAAATACTCCTGAAACTGTCCATATTTACTCGGGAAGATATAGATTCACCCCTCAAAGTCTGTGAGCAAGCAAGAAAAAAAAGAAGTGGAAGCACTATTTGCTTACAGAAACAGTGTCACAAAAGTAAAACTAAATAATTTGTTAGGATGTTTATGTAGTGAGGATCATCTTAGTTTCCTATGAGAAAGCAAAAATCAGCTTTGGCACTTAGAATCTTTATTAATTCTAACGTTGCAGTAAATTATATATCTGTAACAACCAAACAAAACAGAGCCCAAACCACAACTCATTTTAAAACATAAATAACTTTTAATATAAGTGTTCATGAATAACATAATAAATATTTGTATTAGTGATTTTACATACAGATTTAAAAATGGCATCTAATTTCAACGTTCACAGTTTAAATTGATCCTAGTGTAACTTTTAATTATATTAAAAAAAACCAACCAAACAAAAAACAAACATTAAAAATTATGTAAGGCATCATTCTAGTTTCTGGTTAATGTTTATGCCATCTTTCTCTTTAGGAGAGCAAATAATGATTATCATATTTTGACTAACATAAAAAGAATGGACAGTACCCCAGGATGTTTCAAAATATTGTGGTGAGAGAATGAACTCAGTATTTTGTAAAAAAAGCCTTGACTGTCCTGGGATTTTACTGTCTATTCCTAGCATAACAGGAAAATTATCAAGTTCATCAAAGGGAAATGTCAAATCCTGCACCTGGGATTTCACAAGTTCATGCTCCAGGAGAGTCTAGTGACCAATGAATTGCAGAAAAAAATCTGTCAGGGTGGATGGACAAGTTGAACCTGACTAACAGTGTACCCCTGTGGCAAAAAAACCCCAAAAAAACCAACAAAACAAAACACCAGCCTATAGCAGCATCAGGAAAATGTGGACAGAGGTGATCCTTCTATCTAATCTGCGCCAGTAAAATATATCTGGAGTGCTGAGTCCATTTCTTGGCTGCTCAGTACAAGAGACAAATGGATGTATGGTACAGCAAGTACAGAAAGAGACCACAATCCACAGAAACACTTAAGGGACTGGAGCATCTGAAATATAAGGAAACGCTAAGAGACTTGGGATTGTTCAGCCAGAATAGAAATCAGAGATATCTTATAAAAACATATAAATATTTGATGAAAAGTTGCAAGGAAGATAGACTCTCTTCACAGAGCATCCCAGTGACAGAGGAATAAGAATGGGCACAGGTGTTTAGTGTTTCATTGTTTTTGTTCTTGTTTTTGGTTTTATTTTTTAATTTTCTATTGAAATACAGGAATTTCTATTTAAAATTTTCAAAAATAAACAACCAGACCAAATCAAAACCCAAATCACCATTCAACAAAACAAAATACAAAACAATATTTTTTTTTTTTACAGTGAGGTTGATCAAACATGCTCAACAACTGCCCAGAGCAACTGTTGAGGCTTCATTCTCAGAGACATTCAAAACCTGATGATATGATTCTGAGGAACCTGTTCTAGATTTTCTTGCTTTAAACAGGATGGTTGGACTGGAAGATCTTCACAGGAATATTCCTATCTCAATCATGCTGCACTTCCACAACACAGGTCTCTCTGAGAACACACAGCCCAGGGTATATATCAATTAATATTGTTGTTGTTGACAACACTAGATTGCTAACTCTTGTGCATTGACAAATGCATGCTGTAACTTGTGATAATTACCACATATATTAGCCTCAGCATCAGGTTTATATCTTTAATAAGCTGAAAGTTTTTATGTTTCAAACTTGAGTGGGCTTTTTGTTTTATTTAAAAATTTACATTAAATTTTTGTAATTTTTTTCTATGACCACTTCTTTAAAAGAGGTTTTCTAAAACATACAACTTGATTGTAAAACTGTTTGTTTCATTTTCAACACTTCCGAAACTGTGCTAAGCAACAGAGGATGTTGAGAATTTCAACTGTTTAAAAAATGTTACAGCTACTTTTTTTCCAGGAAAGAACATTTCCACTCCTTTAAAAACATAAAACCACTGTCCCTATTTTAAGCAAAAGTATTATAGAGAACAGAGTATACCAAGCTATGTTCTGTTAGTATTTTGCAACTAGTAAGCATATATTGACTTTTTTAGGTCAGTATTAAGCTTATTGACTGGAGGATTTAATATTTACAGTATTTTGCCAGAATCAATATGATAACCTTAAGGAGAGAAAGAAAATGTCTTTGAGTCAACTAAATAAAAGTGTTTTCTGTTTGTGCCAGAAACCTGCTGATATTTAAATATATCTATGGGGAAAAATATGGAATGTAGTTACAATTAACATCTCATCATTCTTTGTCTCCTGGAACTCTGTATTTTTAAACACCAAAAAATTAGAAGTTTTTTAAAAAATGATGAGACATTGTGATAATATCTGATGTTTCAAGTCCTTTCTTTTTAAGAGACCACTAATGTCACATTTGACTGCAAGGATTTCATTTTCAGAGATATTTTATTTTTTTGCTTTTAAAATGTAAAGCATGCCTCTCACTTTTTTTTGCTAGCCATTAGTGCAAATTAGGATCATCTCAAAGTAGAAGGAATTTATTCCTATTACTTTAGGCATAGTGGCTTTAAAATGCCATGGCACCCCTATCCATTTTCAACTTTTTTAATGGGGATGATCAGAATACTCCACAAAAACCCTATGATTTTTTATTTTTTTTTGTGTGTGTGTGTTTGAAATCCCAATTACTTTATGAGATATTATATGTGAAATAGAAGTCAATGCAATACAGCACAGTAATGCTCCTTACTGCACTGTACTATGCATTTTTATGCTACACTGTGCCTAATATCTATAATATAGATGGCTGATTTACACTTGTCAGTTTCTGTCACATGGTCTTCTATGTCCTTCTTTAGGGAATATACTTACTGCTTTTATACCACTATTACTCAGGTAGTTATGAGAATAAAAATAAAATAAGAACAAAATATAAATTTTGCCAAACAGCACTTAGTTAGCAGTGCTTGTTGTGCATCATTCTTCAGACCAAAACAATGGGTTAAATAGCTGTTTGTTTTTAACAGACACATAGAAAAGTAGCAAAGGGATGATGTAATACCTTCCAATATTTGTGTGCTTGTATGGAAATATATGAATGCTAAATAATTCTGTATTTTTAATGTTTATTGGTGTATTATGTATTTTCTAAAATAAATACATATTTTCAAGTTTTGCTTTTACTGTGTTTGCATTATTAATGTCTTTCATATTTTGTTTCAGGAATTCTAAACATTACAAATGTCAGTGGAAGTCCATTGAAATGTAACAAACTGAGAAAATTAAAGTGATTTAATTTTTCTTTTAAAAATTTTGTCCATAAAAGTTTAAGTATTAGAACTTGTAATAGACCAGATTATTCTGGTTTTATATTTTGACTTCAACTCATTTTGAGATGTTGTAGAAAATCTGGAAACAGAGACAGAAAAAAAATCACTAAAACATCTAAGGCAGCATATAAATTCACCCCCCAGATAAATTTGAAAATCATGTTTTTAAAAGGAAAATCTATCATTGCCTGGGTGTAAAAGAAAGGTCTTTCTTAATTTTCAAATGTTTTTAGAGATGCCAAAATCTAAATATTTTTGTAAAAGTGTGTGGCTACTTTGCTATTTAGTATTTACCTCTTCACAGTTGATATACTCATGAAGACGTTCAAAGACATAATTTCTAAACTACTTTATAAAAAATAATCGAGGAATCAGTTTAAAACTGATTTTTAATGCATATAATACCACAGTTATTTGGTCACCATAGTAAATTAACTGATATGTTGATATACTCAATGGAACACCTTTAGGGAAATAAAATTATCTTTTTATGTTAAAAATGCCAATTATTCTATTAAGAACCTCAAAGTCTCCTGGGATAAAAATGGAAACAAAAGAGCTACAGAAATGTCAAAAGGAGCACTTCATGATGTCCTAAAAGCTTATTTACTCTAAAAGAAAAATATAAGGGGAGAAGAGAGAAAGTGGCTGTAACAATTCTCAGTACATGAGCTGTTGCTGAGATACGGTGCATTTCTTGAGGAAAAAATTTTGACCGTGTGCAATATGAATTCTTGCTCTCTTGTTACAATGAAAAAAATACTATTTACAGAAAGGAAAAATATTCCTCTCTCTTAAAGCTACATTTTGGTTTGCTTTTATTTTCTTTCCCTCTGGATGAAAATGTACTTTTCTTTTTATTTTTATCTAAATTATTCCAAAAGTAGATGAAAGGTATATTTGATTTTACAATACTACGGAATAAAGAGTGAAACATCATCAGAATCTGTTTTACTCATGAAGGGCCTAAGCACACAGATTTAGCTCTTTTCTCTTGCCTTTTCACCTTTGCTTTTCTTCTATCTAAAGCTTTTGTTTAAGTACAGGCTGTATTTTTTATCACCTTTTCAGAAAAATTGCATTAATAATGAGGAAAGTAAAAACAGAAAGAAAGCTGTGCAATGTCAGGCTAAATGTTAATCTAGAGAAAGGTACATTTATGATAACTCCAGCAGCAGCCAAAAGCAAAGGTCTAACAAGGAGCAGCAGGTACAAAACAATTTCCTAGGGTTCTTCCTCCTCTCTAAATATTTGGGGTAGAAATACTTTTTGAGAGTGGTATTTTCTTCCTGTTTGAAACTCTTGGATGAGTTTCTCCTCCCATGTTTGTCCAACCTGTCTTTTGAGGCCACATAATGTAAATCATTATAAAGCAGACTGGGACTGATACTACTCACAGGCAAATACTGTTTGCTTCAGATGTTCAGCAAAACCTCTACACACACCTCAACAAAATAAACCAAACACCCATTAAGGTAAAGAAAGGCTTCTTTTTTTTTTTTTTTTCCTTGTTTTTTCTGTATCTATTCTTAATGTTGCAGGGATGGCATGACACTTGCTGTTTCATAATTGCTATAAAAAAAGTTCCCTAAATAATCCTTTAACGTCTTAGGCAGTTTTCCTGACCTCTTAAGCTGTCCTGTTTCCTATTTGATAGGGAATAAACACTTTCTTCCTTTTTTTTTTTTTTTATTGAGCTCTTCCCCTGAAAAATTGCAATATACCTGTCAAATGGAAGTATGTTAATTTTCACTTTTGATATGTTTTCCATGAAATATGAAATACTTTCAGACAAATGCTAATATTCTATCAACAGAGAAGAACACCAACAACTATAATGAAAAATACAGAAAAAACATTCCTTGTTGAGCTATACTTTGAATGTTTTCCTCCTACTTTTAAGCTAAAACTTGCAAAAATTATATTAAATGTGTAACTCAACCACATGTTGAATTATAGTGTCTTTGTGGAGAGATTTTTCCAATTACATTCAGACTGACAGCTTTTGTAAATAATAGCCACGTTTCCTAGCAAATGAACCTTAAATTCAGTTTGAAAACTACATTTTCATGTCATTTATATTTTCCTACCTTTACATGAAGAAAAGTATAGAGAAAAATGTGTGTATAATTGATAAATATAGAAAACGCTAGCATTGATTAAAGAAAAACTTCCTGGAAGCAATAAAGGAGTATGTGAGACTCTCTCAGCTTG
>VZRH01002296.1:1174680-1200918 GCA_013397555.1 Urocynchramus pylzowi | reverse complement strand
AAAGGGGTATGTGAGACTTTCTCTGCTAGCTTTCTAAAAAAAAAAAAAAAAATCAATTTTTTGGATATTGCTTAAAAATTAATTATAAAAAAGAATATTTATATTTTAAAGAAAATGCACATTAGTTAGGGAAAGTGACTTTTACCTCTGAGTCCAATTATTCTGACCAATGTCCCTAAGATTATCTTGGACACTCAAACCCATATAATTCATAATTCCTACTCATAGAATTGCATGTCATATACCATGTTGATGTTTTGTAATCAAACAAATGTGAAAAGATGTTTTTACTAAATATTGTCGTCCAAACAAAATATGCATTGCAGCTAAATTGTATTTACATCAGTAGCTCTGCCTTGTGTTGTGATGTAGTCCAAGTACACAATGAAGAATTGCCTTTCAAAACATTTGCTTCATATTTGGATTTGTCACTCCTAATTGGTATTTGATAACCTCTAAAATTTAAATTTAAAAGCCTGCATTTTCAAGTATAAGCATGGGTAATGCAATTAAATCTTTCAAATATGTTAAGATGAATTTTACACAAACAAAAAAGTAGACGGTATGTTAGCAGATCTTAAATCTATGGGGATTTTTAATTTTTTTCCCCTGTTGTAGTAAGTTTACAACAAGATTTGTTGGAAAATAAGATATGCATATTTCTGTTCATCATGTTCTCACTTGCTTAGTGCAGACTGTCTATGGTTCCTGATAAAAATTAGAAGCTACTGAAAAAGATACTTAATAGATCTTCTGAACCATCTGAATTTGACAGAAGAAATGTAATTGCTTCTCAGCCTACAGACAGTTCATTTAAGACCCAATATGCAGCCACAAGCAGAATTTTGTTTCAGAGCTAAATAAGGATTGCCTGATTTGAAAGTGTGTAAAGCAGGATACAGGAACTTATCCAGGCTATCTGCATCAGGATAGCCCTCACCCTTTGCAAATACCTAATTTTAGTAGTCTGAGTTTTCCTATTCATTTTTGATGATTTTAAAACATGTAAATATAATCTAAAATTGTTGATTAAGATGAAAAAATACCCTGATAAATAAACAAAAAAACTAGAATAATTGTGGAGGAAGAAAATCAAATAAGAGAGCCACCACAAGCTAAGCATTTGTATAAAGGAATTTCATTAATTGATATCCAGTATTTTTTTTTCATGATGCTATACAGAAAGTCACTAAAACTTAACAGATTAAAAATATTTATTTTTGAAAATAGTAATTTTTAGCTAGAATTTAGTATAGAAGTAACAGAAGCATAATAACTGTTTGTTTCCCTCTGTATCATTAAAATTAAAAGAGAGAGGCTTTGTCAATTTATATTAATAACATATGTGACAATTATAAAAAAAGTAAGCTGAAGTAATTAGAAAAACAAAGCAAAGTGTTTGAATACAGTACTTTTAATAGAAATGAAGGTTGAGCCTTCATTAGAGCAATATGAACTGATGCAAAATAGCAGTTATATGGCTTGATTAAGGGAACAGCTACAGATGCTTCAGTGAATTTTGAGTTCTTTTCAAATGTTATATTCTGAATGGATTATATAAGACAACTTTTTCAGTTTCTCAGCTGTAAGGCCTGACCTTTACAATATTTGACTGGAAATATCAGTCACCTGTGACCTCAGCACTGAGATACTGTGGATAATGAGCTGGTGAGGTTATACTTGATATTCAGAAAGCAACTTAATGAATAAGAAGGTATTTACAGAATTTACAAATAAATGAGCATGTGAATGGATGGCAGGGAATTAGAATGTGCCATGATGTTTTTTTTGCAGAACACATATATGAAGGCAGGTTATTGGTCTTCTCTGTTCAAAGAAAGGAAAACTAGCACAGTTCTGTGAAATCTATATAAGTGATATTGCTCCATTTATTTTTACCTTCATACCTGGATACTGCATGGCTCACATTATGTCTCATATTTGTTCTACAGCCTAAGAGACCCTTCAAGCTCCTCAAGATTCTCCCAAAACAGTATTGAGCCACAGATGTGCAGTGTGCCTGGTGAAGCACTGTTAGACTCATTGGCCTGATGGCAAAACACAGGGAAACAGAAGAAATGCCCAGCACCCAGTGAAAGGTGGTCATAAAAGCATAACTTGAAATATTAACCCAAAAAAGACAGACTACCTTGCTACAACAGAATTAAACTAAACTTTCTGCTTCAGCTGATTCTTTAAAAGCTGAAGAAAAAGATGGCACTTTTTTTTACCTCTCTTCCTCCCAACCCCACCTGTCAAAGTACAGTCTTTTTCTCCTAGAGTGATGTGCCAAAACAACAGAAAACCAAAACTATTTCCTAAAATAGATGACGGCAAGGTGAGATTTCATAGAAAATTAAGGTCACTGAAAGAGGTATGAGTGGGTGCCAATGGGATGGCAGTGTAGGCATGAGGCCTAAAACCATGATAATACGTGGTAAAAGGAATTCCATGGTAATGGGATTAAAACTCAAGTCATAATAGGTTGGTCACAGAGGTGATAGGTTATCAGGCTGGATAACTGGCTCAGATGGGAGGAAGAGGGAACAAAACCGATGTGTCATGGCTCTGCTCTGCCCTTGCACAAGAGCCACAGCCTTTGTAATCAAAGCTTTCAAAGTTATATAAAGTGCCTGGCCCCTCCCATTTGTGACAGCAACAACAGGGTTTGACTACAGTCAGGAACTGATTGCCCAGAGAAGTTGTGAATCTCCTCCACTGGAGATATTCAAAAACTGTCTGGATGCAATTCTTTGAAATGGGCTCTGAGATGACCCTGCTTGAGAAAAGAGGTTGGACCAAATAACCCACTGTAGTCCCTTCCAACCTGACCCATTCTGTGATTCTGTAATGAACTTAAATTTAGGAGTTAATTTCAGATATGACTGAATAAAATAAAGTTTTCTTCTCTCTCTCCTGTTTATTGACTTTTTGCAGTAGATGTAAATCAAGCAGTCAAGGGACTGCAAGTCTGTTCTGTTAATAGATTATTCCTTAAAACACTTTAAATAATGTTCATTTGATGTTCATTTGGGGCAGACTCTCTTTGAATTCTCAAATACATAACAAAAAAAAGATTTCCAAACTACAGTTTCCTCATCCTCTTGTTAAAGAATATATCTCTGCCTCTGGGAATTCTATTTCCAGTAACAAATTCTTCTTTCTTTCTCCAGCATAACACCTTCAGTCATGTGGAGAAGGTGAAAAAGAAAAGTGCTGCTGGCCTAAAAGTTGGCTGTATGCACCCTTTTCAACTTTTTGTAGCTTATATTGAGAAATAGGCTGTAAAGCATATTTCTGCTTTCTGATGAGGGAAAGGCTTTAATAACTTAATTTGCAAGTGTTAAGTCAAAGCTCATTTTCTGCCCGTATTCTTAAATATTGTTGATTTTGGTACTCAGCTGATTGATTACATGCAAAACTCTCAGGATGTTTCAACTTTTTCACCCTTTTTGACTTTTGTGAATAAGGATCATGATCTCTTTTGAACTAATGCAGACACAAGTGTCAGTGGGGCATACATATATGAAATTGGTATTAGTATATCAACTTTTTCACCCTTTTCAACTTTGTTTTGAACATTGCTTCAAAATAGATCAAGCTGTTCCATTGACTTAGTATAGGTTAAATTTACACTGGGAGTCAGGCTTATAAGTCTGATGGCTATTAAGCTCCACTAAATATATGAATGATTTTTGTCTCTTCTAAGGTCAGTTGAAAGATCTAATAATGTTTTAGAGTGTATGCTAGGTGACCAGCCACTTAAGGTTTGGTCTTTTGTATTGTATTTGTTATTTTGGGAGGAATAGTTCAACAGAAGGATAGTGAAATAATTAATAATGTATAATAAAAAATAGCTTGGACAGTGGAAAAATGCCTACATTTTTTAAAAGGGATTATGATACTAAATATAGGAGGTTTATTTGCATGACAATATAGATGCAGAAATCTGTGGATGATCTGAAAGTGACTTAAGACTCTTATGCAAAGTAGTGAAACTTTTCTTAAAAGAGTCATACTGTGTAAAACATAAAGAGGTAAATAAACTGATTTTTATATTTGTATAAGTTGCAGTTCTTGTGAACTTGTGCTTCAGGGAATAGATTGATATGTGAGTATGGAAAGTAATTGAATTTATACATGACCCATTCCCTGAGAGCTTTAAGATTAAGTGCAGAAATTTTACTTTGATTTTTACAGAATCATAGAATGGCCTAGGTTGGAAGGGACCTTAAAAATTATCTGGTTCCAACCCCCTGCCATGGACAGGGCACCTTTCACTAAATGAAATTTCCATCCAAACTGGCCTTGAACACATCCAGGGGTGACATCCACAACTTCTCTGGGCAACCTGTTTCAGTGACTCATCCTTCTTACAATCCAGAATTTTTTTCCTAATATTTAAATTTATCCTACTCTCAGTTTGAATCCATTCACCCTTGCCCTGTCACTACATGCCCTCACAAATGTCCCTCTGCATCTCTCCTGGGGGCTCCCTTCAGGTACTAAAAGGCCATAATTAGGACCCTCCAAAGTCTTCTCCAAGCTGAACATACTCAATTGCCTCAGACTTTCTTCATAGGAAAGAAGCTCCATCCCTCTAATCAATTTTGTGGCCCACCTCTGGACTTGCTATTATGTTTGGAGTAATAATTTGTTCTTTATGTGTGTGTGGTAGATAAGGCAAAGGCTGATGGACTTGAATTGGTGGATAGAAGAGTCATATTAAATACAAAAAGAAGCTCTATTTAAGGCTGTTGGTTTCTTCTTCATCTATGTGGTAAAGAGCAAAATAAACTATTGGGATCTAAATAAACTGGTCCCCTCCTAGTGCAAGGTGAATGCTCAAGATCTATCACACTTTCCATTTTACCACAAAAGGGAAAAAAATGTTGCTGATACTGTTTAAAATTGTCAAGTGATAATTTAGTTTCAGCAAGAAACAAGCCAAAATAAAAAGCGGAAATCCTGGCAAAAAACAATGTTTTGAGCTTTCTTAAGTAAGCTAAAATTTTCAGGGAAGACCTGACTGGACCAAAACAAAATGTTCCTTTTTTTATTTCATGGTGAAACTGGTGTTACGCTGTTTCAGAAGATAGCTAGATTTACTTTACACTGTTTTTAAGAAAAATAAGCTAACCAGCACCATTTGCAGTGCTCTAGCCTTCTCTGTCTTTAAGATGCCATTGGAGTATGGACATTGAACCATGACAAACCCTTGCATTCTACCACTTCTTGTTACTCATGTGAGGGACTGACTTCATGTATTTTACTTAAGGTACAGTTTAATCATCATCAAAATCACATTGAACTTAAAGGATAGACTGTTTCTGATTCCTACCTTGCTTTGGATGAGACTTCTTGTAGATATCAGACTTCCTTCAGAAAGCTGCAAGTATAACAATTTCCTGTACTGTATTTTGCCATGATTGTTGACTGTGCTGTACAAATGAGCAGGCCATGCTGATGAAGAGCCAGAGGTAACTGAA
This sequence comes from Urocynchramus pylzowi, assembly GCA_013397555.1. Taxonomy (NCBI): domain Eukaryota; kingdom Metazoa; phylum Chordata; class Aves; order Passeriformes; family Fringillidae; genus Urocynchramus; species Urocynchramus pylzowi. The sequence continues at coordinate 1,195,429 of VZRH01002296.1, read as the reverse complement.
GGCCACTCTAGTCAATAGCAAACCATTTCTACATACTGCATGCAGCTATGCGAATTTCATTGTATTTGGGAAAGTGCCCACTGCTGCTAGAAATTTAGACACATTTTGAAAACACCTAATTGAGGATTTTGAATGCAGGATTGCAGTCTTTGCATACCCCTGCTACATCAGTAGTGATATAAGTCAAATTCATAAAACTGAAACAACTTTTGAATATGTACTTCAGTCCCTATGGACAATTTTAGGCTACAAATTGCCATAATTCTGAAGCAATTTGAAGCTGACACAGCAGGTGAAAAAGTTTTGGGCTGAGGTACACAAATGCTATGCAAGTCCTGCATTAAAGAAGATCATGCTTACAGTGTACAGTAGAATGTGTTATAGAAATATCACCTCCACATATTTAGCTGTGTATTGGTATAATTTTTGAACTATATCTATTTGAATTAAGCATTTTGAGAAATAGAGCTGATTAGTCCAGGCACAGTGTCACCCTCCAATGACTATTCTGCTTTTGGGAGCTGAGTTTTCTTATGGCTTATTACAGTGTGATGCAAATGCTCAGATTGATGCTAGCTAGGGGTTGTCTCATGAAATTATCATTCATTATATGAATTATATAATGCATTATATAAATAATGAAATCTATGCAGTGTGACTTGAAAAAGATCAAATCTGGAACAAAAAAGAATCAAATCTGAAATAAAAAAGGTTGTAAGATATAGTCAAAATGTTTCTGACATGGCTGTGGTTCTTTTTGTATCTAAGAAACAATATTTTATCTCTTACAGTATCATAGTTCTTAAAAAAAGAGTAAATTAAAATAGAATACTGTAAATTGCTTACAAGACCATGAAGAAAGAGGAGAGAGTATGTAAATTGTTCACAAGTCCTAAGACTTTATTTGAATTATTCACCTTTCAATGCACTAAAAGAGGTAATATTGTTTTGCAGTAGAAGATGGTTTTGTCCATGTTTTCCATTCCACTTTTACATAATTCCATTAAATGTGCTTGACCAATACATTATTATTTATTGTGAAATTTGTGAAAAAATATCTAATGGGAATATTCAGAATTTGCAGAGATGTCTACATATAAGCCTTAAGTAGATTTGCAGATTGAATAGCTTATCTACTATATTCCATTGCAGTATGGCAAAAAGAATACTGTCTAAAAATAAAATAAAACTATTTTCGTAATCCTAATGAAGTTTTCCAACATTTTATAAATCTGGCCTTTATCACAAACATTTTTTCCTGTCTCCTTTTGATACACACACATTGTGATAAGTTTCCTCTTGTTGTGGACACTTTATGAATGAATGTAGATGCATGGCAAGGACATAATTTATTGCATTTTTTTTTATCATTTTCTTGGAAATTAGATGAACAAAGAGTACTTCTAAGGTGCCTAAATGGATCAATCATCTGACTATACTTTAAAAGTTGAGTTGAAAAAACCTTTCACCTCCTCAGATGCAAAGAATATACATAAAAGCAGTTTTTTCTGTTAAACAGAAATATGAGGTCAAAAATTATATTTAAATCTTATGAGAAAGACAAATGCAGCTGTGTTGTTTTCATTTTAATAGACACAGCCATATTCAAATCGACAAATTAAGACAAATATAATATTTGTTTCATCAGTTTCTTTGGACTTAGTCCACAAAACAAAAGATAACAAAACTGTTTCTTGCCTGTTTTCTGATTGTTTTGTTTTCATACAGAGAGGTGAAGCAGGAAAATTGCATTACAGGTGTCACATTCATATGAAGAAGTTTTGCCAGGTTCATAAGAACACATAAATATGGTTATTTGGATAGACACTAAAAAAGTAAAGACTTGATACTTCATGTTGTTCAGCTTCCAGACAAGTTATTAGAACAATTCTTAGAAGTCTAGCAAGGGATTTAACTATTCTGTTAAATCTGTTAAGGCAAAACTATTCTGTTACAGTGGCTTCTGTAAGTTCTGCTGAAATAATTGCTGATTTCCTATACATTGGAACCATTCAGACAAATGTTCAGAACATCATCTTTCCATCAAACTGTCAGTTTTGTGAATCTCAGGTGGTTTTAGGTATAAGCCAGTTTTCTATGACAAATTAAAGCCATTGGATAGCTTTTTATGGATGACAACTTTGGAATAAGACACATAAATTCCACCTGAATTGTGTTTTCCCTCATTAAGCTGTATTCAAAATCATATTAATTCTCTATCTAACCCTTGGAAAGTAATTCAACAAACTATTGAAACACATTTAAGAAATGAGCATGCTGTGTGAGAGACAGCAGAAAATGATTACTGGCTCAAAACAACTGAAGTGTGTTTGTGGAGTGGGGGAGACAGCAAGTTCTGAGAAACTGGGATGTGCACTGCTCCACAACCCACCCCCCTGGAAACTCTAGTCTGCATTGACTGAATTTCAAACTAATCTTTCTGCTTTTATACAAAAGCCATTCAAGAAATTCCACTGAAATTAGGAATTTTAAACTGCTTTAAACATAGTTGTTCTGGCAGAGTAACCAAGAAGTTTTGAAATTGGAAATCGAAGTGCAGAACTCAGATCTTTAATAATTCTAACAAGGGATATTTAAGACACACTTCCCAAATTTGCACTGCTAGAAATCTAGTCTTCTTAGAATTGTACATTAAATGCTTCCAATTTCCCTCTATGTAAGAGTGGATATTCTGAGATCTCTAAATGTAGCTGTAATCATCAAAACAATGGCCCTGAAAAATGTATTTGGAAAATCATCAAACAAGAAACAATAATAGTAAAAACCATTTCTATTTCAACAAGTACTATTATAATCAATTTTTCAATGTGGAATTCCTGTAAATTTGAAGAGTTCTGTCATAGAAGGATGGGGCAAATTAAGAGGCACTAATTTTTTTAAATTTATTTTTTACTTTGATTTCCCATGAAACATAGAAGTCAGATGATTGGACCTCTGTTTTTCTGGATCACTTTTCCCCTCCTCTTTTTATTAAATGTGAATAGTAAATTTATCAGTTTACAGCCACAAACTGCAACTTCTATTTCACTATGAAATCATTCCAGGTAGAAAACTGATTGCAAATTTATAATCTAAATTATTCAGTTCCTCCACATAAAACGCATTCACTGCTTATATAATAGTTGATGCCCTTTTTCCAATTAATTTTTAAACAAACAGGCAAAACCAGTGTTATCACAGGCACATGGTTTGCTGAGGACAAATATAATCAGTAGAGACATTACTCTTGGATTGATTTCAGCTGATATGTCTGAAGTGTGAGATATTTTGCAGGCTGATAGCAGCCAAAAGCACAGCACTGAACAACATTAATCCATGGACAAATTAAGTGGCTTCCCAAGGGTTAAAGAAGACATATATGCACAAAAATTGTCAGTCAATAAAATAAAACAGTTTTTTCAGTGTCTTCTCTTCTTCTCTTGAGGATGTTTACTAATTTCTCAAACTGTTAAGGTATGGATAGTTAAAAAATGAAAGTTTAAAAAAAATCTGAAGCCAACACAAATTAGTCTACATTATATTTATCTAGTTAGATAAGAATTTCATGCCTTTTGTCAGCTCTAATAGTAAAAAACAACAAAAAGATGCAACAAAAAAGCCACAAAATCCAACCAACAAGATTCCTGCTATTCTAAAGATGAGCAAAGAAATCTTTCATGTCTTCTAAATGTAACAGAGTGAAATGTGGAATGTGAACTTGAATTTTTTACTGCTGTGTTTTAACCTATTTGACACTGGAATGGAGTAGCACTACAGACAAACTCCTGAAATAGAACATATTAAATGACTGAGTAAAACAAACATCATTTTGTTCAAGAATACTTTTCTATATCCAGCTGAAGAAACAAGAGGGGAATGGGCCAAAGAAAGTAGCAGTGCCTTTTTTTTGACAAGTAAAGAAGGTTGTCTCTTTGTGAAATAGTGGTGACCTTGATGGAGGATTTAAAATACATGAAAGCAAAAAAAATATTCATATTCTGAAAATGTGAACATTTTTTGGCTTTTTTTTTTTTTTTCTCTCTTTAAAAATTTAGCCAATTTCCAGCTACTGTAATTCTCTGTTCTTGTTTTCTTACATAAAGTTTTTGGATAGTGGTTCAGTTTTAGAAAACAACATATGGCTTAGAAAAAAGGCTCTATTTGTTCAGTCACTATTTCAAATTATTCTTTCTTCATTTTAGAGTTCCATTCTATTTTTAAATATCAATTAATTAATACAGTGTAATATGCAAAGATTAATGTGGTTTTTTACTTAGAAAATACCTGGAAATTTGCAATCTAGATTAGATTGTTACTTTATTAATGTCAATTATTTTTGTTACTTCATCCAATGATAGTCTGAAACAAATACATATTTTAATTTCTGAATAATTAACTAGATAGTATAGTTTGGTCTGTATAGTACTGACAATATTTTTCCTGATTTTACCCTGGCAACATATATTAATCTAAATCTGTTTTCTGATATTGATCTGATATGAAAAATCCAAGATGGACAGAATTTATAATTTTTCTTTAACTTCACTGATAAAAATGTACCTGTTTCTGCTTTAAACTTGTCCAATTTAGTTGAAAGACCCTGATGTCTTGCATATTTTCTATGCCAGATTAAAGTACTTTTTGGTACATGCTATGTTCTCATGTAAGGATCCAGCAACTGATCACACACAACTTCATCTGGGAGTTAATAATTCTCAAAGTCATGCTCCTCCAGCTCTGGCCACTGAGATTCCCTGGGTCCAACATCTGTGTTGAAGACAGAGGCAAAGAATGCATTAAAGACCTCTGCCTTGTCCATGCTATCATCTTTAGGAATGGTTGAATTATTTAGATATTGGTATTCCAAATTTGCATACATAGAATTTATTAATACTAAATGTCCTTTTTTATGACCTTTTTTTTTTTGTTTTCTTAATCCAAGTGAGTAACTGGTTTCTATAAATCATTCTTCTTTCATTCTTCCATGAATAATTACTAAAAGCCTTTCAGATTTTAGTATGGGGAGTACAGGCAACAAAGATTAAAAAAGATACTGAAAAAAAAAACCAAAAAAAAAAACCAGAAGAAAAAGGAAAAATATCTGTGCTTGGCTTTATTCTGCAAGGTTTATAAAAAAACCCGATTTCACAGATTGCAGTCAGAAACAGTGATTGTTGAACAAAGTCTTCCCTAAAGCACTCTGATTGTCCTGTGCAACGACACTTCTGTCCCAAGCTGAGCACTTTCATATTTGGAATATTCACTGATCTGTGACAATAAGCATACTGATACTCAGCTGATGAGCACCACAGAAAATCCTCATGTTAATACAGTTTTCCATAGGGATTATTCAGGGGTATTTAAGAAAAAGAAAAAAAAGGGGAAAAAATGAAAAAAGAAAAAAAAAAAGGAAAAAGAAAGTAAAGTAATATTCAAAATTATTTTGTCTATATCTAAAGGTTGTGCTTTTACTTTAACACAAGAATTGAATGGTTGTACTTCAGAGACTGACTGCCCAGAGAACTACAAGGCAAACAAAATCTAGAAATATTCTCTTTGCATTTTTAGCCTGTGTTTTTATTATTTGTGTAGGACTACAGGGCACAGAGAGGCTCCATGGATTAGACTTTGTACATGGTGCTGTAGATTTGAATCTCTTGTTTGGAATGAATTGGTTTTTTTTTTTTCAAAGTTTTAAATTTGTAGAAGTTGGGATTTTTAAATTTTTTTTTAAAATATTTGTTTATAGTTTTTGTTATCGAATTTTCCAGATGAGAGTTTTAAATTGTTTTACAGCTAGAAAACTTCAACAGGTTCCTATAGCTTTCTGCCTCCCTGTTTCTGGTATTTGGTTAGTTTTTTTTTTTTTTTTTTCCCTAGAACAAAATGATACAGAATTCAGCTGTATAAAAATAACTGGTGTGAATCTGTGGCACAGATTGTGGTCTAAAATCTACCCTAGAGCAGAGTTGACTGCTACTGACCCTTTTTTTCCCTACAGTTATAAGCCTTCCTCTAAACCAACAACCATTTTCCTAAGAGACCTTAAGAACTTCAGTTTGAAGTAAGATCTTCAGTTTGAAGTGAGTATAAAATTTCTCATGTTGTGAATGGTTTCACACTTCTCTGTGAGATCACTACATCATCAGCTGCCCTGGGCATTTCCACTGGCTCATGTTGCAGCAGGGTCACAGGGGCTAAGGGCAAAAAAAGAGAGCCTGAAAACATATGCAGGATGTGTAGTGATGGGGAATCAGAACTTTCCAAACAGGAGTCAAGAGGAAGCTGCTGGCATTTTGCCCTCTGTGATTCTGTTGTAGGCGACTCTTCGGGCTGTTGAAAACAGCTTTCTACATTGTTACTGCTCTCAAGAGCCTAAGAAACACCTATATTGTATTGCTTTTGACTCAACATTCACTTGAAGTTAACCTCTGCCCTGCAGTGTTAGTGTTTCAGTCAGTGTCAAAAGAGGATAACAAATATGATAAAGCTCTTCCCTGCAAGTTGTGATGTGGCAGAATATATTATCAGCTGCTATTGGAAAGGAAGGTTTCTTTGAAACAAAAGTGTTGTGTGAGGAGAAATATTACACCAAATTATTTAATGTAAATACTCCAATTTTTTTTTGTATCAATATTTTAAGGATATCCATTGTCTATTATTTATTTCTGTCAGCTCCCATTGCAAATGCCATGATTTTTACTGTAAGTGTATTTAAAAAAAAAAAAGTAGTTGTGTAAGTTTATGGCTGCTTTATTTGAGAAAAAAATATTCTAATTATTTTTATTTCCAAGAACTTTTTTAAAGGCAAATAATTTGTGAAAAAGTCAGTTAATGGTAGACTAAGATATTCACAGCTTTTCTATGCAACTTACCAATTGAATAGGAAATTTGTAAACAAGTTTCTGATCATTAAGAAAAATAGAAAACAAATACAAAGATTTTTAATCTTAATCCAATCTTAAATTAAGGAAATATTTCAATTTCAAGGAAAAGTTAATTAAATCTATAAATGCAATTTTCTCTCTCTATTTTTATTTGTATACACATCTGTAAACATAAACACTTAAAGCTCCATGTAGAAGAAAGAAAACAATAAAAAAATCCAAGTATTTTAGCAGTTTAGTGAGTAAAAGTTCATGTAAGTGGAAAAGAATGTTATTGAAACATAGAAGTGTTTACATACAATGTCATTTATAGCTATCTTAAGAGACATCATTTGGTTTAACCAGGTAGAATGTGAGAGCAGTGCTAAGTTTAACACATATGTGTATACAAGTGCTAGGAATTTTCAGCATCCTTTTGTCTTGACTCTTGGATGTTATTATTCTATTCTTGTTTCTTCTGTGGTGTTTGATATAAACATTATTTCATGTTAGCATGTCTGCTGTGGTTTCAGCCCAGCTGGAAATCAAGCACCATGCAGCAGTTTGCTTAATCCTCCCCCTCTCCTCCCCACCCAGGTGGAATGGGGAGAAGAATCAAAGTAAAACTTGTATGTTGGGATAAAAGCAGTTTAGTAATTTAAAATAAATACAGTAATAAATGTTTATATTAATAATGACAGTTAAAAGGGAAAACCAGGTGATGCACAATACAATTGCTAACTTCCCACTGACCAATATCAGACCCCTCTTCCCAAACTCACATCAGCTGCCCTTTCAGGTAGTTTCCTCCAGTTTATATTCTGGGCTTGATATTTTATGGCCTGAAATATCCATTTGGTTAGTTCAGGTTACCTGTCCCAGCTATGCTCCCCACCCTTTTCTTTTGTGCACCTCACTGGCAGAACACAAGACAAGGAAAAAGTCCTTAACTTAGGATAAATGTGTCTTAACAAAAAACAAAACATCAGTTTATTATCAACACCATTCTCATTCCCAATCCAAAACACAGCCTTGTAACATCTCCTGAGACATTAACTCTACCCTAGCTGAAACCAGGACAATGCCACACTTATTTTCTTCATATCACTAATATTTTTGTATTATTTTTTTGCTAGAAGAGTCAATGAGACATTGATATCAGATACCTGCATAGCTTAGAGTAGGGGGAAAAAGGAAATTGGTAATGTATATACTGAAAACCCAATATTCCAATGAAAAAATGTAACTTTCGCAATATAAAGAGTCACATTACTCTTAAATGTTATTCTGAAAATACTCTGAGATTCACTAGGTTCTCTAGGTTGTTGGGGACAGTCATTCTTCACCTATAAAATCATGCTTGGATGAGGGATCAATATTTTTTCTGTGTGTAACTTATAACTGTAGAATATGTAATCTATTTTTAAAAATAGTTAAAGGATGTTATTCCAAATGAACAATTTATAACAAAAACCCAAATATTCCCAAGGAAAATTAGTTCTCTGGGTTGTTCAGGAACTGCCCAGCCAGACATCTTGATTTATGAGATAATAGACAGGTTTGAGACAATGGAGCAATTTGGTACTGGGTAACTCACTGAACCCTTAGCAGCACTCCCAACTTAATAGGCGAAGGGCTTCTCTAAGTGGAAATTTCAGACTGTCCTGGAAACTTCCTCCAGCTTCTCCTTCTCTGGAAGGACAAAGATGTGTCCTTAGGTATGTTAGTTAATGTCCTTTGTGGAGGATCTGGCTCATCTTTCCAAAGACTCCCCTAAATGGTTCGTGCTACAAAACTGATCAAATTGTGCATAGATAAAAGATTTATAATTAAGCAATAAAAACTTCCTGCAAATGCAGAAGTGGACACATAGGGCAGACTTTTGTACATACTTCAGAAAGTTAGGAGACACCTTACATGTGGATTAAGAAAATCTATGGCAGTGGATCATACATGAGCTGAGTTGGTCACATAAGACTATGGGCCACCTGCATCATGAGACTTCAGCAGAAGTGTCAGACCCAATCCTGCTAAAGTTTCTGTTACAGAATATTGTAAAAGAAACCTCATTTCCATCTGGACAGTGACTAACAGTCTTTTTTTTAGGCATTCCCCACGTGACAGTTACATATTCAAGGGACCAAAGAAATCAACTATGCTTGCTTGCTTGCTTTCAAACAAACTGCCCATAGTATGTGCAACATGGACAGAAATAATCTGCCAACTCCATTTCAATGTCAGTTGAGTTGCATGAGAATATTTTCATAATTACTCTAATGCTTACAAATAAATCTGCAGTCACCAGACTGTACCTTACTGTTGAGCTACATAGTTTCCTTGTTCTCTGCATTTTATTTATGTGGAATTATCACCCAGATGCTAAACTTTGTTCTTAGATGTTTCTGCAATGCTTAATGTAACATAGTTTCAGTCTATATTTCTTAAATGCTGAAGCAGCCCACAAATCAATGTTGGTTTATTGAGAGATTCAGTAAAGTTGAACAAAGGACATCAAAGAGCATGAAATGAATTGTCATTGAACAGTTGCCTGTTTACCCATTTTTGAATACAATTATAACACTCTTTACAATGGCAATTATTTAAAAAATTTGTGGAAAAGGGTAATTTCTCATAAAATTGTCTTACTTCAAGAAAATAAAATTCAAATGAAATAAAATTGAAAATAAATCATCAAGAATGGATGTATTATTAATATCAGTCCCTAGATACCTGAAAAAGCGTGACATATTACACCTATATTTCTTTAGTACAAGATAGTTGCTTTAACGTATACAGTTACCAAAGGAAAGAATCTTGCAGACATTAGTGGGAGTTTTATCAGTTTTTTTTCCATCAAATACAGAACAGCTCATGAAATATATCAATATTCACCTAGTTCCTTTTTTCTTAAAAAATAAAAATGCTTGCAAAAGGACCCATAGGATTAATTTTTAAAGCCAAATAGAAAGCTAATTGGACATATCTGTCAAGAAAACATTTGAATGAGAAGGCAAGAAAAAACTGAGATTGATTTTGGAAGTGAAGACTAACATCTGCCATTTTAGTCACAGTAATCAAGGCTTGTCTTCTTAGAGACTCTAAATAGCATGTACCTGTTAAGTTTTCAGAGTAATCCATCTGCCTTGTTATGTAAAAAATTCTATAAATATTTCACTCCGAAAAAGAATATTTTGTTAATGAAGCCAAAACACATTTTTTTGCAAACATGTAATAAATATTTATGATAATTGTATCCTAGAATAATTATTCTAAATATTTAATTTGATTTCATATTAAAATATTATTACATTAAATATTTTTCAAAATTAATAACATTATATCAGGAAAACATAACATGGTTTTATTAGATCACATATTCCAAAGTGCTGAAATAAACATGACGGTTTCAGTCAGTGGAATGTTGAGAACTCAAAGCCTTAAGAGTGTCATAACTGTTCAATTCCTCTCCTGCATCGTATTTCAGACTTTAAACATCTGACACTATTCAAGCACTGTCAGTTTTCACAGTCAATAGCTGAAAACAATTTGATGGCAATTTAGTCAGCACTACCTCATGCATTCACTGTTTTGTTGAAGTCACTTTTTTGTTTGATAGATCCTGCTGACTGTATCATAGGGGTCTTAGATTTCCATAATAAATATTCTTGTTGATATGAAGCATCAGCTTTGTAATGTTAAGTGATAACAACGTTTAACTTAATGTTTTTTTTCTGGTGTTCAGAACCTAAACATCTGATAATTATTGTTTCAATAAATCAACAAAGTAAAATATTTATGACTAGATTGAGGAAGCTGGTGCACAAACTACTAATGCCCCCATAGGGCTGGGTGGTTTATTTGGTTGGCTGGTTTGTTTTGGAGTGGGGTGAGGATTGGGGAGCTTTAGAGAGTGAGATATGGTTTACTTGGTGTCAAACACCTCAACTACACAGATGGAGATATGGTTTACCTGGTGTCAAACACCTCAACTACACAGATGGTTCACAGCATTATAAAGAAAAGATACCTCATTAACTTTTCCTACCCAAACACTGGACTCTTGTATGAAGAACCATATAGATCTTTCATCTTTCTCAGATGACAGCATATTAGTACCCCCAAATCATCAGTATCTGAGCTGTATTATTATTCTTCCTTGTGTTTTTTCTGAGTAGTTGTCTGACCAACCAACCTCCCAGCTATGAGTTTGGACAATGTGGAAGGGTGTTAAAGTCAGTTGAGCAGCTGCATCAACAATGCTGGGAGGATATTTTAAATTAATTTATTACAGTTGCCTTTCTGGTCCTTTCCCTTAAGGAACTGCTATTTGAACAAATCAAAGTCATTTGCTATTGTTTCAAATTTGGTTTAAGAGAGAGTAGGAAATATCTTCATACCCTCTTCCAAATCAGTTCTCTTACAATCAGACAACCCTTTTGGACATGCATGGTTACTTATGACTGTTCTCCTCATGTATTTTGTGCCCTTTCCTATGAATTGACAAGAAGCTTTGGCTAGTATTTCTTCATTTCTTAAGAAGAATATTGAATATCTTCACTTCTTAAGAAAAGCTCTTATCTTATTCCTTGAGTTATGCTGCTCACTGGACAGGCCTTGATTACAGAGAGTTTGGATAGCACAATGTCACAGTCAATGACTAGTTACAGCTACAGGAAGAGCCTGGTAAAGGCATTGATTGCCTTAAAGCTCCACAGAAGAAAAACTTCAAAAGAGTTAGGGATGTAAGGTAAGTGTGTAGTGCCTAGAACACAATCCAAGAAGGGTGTTACCACCTCCTCCCACCATAACTAAGACAATAGCTTTTATTCCTTTTAGTTCTATGGAATTATTTTTTCTTTTAGCTCTTCATCCTTTATGTTTTTCAGTTCTCTGGGGCCATAACCCATCACTCCTGTTTCTAGACTTTGGCTGCTCCTTGGCTTTTGGCTTTAGAACTCTATTTGAAGTATAACCATGAGCCATCAATATGCCAAAGGGTGGTGCTCCTGACTCAGAGGGTACCCACAGCTGAACTTTCATTCTAGGAGCCACTCATTCTGCTTCAAAGCCCTTGCAATAGAAAACTCACTGTCTCTGTCTCTGTACTGCTTGCAAATAGTTGTTCAAAGGCATTTTTTGCCTTTTGGTGCACTTCAATATACTTCCTTGCTGCCCTCTCCTTCCTGTTAAATCAAATAATATTTATTAAAAAGAAAAAAAAAAGCATGCAATTTTAAATTAAAGTCAAGGATAGGAGGATCTTAAGCTAAACAGAAAAAATGACAAAAATATTTTCAAACAGTGAAAGACTGATTTTCTAGGAAGTTATTACGATCCATGACTTGGATATGTGATTTGGTGATTTTGGTGTGGATGTGCAGGGAGAAAGAATTAGGAAATCTCTTATGATCAAAGCAGCATTCAAAATCTGTATGCTTCTACTAAAATCAAAAATGTTTTAATGAATTAACATTTTGTAAAAAAAAAAAAATATTGCTAGCATATTCAGGATTAACCTAATAGCAACCTTTGTTTCTGTATCTGGAATAGATCAGTAGCAAGAGTACATCAGTTAGAAATTGCAAAAATTTAGGGGGAATTCACACAGATCTAATACAATATTTGACCATCTCCTAGTGTTTTATATACTAGAATTGCATTTTCATGTAGCACTTTGAAGATAATTAACAGCAAGGAGATGCTTAAATTGTTAAATGTATATATGCTATTTGGATATAAACTAATAAGTGTTAATATCTGCAGAATTATGGTATTAGGACTGACCTTCTCCTGTCCTACAGAAGGTTAAATAACAGGTAAGTCACATGAAGTGCTTATACATTACATTTCTTCTGACAAAAATATTTGGTTTTTTATGATTATTTGTCAGAAGGTCTAGTGTACTGTATCCTTAATCATAAGTTTTAGAAGACCTGTATACAACAAATTGATTGCAGAAGACCTATTGCAACATTCATATTTTTTAAAAATCATGATCTTTAACTTCCCCTTGTAATCCTCCCTTAAGCTATGCATCAAGAACAACTCTTAGTAATTGATATGATTTGATAAGATAGAGCTAATAGAGAGACAAAAAGTATGTCTGGTCATAACCCTTGTCATTGGCCTTCATGATCATTTATGAAGCCTGTGTCTTTTCAACATAATAGCCATATATCAATCAGTGTTATGATGGCATCTTATCTACTCAGTTTTTAAATAATTACTATAATAATCAAATAATTCTCTCTAGTAGAATAGATCTCTCTCTCTAGTATTTCTGAGCAGTTGATACAACCCACTCCTTAATTATGTTATTTCTACCTGCAGATTCAGAATATGTATTTTTTTTACCAATCAACATTCATAATTATATATTTCACACATGTATTTTCATGTAGTGGGCTGTATAGTAGAGGCAATTGAAAATTTTCTTTGTGAACATATCAGCTATAATTGTGGATATTTGTTGATTGACACATAAACTCTTGCTAAAATTCGGATATTTGGCCACTGACTGGCTGAGCTGATTCTTGTAGATTTATACCTTCCATTTTATGTACTAATAATCTAATGTTGATGAAGGAATGGGAAACCATCTTCTTGACATACTGCTGTGGCATGCATACTACGAGGGTAATCATTGACCATTTGTATTTATGTTGTTTTCTGAGAGGATGAGTAGTATGCTCCTGGCACACATTTTCCTTTCATGTGCTGCTCAGAAAAATACATACTCTTCCATTAAACCCCACAAATAGTGTCCTAGTGAATATAAACACCTGCAAATATGAAGTTGTGTATATCAAACTTTTGCCTGTCTGCTCCTTCCTTCCTTCCTTCCTTCCTTCCTTCCTTCCTTCCTTCCTTCCTTCCTTCCACCACTTCTCTCCCTCCCTTCCTCCCTCCCTTCAAGCTGTTCTGGCTTGTTACTACATCTGTTTTCAGACAGGAAAATAAATTTAACATGATCACTAACTCCTGTACCTTATTTAATATTCACATTCATAGGACAAGAAATATACTTTTCAATGTGTGAAATAGGGAAAGTCTGAAAATACTTCTGCAAGCAAATTTTATCATCATTCCTGTTTAATATCAAGATCAGTAACACTTTTGATTCCTATGTTTTCTTTTCTTTCACTTTTTTTACCATTAAAAAAATTTATTTAGAAATTATACTCTTGCTCCTCAAACACTGCATGTGATTCAGGGAAATAAGAGACTGCAGAATCTCAAATACAAAGCCTCTCACATTTGGTTTTGCAGAGCAAGCTGTACTGTAGTTCACAGTGGCAGCATTCTCTGAATGGTGCCAAAGCACAAAGGAGCTCATTTTTTTCTTGTTCTAGGATTTGATAAAAGCAGAGTTATGGCTTTTCACACTTTCTGACAGAGTAGTGGGGTTTTTTTAATAATAAAATACTTTCTGTGACCACAGTTCATCATTTATTCAATGTGTGAAATATATGATAATGATGGCAATGTAAAAGGGCTAATAAATCGTTAGTCCTTCCACAGCAATAAAGTAACATAAAAATATTGATGGAACATTTCTATTTCTTGACGTGATGCAGCATGTAAAGAATACTACCATCAAAGATTAATTTTATTTGGAATAAGTTACTAAAGGCAAGTACATCATTAAACACTATTGCATTTTAATCTATACATTAAAAAAGGCAGACAATTCATTTGCCATAAATTAATTTACTATATAACCTTGAATGAAAAAAAATGCTATACATCTAAAAATTTAGGACAGACATTGTCAAGTTGATGTAGTCTGTCAGTAAATCACACAAAATTGTTTAATCTGTCATTGAAGAACTGTGGATTGTTTAAGGAATTAAAGTTTTCTAACAATGTATTCTTTCAGTTTCACAGATGTAAAATTGCATATTTTGCATTGTATTTTGAATATTTAGGATATCAGCTCAGACTATCTTGCAACATTTTGTTTCTCAGGCACAGCACAGCTAACTTTTCCAAGTTGCAAAGAGATTTCAGGAAGTTTTCACATAATTTAAGATTACAATGTAATTTTTTTTTCTGTAAATATATTTAATAAATGACCAAAACTAATTTACTCCAGATTAACAATTAGCATGTTTGCTAGTTGAGATGAGACACGTCATGTATCTGTGCTGATTCAGACAGTCATTAATCAGACGAAGAATGGTGGCCCCACTTGCTTCTTGGGATGGTCTGATCATTGATGCTAAATCACAATCTTTACATGTATTTGGGATTTTTACATTTTACATTAGTGTTTTCCATCTATAATCCTTTAGTTATTGGCTGTCCTAGCGATAGTGAAAGGTTTTAAAATCACAGAAAGATTTGGGGAGCTAGGCTTGGTAGGCCATGGGAAAATGCTATGGGTAGGCCCTGGGAAATGTTAGGCCTTGTGTTTGCTAGATCATGTGAAACTACACCTGTGTAATCAGTATATGATAAATGATAAAATTGTTAGATGTGGTGATTGCTTAAGAATTAAATACAATTATTGTTTAATCGTAAGAAGAACCATGAGAAACTATCTTCAGGGGTCTGAGGGGATCATGAGAAATGCATGCTTGGATGAAATCAGTGTATACAATAGAACAATGTAAGTTTAATAATTAATACGTAAGTTATATAACGATAGAATATAAAACATGTTCAGCTCGAAGCCATGACCCATTTTTTGGGTCTGTACTCCTGACACCCAGAGCTCCTCCATAAAAGCACCTGCATACAATCATTCTGTGATTATGTGTTCCTGAACTCTAACACTATGTCAATTATCCTTCTTCTTCCTGCATTTTGACCCATGTGATCCATTATGGCTCTTTCCTATGCACTTTCTCACAGCTTCTTTTCCGAATTTATCCATTTTCTCAGAAGTTTGATCCAAGTTTGATACACACAGTTGGATTGTATGGGAAAGAGACATTGGATTGCAGACAGTGGAGCCACTCAGAAAAGATTTACCATCTTGCTCTATTTATGAAGATTTAACATCCTTCATAAGATCAAAGTCTAATATAACTGTGGTCTATATGGAAAGAAGAAACATCAGAAGAGAATGATCCTATACATTGTTTTAAGGCAATTTTGCAGTCTTTTGTTCCAAGGTTACCATACTGAACTAAAAAGCCATTAACATTACTAAAACAATATCTTGAAAGCAGTGGATGTCTCTTAATTGTCCTTGTTTGGTTTTGTACCTGGTAAAATGAAATGGATTTGACATACCAAAATAACTAAAGAATAGTAGCAAAAAAAGTTATGGAATAGCTGAGCAGTGGAACTTGTTAGATTTTTTCCCAATGTTAAAAGTTTATTTGCAGAGGCAAAAATTATTTCAGAGGAGGAAAAGAGTTATAAATCTCCCCTTCTATGTTGGTGGGGTGGGGAGAATAAAAATTGTTTTCAACTCTGTCTCAGTTCAGAGGTTTGATTTCATGGCTAACCTCTTTAAACACATGCAACACTTAAATTTCTCACACACATAAGAAGTAATTTATATGTATAAATTTGAAAATAAAAGGTCTGGGATTTTAAGTTAATTACTGTTGTGGGAAAAAGTGAAAATGAAGGAAACATTGACAAGTTCACATAGACTGGTGTTGTAACCTGTTAAAATCACTAAGGTATTCAGTTTTTCAGGTTTGTCTTCATTTACCATAAACTGTATTTCCAATTTTGTTAACTGAAGGGAATTATTCTTTTAATTTAGAGTGTTACATGTGGTATCCCTCATCATTGCCATGTTCTTGATTACAGTGGCTAACAGTAAATAATACTTCTACTGGCTGATTAGAATAAAGTTTACTTACTACTAGTTTAGGCTCATAAGAGTTCTAAATTAATCACAATTTAATGACAATGCAATATATTAAAATTTATTTTTTAAGAAAAATAAAGGAAAAATTAAGCCATGGTCATCTTAGAATCTATTTGAATCTTCCTCGGTATAAAAAGTGTCAGCAACAATTGGAGCCTTTACAAATTCCATTTTCTGGGGTAAGGTGTAGTTTGGTTAGGCCAGGTGTCAGTGGTTTAAGCCCAGGCTGAACTAAATACCCCACAGCCTCTCACTCTCATCCTCCAGTGGGATGGGGGAAGAGAACCAGAAGGGTAAATGTAGAAAACTCATGGATGGAGATAAAGACAGTTTAATAGATAAAGCAAAAGCCACAAATGTAAGTAAAGCGAAACAAGAAATTCATTCACCACTTCCCATGGTAGTGGGTAGGCAGGTGTTCAGCCATTTCCAGGAAAGCTGGGGTCCACCATGCATGACAGTGACTTGAAAAGTTGTACCCCATCACTCCAACCTTTCCCTCCTTCATTCTTCTTCCCCCTGCTTTATACATTGAGCATTGTGCCACATGGAATGGGATATCCTCTAGGGCAGTTGGGGTCAGCTGCCCTGGCTGTGTGCCCTCCCAAATTCTTCTGCCCCCACAGCCTCCTTCTGACAGGATGGTACAAAAAGCAGGAAAAGGCCTACCACTCTGTAAGAGCTACTCAGGAATAACTAAAATATCTCAACGTTATCAATGCTGTTTTCAACACAAATACAAAACACAGCTACTGTAAAGAAAATTTATTACATGCCAGCTGAAACCAGCACACCAGGGAAACAACTAATATCAGATCCTAACTTTAAAAGATTGAATTAATCATTGCAGAGTGTATTTCAGCAATTAAGGTTTTCATGGAATACAAGCTACCTCGGGACATGAGCGAATTTTAGCCAAAAACAAAAATCAGACAAAATATCTATAATATACATATATATGTCATTAAAAAATGACCATACAGTGAACATGAGGAAGAGAGATGAGCAACATAATAGAGGTTAAATACATAATCTGCACAGCTTCCATGCATTATCTTGCTCATTAGGTTTACACTTATTTTATAAAAGGAAATTAGTTAAATTCTTATGAAATATATAAAAAGCATACTTTTGTTGTTAAATGATAAAGAAAAAAACAAAAAAAATGAAATTCTTTAATGAAGAATTTGTAATAAATTAGGGAAAAAAAACAAAACAGGAAATTCAAATTTAATTAAAAAAAAATCTGAGCTGTTTCCCACTCATTACAAATGCATTATTTTAATCTGAGGCCTTTTACTTCAGAAAAGCAAAGGCTAGACATGCCTGTTTACATTTACTTGTCCATTATTATAATTTCATGCAGAGCATCTGACCCTAGATATTGTTTCTCATTTTGCACAAAAGGAAATGTAAACAGAAATAAAAGCAGTACTTAACATATTCTTAAAATAATAATTTTCACCCTTTTTTTTCCAAGTGGGAATGTACTGTATTTTTTACATTCTTTTTCCATAATGAGAGATATCTATTAAATTCCCAAACTTAAAGTAAAAATACATTCAAGTTAAAAAAATACGTTCATTTTTTTCAATCATGCTGATAGTACCCCATTATGATGCTAATCTGATCCTTTGGAAAGTTTTCTCCTCAACAAACTTCTAACATGTCTAAAAAAACCCCAAGAGAATGTCTGGTTTCATTTTTGGTTTTTGTTTTTTCTGGTTTTTGTTTTTTGGTTTTTTTCAGTTTTGCCAGATAGTAAATTCTATGCATTATACATCATGCACCCAGAGGAGTTAGGGACTTAATGTTCTACATTATACTGTACTCTTTTCCATGAAAAGCCAGATGGCAGCTACTGTATACCTGCTTTCTGCACTGGTACAAAAGAGAGAAAAAAATATGTAATAGGAAAGGTAGCATCAGAGAACTGTAGATCTCAGAGTGATCTTTTAAATGCATGACTCTCTTACAATTGATCTAAAATCCACCTATGACAAATAACTGAATTTGTTTATTAATTTCTTCTTTTGTTAAAAATAAACACATACTTTACCACAGTTTGATTTTTTTAAGACTTGATTTGTATTTGGAATTGCCACAAGGTAGCTGTGTAGCATGTAGGAAATGCAGCCTATCACTTAAAAGAAGCTTGATGCTGCTCTGAGGTCATCAATAGTCAGAAATACCCTCTGCATCTCTGTCAGTCTGTAGTCTCAAAACCAGTCCATGTCCCCTTAACAGCCACTTTCAACAGATGCTGAATACCAATTTATGTAGATGAAGCTAAGAAGCAGTACACTGATGTTCCCATGTATCAAAAAAACTTAATAAATAAATATTTTTCTATGCTTTATATTTTGTTCAATAGAATGCTTAAATAGTTTAATTAACTATTTTTTAAAATAGAAAATGGTTGTTTGAATTTTACTTTTGTAAAATCTGGAGCTTAAAACAAGCAAAAAAACCACCCAACATTACAAGAGCAAAGGAGACTATGTTGTTTTTACAAACTAGTAAAGAATTGCTGAATGCAAACTGTTAAGCTGGCTGAGTAATCCTGGTAGGTGGAAGTTTTAGGATAGTGAGAAGAGTGAATTCTTGCTTTCTGTAGCTATTTGTAGTGTGTGAACTTCATGAGTGACATCTTGACTCATTTCAAATCAATGGTAAAAATCCAATTGATTTCAACTAGTCTGGAGTTTCAGCTACAGCAAGAAAGAGGAATTAAAGGAGAAGAGGCAAAAAAGGAAGAAATTTAGCTGTAAGGGAAAAAGGGAAGATAACTACGCTGCCTATTCAAAAATTGTGTATTTATATATTAAAACCAACATATGGAAACATATATTTACACATTTATAGACTAGTCAAAATAGAGGTTTATGGATTAATAAAATCCACAAGGAAACAATGGAAGCTCAGCTAGTTTCTGAGATGCAATGGGTTTCCTTTAGAGTAGGAGACATCCGGTTCTGCTGTGACAGAGCTGCAACTTAATTGTTTTTCACATTATGCTATAAATGCTGAGCTCCAGAGTGTGCTTATTTTAAGATGAAATATAGATAGATTTCCAATATTGTGAACTTGGTAGATAATGGAGATTCCACTTTCTTCTCTGAGGCAAATACTTTAAGGCAAAATTCAACTGCAGTGTTACAGAAAAAACAAGCTAATATTTACTGAAAGAGGTGTTTTAACTGGGGTTCCTTGATGCCTCTGAACAAAACCACTTGCTGAAATCTATAGTTTCATTTAGCAAGATTTCCTCTACAGGAAGGTCTTCTACACTATTAAAACAGAATATGAAGAAAACAGATTCTGATTAATTGATACATTATCCAGCTTGAAATACATTACAACTTTAATTACAATCTGTATAAATATTTTTTTTTTGCATCCAGAATAATGTCTATTACTTTTTACCCAAACCAGCTACATACTTATGTATTTTTACACTTGTCATATCTCTACCATTAAATTTTCTTGCAAGTACTCATAACAAGGAATAATCCTGACCAGAATATTTACTTTACTCGATTGTATTTCAATCTTCTGCAGATAGGAGAAAGTTCTCAGCTGTTTCTGTTTGTGAAAGTCTTCTAATTGCCATCTGTAAAGGAAATAACTCCAAGAGTATGTACTCTGTTTCATTGATTATTTTTTGCCTGCTGGGAAGTCAATGACAGGCCATAATGTCATAATGCTCAGAGCAAATGCAATGGTGGTATCATCATCAGAAAACTACTGTCAGAAGGGAAGCAAGTGAACTTCATGATAACATGTAAGAACCTTTAGAACTCATTAAAGTTAGGCTCTGTTACTCTAATGAAACATTCTTCTAGAATTGTCCTAACAGAACATTTGTCTCAGCAGTAATTCAAATTGAAACAATAATTAGAAATACCAAAACAAAGGTAACAATTTGGAAATTAGTTCAACAAGACATACTTTAACATGGTGACAATAGTTTCAATGAAGATATTTCCATCTTCTACAGGAGATTGTGTCAGCAAAAAAAAAAAAAAAAAAAAAAAATTTGAACCCCTTT
>VZRH01002296.1:1158393-1174623 GCA_013397555.1 Urocynchramus pylzowi | reverse complement strand
GGGAGGTGTTTTGAGAAAAAAAAAAAAAAAAAAAAAAAATCTGTAGCCCTTTCAGTCAACAAGTAAACTCTGTTTAACTTTTACCACGTGTGGTCTCTCATCTAGAACTATTAACTCCTTGTGTTTCCAAGAAAACTATTTTTGTTTCGTTCTAAAGCTCCAGAGCAGTGTCTCTGAGTCAATACTGGTAAGTATCTTCAAAAAGGGAAAGAGCAACCCTGGCTGGTCAGCCTCATCTTGATATTCAGAAAAGTGATGAGACAACTAATCCTGGAAACCATTTCCAGATACATTAAGGACAAGAAGGTATGTGTAAGTAGGCAGCACGAATTCATAAAATCACCTCATGAAAAGTTAACAAAAGGAAGCACAAGATTATGCACTGAAGGAGAAAGAATCTCATGCATCATTGGAATGCTGAGGGCCAGCCAGCCAGATCACAGATTTTCAAAAAAGGAACTGGGGATGTCCTTACAGAAAAGAAGTCTGATGGCATCCTGATCTGCATTAGGCAACAGAAGTGTTCATTGCCCTTTGCACAGCACTGCTAAGGCTTCATTTGGAGCACTGTGTCACGCAGTCTTAGAAGCACATCTTTGAGATTGGAAAACCTCTGCTCACCATCCTGACCAACTTCCCCTACTCAAGCAGAACTACCTAGAGCAGATTGCCCCAGACCACATCTATATATTATCTCCTAAGAGAGGAGGGGACCCAGGCTTTCTGAACAACATGTAGCAGTGCTGTCACCCTCATGGTAAAAAGTGTTTTTTTGTCTGTACTAAACCTGCTCATTTTTAGTTTAGGTCCATTGCTTCTGGTCCTGTCCCCAGAGCACCACTGAAAAGACTGTCTCCATCCTTTTTGCACTGTCCCTTGGTGTATTTATATACATTGGTGAAATCTCTTCTGAGTCTTCTCCAAGATAAACAATCACAGCTCTCTTTGTCTTTCATGGGAAAGGCACTCAAATTCTCCATTCACCTTTGTGGCCCTTTCAGCATGTCTATGTCCCTCTTGTACTGTGAAGATCAGAATTGAACACAATACTCCAGGTGTGGGTTCAGCAGCACTGCATAAAAAGGGAGGATCACCTTCCTTGACCTTCTGGCAATGCACCGCCTGAAGCAGCATGGGATTTGCCTTCTTTGCAGCAAGGGCACATTCCGGCTCCTGTTAAACCTGGTTTTCACCAGGACCCTCAGTCCTTTTCTGCAAAGCTGCCTTCCAGCTGGTTGTACCTTAGCATATACCAGTGCATGGGGTTGTTCTTCCTCATGTGCATAAATTAGCTTTTCCCGTTGTTGAACTTCATGAGGTTCCTGTTCAGGAGCCTTTTGGAGTCTATCTGGATGACAGTGAAACCCTCTGGCATACCAGCCACTCATCTGAGCTCAGGACTGTCTGCAAACTTGCTGAGAGTAGTTTGCTACATCATCCAGATGGTTGATGAAGATATAGAAGAGGATTGGTATTGAGGCCTAGGGTGGATCACTAGTCACTGCCCTAGAGTTAGACTTGGTGCCACTGATCACCACATGCTGGGCTGGGTCATTCAGACAATATTGAATCCACCTCACTGTCTGGTCATCCAACCCTTACATCAACAGCCTCTCTATGAGGGTGTAATGGGAGACAATGTCAGAGATATTCCCCAGGTCCAGGTAGACAGCATCCACTCCTCCCTCCCATTCTACCAGGCCAGTCACTTTATTGTACAAGTTTAATGAGTTGGTCAAGGATGACTTCCCCTTGGTGAAGCTGGACGTTGAATGTTGACTACTACTAACAAGGGCAGTTCCATTTCATGCACCCCACTAAAAGCAGCACATGGACATATTGGGCAGAAGAGACATGGAGCTACTGGAGAGCCCAAAAAAGGGCTGTTAGGATGATTAAGGGACTGGCACACTTTTCATATTATGAGATACTGAGAAACTTATGTGTGTTTATCCTGCAGAAGAGAAGGCAGAGGGGATCCTTCCTAATGTGCATAAAAGTTTGAAGGGAAGGTGCAAGGAAGATAGGTCCTGTCCACTGACAAGACAAGAGGCAATAAGCACAAACTGAAGCAGAGGAGGTTCTGTCTGAACAGAAGGAATCACTTTAATATGTGACTGAGCACTGGCACAGCTTGCCCAGGGAAGCTAAGGAGTCTCCATCCCTAGAGATATTCAAAGTCTGTTTTGTATATGGTCCTGAGCAACTGGCTCTGGACTGATGAAGGTGGACCAGATGACCCTCAGGGCTGTCTTCCAGCTTCAACCAGTCTGTGATTCTGTGGAAAATGTAGTCAATTTATCATGTGTTTTTTCATCTGCCATATCTTGATATTCTACAGATGTATACTAAAATGTAAGTTGCCAAAGATACTAACAGATCACATTGCTATCTGTGTAGAAAGAGACATATCTAATTATTTTCTGTATGAAAAGTCTTCTAAAGTGAACTACTAATCTGTATTTAAGCTTTTGCTTTTATAAATTTGCTGGGATTCCAAGTAGTGAATAAATAAACTATGAAGTGAAGTAGCCAATAGTGGCCTGTAAGAAATATAACATTGGAAATATAAAGTAACTTTTTAATTGAATATACACTTCAGAGAGGTGACACATCTTGTTTTTGTCTAAATTAATCACACTTAGTTGATAAAACTAGTCTTACAGAACTGTTTTACAAGTTAAACATCTCTGAACATTTTGAACCATATTTTATTTCAGCCCATGTAAAGCCTAGCTATCTGCACAAAGCCTGCTGGTGTCTAGCTCACAACTTTTGATGGCTGGGAAGTAAGCATGCAGACTCTGTAGCTCATTAGAGCACTATATCTGTATAATAGGGATTTATTTTCCCTATCTGTCAGCTAGTGCCTTGCATTGTCTGTCAAGCCAGACTTTTGTGAATTGTGATCTGTGGTAAAATATTTGAAAGGGATATGAAGTGCTGGAGTTTTATAGGTGTGGCAGACCATTAACAGTGGTCTTTTCATTTGCCTAATTTATGGTAGTATAAGATTTCCAAAGATTCTAGTATGTCAAAATTTAGACAAGTCTTCAGTATTTGATAAACTGCCAGTGAACTGCTATCAGGAAACACAAAAGAAACCCCATTTTTACAGAGGTAGCAAAAATTAATACAGAGTAAAAACTCCCAGCAAAGTGTGCTAAACTTCCTAATAAATAAAATATCATACAGCATCAACACAGGTTCCTTATGCTATTATCTTGGAAAATGTACTATTTCCTAGAATAGTGGATAAATAAGTGGGATACAGCTCAATAGACATGTTTTGTGAGACTGATTTATTTTATTGGATATTAGTAAGTGTTAAAATAATTAAATTAACATTTTTAATAGGAATTCAAGAGATGGCACAGCAAGCTCAACAATTCTTGCTGTCTGCCTCAGTCTTCCTAATTAATGTCAATACATACAGCAAAACCTAAGCTGTGTTCACCATTACTGGTGAAAGACAGGCATATCTAAAGGTATAGCTGCCTATCTTGGCTACTTATTTGTCCAGCAAAATAAATAACCCTTCAGAGGCTCCTGTAGAGTCCCCAGGCATCTTCTATTAAATCTATCTCTGTTGTTGCTTACAATCAACATACAGAACAAAGCCCAAAATTCACCATTAATGTCAATTAACCATTCTCTAACTCAATGACTTTAATTGTGTTGTAGATCATTAATGGAAAGACGTGATTTGCTGCAGATTCATTTTAAAGTAGAAACAAACCTCAGGCCACCAGAGTAACTGCAGTGATTGTGTGTCATATTTGGGGAGTATTTTTTTTATATTAACTTCATAAGTAGTTCATAAACAATACATTTTTACTTTGAAAAAGAATGTGAGGCAATGTGTTTCATGTTATAAAAGTCATCACATGGATTCCAAGTATTGTGAGATGGTATATAGTGTGTCTATATGAAGTGGATTCTTAGAATTATTCACAGATTTGTTGTGAAGACTATGTCAAAATTTTAAGGGAAAATAGCACATTATTTACAGGTTCTGCCAGCTTCCTACTTTGTTCCTGAGTCAATAACTATAGTACCATATAAATTTACCATACATATTCTTGAATAATTTTCATTCTAATTCCAATTTGGAAATGTTAGAAACCTATGTGAGGATTATATAATGTGAAAATTGATTTATTCTACTCAGAATATTCTATAATATAATTTTTAAAAATAGCTGTGTCTCAGCTACCTATGTAGTGTACATGTCAAATAGAAAGGGCACACTCAATTTTCACTTTAGGTTTAGCAAGAAAAATAAAGATACAAAGACTTTGTGAATAGTTTCACAAAAAGAAATTAATATAAAATATATATTTAATATATATATTTCCCACTGCACTGGAACGGGGTGAATCACTGTTACACTGGAATACACTGATGATATTGTTATGTGGGGCAGCATTTTCTGACAAAAGAAAAAAAAATAGTTCAAGACCATCTGAAGGCAGTTTTGCCATTAAGCGAAGTAAGCTCAAGGGATCTACACAGAATATCCAGTCTTTAGGAATAAAATGGCAAGGTGTATGTCATCAGATCCCAATGGATGTGATCAATAAAATAACAGCAATGTCTCCACCAACTAACAAAAAGGAAACACAACCATTCTTGGGTGTTGTGTTTCTTTGGAAAATGCATATTCCAAATTACAGTCTGATTGTCAGCTCTCTGTCAGGTGATCAGGAAGAAAAATTATTTCTAGAGATGCCCTGAGCAATGACAAGCCATTAAACAAATCAGCATGAGATAGTTCATGCAGCAGCCCTTGGGCCAGCCTGGACAGAGCAAAAGGTTAAAACGTGCTCTAGAGTGCAGTTGGAGAGAATGAGCTTTCCTGGAGGCTCTGGCAAAAAGCACCAGGGGAGACTTGAGGTCGACCCCATGGCTTCAGGAGTCAGAGGGATACAGAGGACCTGAGGCCAGTATACTTTAACTGAAAATTACAGATGACCCCTTTGCTATGGAGGATGATGGCTGAAATACACATACAGGGAGGCCTGACTGATTGACTGTCCCACAGTCCCACAAACCTGCCAAGGTAATCACCATTATTTAAAAACTTCCAGCAAATATAGTTTTAGTTACCATCATAAAGCACTTGAAAACCGGAATGCACAGAAACATTTATAGACTTTTTTTGATATATGCTGGAAAACATTTCTTTCTAAAATCCATTTTATCAAGCATTTATTAATATCAGCTGTATTTAATCCATTACTACTACAGATCAACTTGTAGGCTACACATACAATTTTTTTTTCAGTTACAATCAATTCTGCTCAACAGAAGAAGAGCAAAAAAGAGCTGACAGCCTGTGACAATGTTCCCATTTAACCTAAAGCTCCACTAAAGAAGAGCACATATTATAAAGGCCTTCTGACAGCTCTTGCAATGGCTACAAACCATGCCAAAACAGAGAACCTCTGACATCCACATAGATAACTAACATCTAATAAAACAACTCAATAATTAATTCCTGAAATGTAAGTAGAATTCAGCCTTTGGGATTCTATTTCACACTTTTAGAGCAATTTTTTTCATTTTTCTCATGGCATGACCGGGCCTAGTGGAAGGTGTTCCTGTCTATGGCAGGGGGGTTGAAACTAGTTGATCTTTAAGATCTCTTCCAAAACAAACCATTCATGGTTCTGTGACAGAACTTCAACAATGGCATTTACAATTTCATTTATGTTTGTGAACTCTGTTAAATTCTCCACTGGGTATAGGTATCAAGATGGAAGGGGCTGCAGGGGTGGCCCCTGGAGGAAGGCATTTGCAGGTGCCAGCCACTTCCAGTTGGTTCCAGCTGACTCTGAAGGACCTACTGCGAGACACAGTTCAGACTATTGGCAATGAATGTGGCACCTCTGGGAAAGTGCACTTAAGGAAGGGCAGAAATTGCTACAGAGAGGGGGGATCAAAAGGTGGTAAAAGAGATGGAGACCCACTGAAAACTGGAGTTTTCCCTGCAACCTGTGGGCCTTCTACACTGGACCAGGGACAAGCATGAGAGGAAGAGAGAGAGCACACGGTACGGACTGCACCTGCCCGGTGCCCCATCTCCTCTGCACTACTTAGGGGGGACAGAGGAGTGAAGGAGGCAGGCTGAGCCTGGAAAAGAAGGGGAAGAAAGGTGTTGTATTAATGTTTTTCCTTCTGTTTTCTACTACCTGAATTAGTAAGTACATTTTAATGTTAACTGTCAATATATTCAGGTAACCTTCCACAAGATAATGTGATGATAAGTAATGTCCCTGTCTTCATCTTGGCCCACAAACTTTCTTATTCCTGTACTTATTTCCTCATTCATTCTGATAAGGGAAGAGTGAGCAAGTAGTTTGGTGGGAGTTTGATTGTTAGCCAGAGCTAATCCATTGAAAGTTCTCACAGGTAAACATAAATTTAAAAAGGTAGAAAAGTGTACTTCTTTTTTATTGGTATGATAATTTTTTTCCTCACAATTCTGTCCAAAGCTTGTGTAGCCTAACTGACCTCTGCTCACTTTGAGTGTTTTTTTCTGATTTCTGCATTCTCTTTTTGTCTCTAAAACATTCTCTTAAAGACACTAAGTTCTAATAGTTTTGTTCTAATATTTTTGTGCTACTATCCACTACATTTCAGGTTAATGCTAAGTTTTGACACTAGAACTGCAGCTAGAGACATTGCTTCTTCCTGTCATATGTATGTAGGATAAGGGAGGAGTCCCTTCCTACTGTCTACAAAACTGGAGACTTTTGTCCAGCAGCTCCCAAGATCGTTTCCCAAACAAAGACACACACTTGACTTTTTCCTGGTAACTAATACTAAGTGCAAATTCTGTTTGAAACTCTTCCTTTCTGCAGAGGTAAAGCATTTGTGCTTCTCAAGAAAGCTAGTTCAGACCATTCCCTTACAGCTGTGTTCTTTATCAGAATTTTTGGGTTTTTTTTTGAGAAGGATATTTTGCTTAGTCCCTCCAGAATACGTTTTCATTCACAAATCATATATAGTAGATGCATGCTTTTATTACCCTCTACTATTTTCTCATTCACTGTTTTACATTAATTTCTTTGCAGGTTTTAGTTCAGTTGTTTATTCTCTTTTGTTTTAATTGCATTAAATTAATTCTTTAAGCATTTATTGGTTCTAGGTTAAACTGTGATCTTTTGGTTTCTTCTGATCTTGTTTGAAAATACATGTCAAGTACCTTGTTTGTTGGTAACATACTGAGACAATGGCTCATTTAAACATGAAATGAAAGATAATAAAGGTTAAGGAAAAAAGGAATATTTTTAATCATTATTTTGTTTCCTTTTAATGGTTTCTTGAACGCTTCACTGTTTAGAACACTTCTCCAATTATATGATAATGGTTTTAACACTAGTTGGTAGAAAGGGACGAATTTTTTGATTGATAAAAAGCTCTATTATATGGACAAGACCAGAAATAAATAAATTACATATTTGTCAAGATTTCAAAGAGAAAATTTGCGTTGACTTATTAATAATCTTGAAAGGAACAGTGGACAATATCAAGTAGTTCTTTAATTAACCTACTTTTTTCCTGCAACTATTCCCACGATATTCACAAGTATAAGAACATCTCTTTAAAAAATTTAAGTATTTATAAATGTCTCAACTGTATTATACTCCAAGACTGTTCTCTGAAAGTATAATACTGATCAGGATGAAATAAAGGCCGAATCACAGTTGCTGAATGACAGAGACATGATTGTGTACACACATTTTTTTTCAAGCTAGAAATATCTCTGGCTACTTGAAGATACCATGATTTTCCGTTTTTGAACTAATTTCAGACCTTTGGGGCATATTTGTACTTAATTTGGAGACCTTGGACAGTATTGAGATCTTGTCCATTGGTAATGGAAAATTTAAACTTTGTTTTCAGATGAATATTTTTCGTAAGTTGCATGGAATTTTATCTTAAGCAGTGAATTTTCCCAGTTTAACTTTATTCTTTTCATGTCAAAATATTTTGTTATTTAGTGTCATAATACTTTCTTCTATTTTTTAATTTCACTCAGTGTTAGCACTCAACAGATTCTTACATTTGATTTTTACTTTAAATACCATGTTTGTTTTTTTCCCAGAATAAATCCACTGTATCTGACAAAGCTTCCTGCAGTATATGTAAGATTCCATTGCCCCTTTCTTAAACATTTCTTATTATGAAACAACTTCTTCACTCATTCAAACACAACATGAATGTGTTTTTGATATACATATATTTGCAATCATGTCTGGGTCATAAGACAGTGAAGGAGTAGATTTAGTTGTTACAACCCACCCTAGCAAGGAAGGGTAACCCAGGTTCTTATTAATAGGTCCCTTGGGGTAGATTAGACTGAAACAACACGGAATGATCAATGTTTGTAGGTAGACATGTGTAGTGTTTACTGTAGAACAATTTGGCTGCACAGGAAAACAGGTATGTAGCCATTTCAGTTGCTATAAACGAAAATATAAAAGCATAAAAACATCACTTAAGAAAATCCATAAGAAAGAGAAGGAAATTATAAGAGTAGAAAGATCTTACTACCCGTGGTGCATAGGCCTCTCAGTGAGATGTGGTTGTTGCCATTTCAAGGGCTATTAGTTGAAGTGATGGTTGCAGTCCAGATCCATCAGGTGGTGGGGGGATCCCAAAGAGGTGGTGGTGGAATAAGAGGGTCCCAAAGAAATAGGAGCAGTGGGTGGTGGCGGAAGGATATCCCAAAGAAGTGGTGGGGAGAAATCCCACAGGACACCAGCATCTATTGTGCATCATGTCATATTGTACCCAGGTCCTTCCTCTGGGGCAGGGAGCTTCGAGTGGATGATGTAATGTTGTGGATCAGGGACACTTTGGGTGTCTTTGACACCTTCTGAGATCATACAGCATACTGCCTGTTACAGAGAGCAGTTGAGTCCATTATGGCCCATCAGCAGAGATGAACCCCTTCAGGCTACCTGGGAATGTCCCAGTACTTCCCCAGCAGGGGAGCTATCCCAGCTGAGTTCACTTGAGCAAGGACAGGGAGACAGTTCCCACCTGTAGGGTTTGTCTCTTCCCTTATCTCTCTCCACACCCAGCTGTAGCCTGAGGAGGGCTGTGCTCCTCTCTGCACCTGGGCGGGTACTCTGCTCATGGCAGCTTCCCCCATGAATGTTTGAGGCACCAGCATTCCAGTCTCTCTTCCAGTATCACTTGTGGATAGATTCTTCTCCCCAGTCCTGGGATGATTGGACAATAGTATCCCTCTTATCTCGAGTTCCCAGTCACAGTCCAAATTACAGTTATTAGGCATATTTGGGGAGGGGTGGGCTTTGTTGGTTGTAGATGGACAGCTGTTTCTTTGCAATTTGTTACAGTGAACAAAAATCCTTTGATGATTTTAGCAGCGTTTAAACCATTAATAACCATTTCAGTCTCTCACAGTAGTCAAGAACATATAAACTGATCAGGAGGGCCATGAAACAATTCTCCTATAAAGACAGGCTAAGGGAGTTGAGGTTCAGCAAGGAAAACAAAAGGCTCCAGGGAGACTATACTGTGGCCTTTCAATTCTTTAAGAGGGGCTTAAAAGAGAGATGAAAAGAGACTTCTTACCAGGGCCTGTAGAGACAGGACAGAGGGTAATAGCTTTGAACTAAAAGAAGATAGATCAAGATCAGATATAATGAAGCAATTCTTTACTGTGAGGGTGGTGAGGCACTGGAACAGGTTGCCCAGGAAAGTTGTGAATGCCCCATCCCTGGAAGTGTTTAAGTTCAGGCTGGATGGGATTTTGAGCAACCTGGTTTAGGGGACTTATCCCTACTCCCTGCAGTGAGCTTGGAACGAATGACCTTCAGGGTCCGTTTCATCCCAAATGATTCTATAATTTTATGATTTTCTCAGAATAAAATTGGAATAAATATTGTAAAACCTAAGTAGAATTCAAATAATTTCCCTCACCAATCAGAAATTAACAAAAATACAGTGTAAGAATTTAATTTTATGTTTTTGTGGTTTAAATTTAATTTCGGGTTAATGAGTAGGCAACCAGGTCATATAGTTTCATATTTTCTATTCCACTTTCATGCATTCCAATTGAGAATAACCACAATGAAAATTAATTTGTATTTCTAACTAATTGGCCAGTTAATGGCAGCCACTTTGAATAGAATGTGGGGGTTTGCTTCAGAGAAATGGAAGAAGTTGACATCTGAAATAGTTGATATTTCAGTGGGGATGATGGCCCATATGACCTTTCGAAATCACTTTGAGATGGCTGAAATAATAGATTATAAAAATCCCCTGGCCTTTGGTCCTTCCTGAGTCAAATATTTGCTTTGTGTAATATGTAGAACAGAACTAAAAACTGCATTTTTGAATGCTTGAACTTTTTAATAGAAGACAGCAGTTGTTCTGCTGTTGTCATCCTGTGGTTTGGCGTTATCTTAGAACTTAAAACTTCAAAAACATTTCCTAAAATTTAATAATACATACTTATTAGAGTAAGGAAATTTTATAGTTTTCTTTTTGCAAGAGAAAGCACACATGAAGATATTGAGGATTGCATTCAGCGCTGGTAGCTGGGTGTGCAGCTGCAGGGGGAGCAGCACCTGGAGCTCTGGGGGGCTGGACTGCAAGGGAAGAGGCCTTGAGCTGCTGTGGGCAAAGGGCTTAGGGACCTGTGGCCCTGCCAGGCAACCAGACACTCAGAGACATGGCAGGAGCCAATGACCCTGAGTTTTTGTGCACTTGGACTGTGAGGGTATAAAAGCCTGGGTTTCCTTTGTTCAGGGTCCCTCCCTGGAGGCACACAGCTTGAGCTGTTCTGTTGTTATTTAATTTTTGCTCCATTTTTTTTGCTCCATTTTTGCTCCAAATAATTTTTTACTAATTATTTTTAGTATTGTGATGTCCGAGACTCTGCTATGGGAAAACTTGGGATGAGCCAGTAAGGAATCTTGGTCTGACTGTGGGAGCTTGATGTGTGCAGCTGCAAAGGGGCTTTGGACCCAGCTCAGGAGGTGCAAGTGTGACTCTCACAGTGGCTCCTGGGTGGTCACACAAAGAACTTGCCTTAACAAAGATAAATGCAATTATAGAAAATAGGATATATTCTTTCTGCTCATAGTCTGTCCTGTAGTTTTACTGGGAAAATAGAGAGTTCATCAGAAGCAAACAAGAAGAAATAAAATTTTTCAGTGGGTTGGATGCTATCAAGGCATATCTAATTTTCATTCAGACTTCTTGTATAAATCTACATGCTACAGGCTTTAGCAGCAGAGCTTCATGCTCAGTATGGCAAACTTAAGTCCTCACTAGTTCACTTTTTAAAAAGGAAAGCAACATTCATTGGGCTATTTAGGCATTACATTCTTAATACTAGGAAAAGAAAGTGCTAAAATCATAAGAAAATACCATGTTTTACTTTAGGAATGTGGCATTATTTAATGTATTTACTAAATATGACCAGAAGGAAATCTAAGTTCATCTGTCAGGGCTATTTTTATTGCAGGTGAAGTATCAAGCTCACCTCTAACAGCTTCCCTTGCACATCAGTTATGGACCATTGCCTTACACCGATCTCTGCTTGATCTAATAATTTTTAGCCAGAGAGAAAATGGGATATAAGCACAATTAGCAAACAGACAAGCAAGAAGACAATTTAAAAGTAGAGAAAGTGAGACTCAAGGAAGTAGAATTACACTTTTTGTAGTATTTTTATACCACTGCTAAAACTAATATGATGGCCTGATTTACACATAATTAATATTTTCTTTTTTTTTTTTTCAAAGTTCACGTTGCTAAACATACATAATTGCTGTGCAATGATTCCATGTCTACCATTTGCTAAGTTTGTTTACACAGAAAGAAAGAGTTACGATTTAGGGGTATTAGAGTCATGTATTTATTACCTTGGGATGTCAGCATCTTGGCTGCACTGAAGTTATTGCTGAGACTAATCTAAGCAAATGCAAATATGTTTTCTGAGTTGAGGTATATTCACAGTCAGTGGAAAAAAATAGACTTATGCAGGAAGACACTTAAAGTAAGAGTTTTTTTCCCCCTCCATTAACTTCAAAGGAATTCAGTAAGAAAAGCTCTGAGTTAGGAGTCACTGACAGAGGTATATAATGCTATGTGAGATTAATTAAAGTACAGAATTTTACCATTAACTGTAGTGTAATGAGATGTTCTGTATTTAAGGTTTTTTTTTTTCTCTCAGAAACATTGTGATAATGTTGCACATACTCTCCTTTTGAAAACTTAAAGATTAAATTTTACCATAGTTACAGATGTTGAATAAATATAAAAATTACTTGAAAAGGACAAGAGTCTTCTGGTTTGGGTTAGTGGGGTTGTTTGGTTGGTGTTTTTTTCCCCTTGTTTTCTTCTGTTTAATAAGACAAAGAACATGGTAAAAACCCTCCTTTTCTGTCAGTTATTGGTGTAAATGCACGTAATGCTACTAAATTCTGATAAACCATTCTTTCTCCTTTGTAATATTGTGTTAGCTACAATACGAATACAGTTCTTATGCCAATGAAAAACAATACCTGCTTGAGGTAGTAAGTGCTACAGGTAAGTTTTTTAAGCTTTTATCTCTATCTTAGAATCATAGACGACCAAATCCCCTAGTTCCAATGAAGTGAAAATCCTGAGAAATGGGGCTAAATACAGAATCATATTGGATTCCAATAACTTGTCCAGTCAAAGGGTTGTAATTAACTAATAAATATAAGTAGTAATTTTTTTCCTGAAAGTATTGTTTTTCAAATAATTCTGTTCAGACAATATTAATGTATCTTAAGGGGCTACATTTTTCCAAGTTAAGAGGTAATAGGCAAAAAATACAATTCCAAAGGAAAGCACTGGGAAAAACTTTGTTATTTACACTGTGGTCATGAAGGTAAATCTTCAAAGCATTCATATGTATACATTTAAAGCATTCCATTGTCATGACTATGCTAACAGGCAGAAAAACTAGATATTTAGCTTCTGTACAGATCCTGAATGTAATTTTCTTATACTTTTTATTGCTAAGATTATACAGCATTCTGCATTTAATTGCTATTGTTCTCTGCCGTCTTAGAAGTTCATTTGAAAAACAGTCAGTGACAGCAATAAAAAAGCCTTGTGCAATAACCCAACATCAGGAACATAGCAAGAAAAAACACTTTTGGTCCATGCTGAAACAATTTTTGTAACAAAAGGAACTGCAATTCTGGTAAAAAAAACAACTTTT
Organism: Urocynchramus pylzowi; assembly: GCA_013397555.1. Lineage (NCBI taxonomy): Eukaryota > Metazoa > Chordata > Aves > Passeriformes > Fringillidae > Urocynchramus > Urocynchramus pylzowi. Next base: position 1,161,380 of record VZRH01002296.1, on the reverse strand, counting down.
CTATTCTTTTCATACTGAGAATCCAAACATATACTCAAAGCCTCAATCAGATTTTTCACGCCTATCCATGTGCAGGTTTCCAAATTCAGATGAACTTAGATTTCCTTCTGGTCATATTTAGTAAATGTATTAAATAATGCCACATTCCTAAAGTAAAACATGGTATTTTCTTATGATTTTAGCACTTTCTTTTCCTAGTATTAAGAATGTAATGCCTAAATAGCCCAATGAATGTTGCTTTCTAAAAAGTGAACTAGTAAGGACTTAAGTTTGCCATACTGAGCATGAAGCTCTGCTGCTAAAGCCTGTAGCATGTAGATTTATACAAGAAGTCTGAATGAAAATTAGATATGCCTTGATAGCATCCAACACACTGTTGTTTGCTTCTGATGAACTCTATTTTCCCAGTAAAACCACAAGTTTATATGTTTCTGGGGGTTTTTTTTGAGTTTTTTGTGCATTCAAATGCTGAAGGGATTCTTCCTGCATCGCATTAACATGTACTATTTATGAAAATGAGCAATGCCTGTCTAACATCATATTCATTATTAAAGCTTTTAGTAGTGACATAAACACTTATTCCCTTCTCCCACAAAAAGTCAAGCAAAATTTATAACACCTGTGGTTGTGAAGGATTAGACAGCTTAAGTCTTCATTTACAACCTCTGCACAGTCAAGACAGAGGATATGATTGCTTAATTGTGCATAGATTATGGATATAATAAAAGTCCTATATGAAACTACATGGGTCTTAAACAATTTAAATAGTTTTTAAGCTTTGGATACTATTTTAGTAAATTAAACTATTTCAAAGCCACATTTCTGCCACAATTTTCTCCTCTAATTACTACTGACATGATTTGTATGTGATTGCTAAATTGTTTGCATTATGTTCCTAGATATTCCTTGCATATAACCTCTTCTTTATTCTTTATTTTTCAGATAAATCAATAGTGGTGAAGATTGTTCTCCTGATGACCTTGAAGTTCAAGCTTGATTTCAGTCTAGACTGGTATAACTGTAAATCTAAGTGAAAACAATAATTTCTGATTAGTAACTAACAAAAATTAATTTGAGGTCTTTGTCATATTCTCAAAAGCACTTTTAATGAAAGCACAAAGCCTGTGTTACTCCTTGATACATTCCAGGAAGAAAGTAAATTCACACCTTCGGTTTCAATCTCCTCAATAGTAACTTTGAGCTGTAAATTATTCCTAATATTTTTTAATACTCTCTTTGACAAAAATTGAAATGGTTTCTCTTGCTAATACAGAAGTTTCTAATACTTTTCCTGAACAACTGTGTAAAGAAATCTTAGTTCTGGACTTAAATCTCTAAATTGTATGGGGTGAAAAATGTACAATGTATGCCATGGTTCTGTTGGCTTGGAAAATGAGGCTTTTTTTTTTTTTTTTTTTTACAAGAATTTTCTCTCATAGCAAGCAGAGGGACACGTTAACTGAGGCCAGATAAGTTTCACTGGGCTTCCTCACGATGATGGGCTACTTCCCCTTATATGACCTGTGCTAATTTTGTCAATATTTTTCTGTGTTTGATTATGCAGAAGACTTCTTGGAGGAATTTCAGTTCTTGCAACTGGAAATATGTCAAATACAGGGTTTTTCTTTAAAACAAATTTTCTTTCTGAATGTCTTTTGCACGCTAGTAATTTTGACACTTTAAATTTTGTAAACAATTTTGACATTTCAGAAATCTAATGGTTGATTATGGTTACCTGGCTAATGCCTACTTCAATACAAAATTGCAAACTAAACTGTAACCATATTTGAAGCAAGATAAATCAGTTATTAATAAAATTGATGGCTGTTGTGCTGTGAGGGACGTTCTTATAAATGGAAAGTTAACCTACATGGTATTATCTGAGGGATAATATATTCACATTTCATGTGAAAACATTTTTTGCTGGAAAGTTGTGAGGATCATGCTTATGCCAATAATTTCAGTTGTTGCATTAGTTAGTGAACCAAGATATTTGCAACCTCATGGATAAGCCAAATAAATGAATATATTATTTCACACCCTCTACTCTTCTCATTTTTTTTCGGCCTCAAAAAATCTGATATCCATTGGGCCAGTGTTGCTTAAGATCCTGCTATAGAAAAACATGCAACTGTTATAAAAGACTGTGGAAAGTTATAGTTTATTTCTGAAAAATTGATATGTTTAGTTATAATGAATAATTACATCCAGTAATTGATGATGACACTGCTATCACACTATTTTTTGTCTAGTTTAAGCAGATGAAGTAGTAGTAAGCAAATAAATGAGACTACTCCTCTCAGTTATGTGTTTCCAGACAGTTTTTTTTTTCCAGTGATATCTGACTATAGTAGAAATTTTTAAAAAGTGAAATAAGATTTTTTTCTGCACTTTCTGAAGATCTGTATTATATCATTTGTTGAAATGAAGAAATAGAATTTCAAGGCTCTAAACTTGGAAAATTCTACTTAAAGCAACAATGTTAACAATTTACGTTGTTAAAAAAGTAGCAATTATTCACCTCTAACAAGGAGACATGAATTTGGCATGCATTTGGGTGAATAAAATAATGAATCAGTAATACCTAGTAAAAAGAAAAGAAAAAAAAAAAAAGGTGTTTGGGTTTTTTTTCTGCTTTTGTGAATGTCTTTATTTTCACTGCAATGGATCAAGGTCTTGAGGGCACTACAGGCTGGACTGTTCCCATCCAGCCTCCCTGGTGGCAACCAGTCCCTGGCCATGACCCTTCACTCCTTTTTCCCACCCTGGGAGCCATCAGTCCCTGCCTCGGTGACACAGTGACAGTCCCCAGCTCCCCCAGCCCTGCCAAGCTGGGCACACCCGTGGCTCCGTGTCCCAGCCCAGCTTTGGGCCATCACCATTGCCAGGGGAGTGCCCAATGCCCAGCACAGGGGCCTGTGCCCTGTGCCCGGTGTCCCTGTGTCCCTGTGCCCTGTGTCCCTGTGCCCTGTGTCCCTGTGTCCCTG
>VZRH01002296.1:1128220-1157231 GCA_013397555.1 Urocynchramus pylzowi | reverse complement strand
GTGTTCCTGTGCCCTATGTCCCTGTGTCCCTGTGTACCTGTGCCCTGTGTCCCTGTGTCCTGTACCCTGTGTCCCTGTGCCCCTGTGTCCCTGTGTTCCTGTGTCCCTGTGTCCCTGTGCCCTAGTATTCCCTGTGTCCCTGTGCCCTAGTATTCCCTGTGTCCCTGTGCCCTGGTGCCTGTGTCCCTCCCTGCTCTGCAGCCGGGGCAGTGGGACAGACTCTGTCAGCCCAGCCATGTCCTGGTGCCCCCCTGGGGAGCCTCTGCAGCCTCAGGGAGCTGCAAGCCCCCAGTACACAACACAGGAGAAAAGATTCTCATTTTTTTCACAGCAGAATTATTTTTATTGCCAGTCTGAACCAGTCTTGCTTCAATCTACAGCTTTTCATTCTCATCCTCCCTCCAGGCAGCTCTGGGAAAAGCCTAACCCTGCTAGCTTGGTGACAAACTCCTCTCAAAGCTTTCCCTTTTCCAGGGAACAAGCCCAGAACCCTCAGCCTCTCAGTAGAGCTTGTTTCGGTTTATTGATGTACAAATTTATTTCCAGTCTTATATTCCCCCCTGCAATTAAGAATCTTCGAATATTCCCACCCTGAAAGTACAATCCACAGAAAAAAATAAATTGCAGTAACTAAACTAGTAACCATGCATTCAAACATGGTCTGTGACAATGCAGAGCTGGTAAGGAATAGAAATCAGGTTTCTTCTGTCACTGGCAGGCAATAACATCTGGAATTCTGGTTGAAAGATCTGTGCCTGATGAAGTTTGAACTCTGTAAATATGCACCAAATTTCTCAATAAATCAATCAAGTAAAAACCCATAGGGACTTTTTGTTTGTTTGTTTGTTAAGGTTTTTTTTTACTACAGATGTGTCATGGTTTTTAGCCCAGACAGAGATGAAGCACCACCAAGCACTAGCTCAACCCTACACTCCTCCCCCCACACCCAGGTGAAATTGGGAGGAGAATCAAAGTAAAACTTGAGATAAGGACAGTTTAATAATTGAAAATAAAGTAAAATAATAATGGTATTGTCATCATCATCACCATAACAGAAAAGTCCTAAGTGCTGCACAATGCAATTGCTCATAACTTACTGACAGGTGCCAGAACCCCCTTACCAAACCCAGACCAGCTGCCTTTCTGGGTAGCTCCCCTAGTTTAAACAACTAAGGGAGCTATGTTCTGTGGTGTGGAATAGCCCTTTGGCCAGTTTGGGTCACCTGTCCTGGCTGTGCTCCCTCCCAGTTTGGCAGGGTTCTTTTGTTTTTTTTTGTTTTTTTTTTTTGAGGACTACCTCATAATTAATTGTGTCTGCAAGTATTGCTTAGTACTAGGAATGTATTTACCTTAGCATTATCTGATATTTTAATTTTTTTAATAGATTTTCTCTTTGTCTTCTTTTTTTTTTTTTTGTCTTTTTTCTTTTTTTATTTTTTTTTTTAAGCAGACATGTTTATTGTATTATTTACAGTAACTATAGAAGACTATTCTCCTCTTCATTACAGAAGCTGCATTCATACTTCCTGTAAAGCACTCTATTTCTGTCTTTCATTACTCAGTTTCTCTGTGAGGCCCAAATAAAGCATGAGAGTTATGAGGAATGTAACTGGTTTTGCAATCGACTTTATTTATTTTCTCCTAGGGACAAGCACAAGTTTCTGGAACAGTGGACTAGATGTGCCGTGCCATTCTGCAATCGTGGTACCCCATGCACTAATTTACCCTTCTGGAAGATTAGAATCTCATCCAGAAAAGTTCTTTGGTTCTGCTTTGTCCTCAAGATTGGATTTCGTTTATTTTATCATCATTTTGTTTTCCTTTTCAACATATTACAAGACTTATGGATCTTGTAGGTTCAGATATTATTATTTCCCACTTTTATTCTTTTCAAAAAGAAAGAGAATGAGATTCTTTTCATTTCCATCATGCACAAGTTTTTTTAAGTTTTATCTTTCTTTCTTTCTCCCTAGGATTTTAGAGCAAAGATCAGCATCTCAAAAATCACTGCAAATTGCTGCATGCTATTGTTGCTTGCTTTAAAAGCTATCTAAAATGGAATCTTACATAAAAAAAAGTTGACAGATATCATCCAAATCATCTCTTCCTCTGTTTTAGCACATGTAGTAGAATAATGCTGTGGAAAAAATTTGTAACAAGCCAGTAAGCAATAATGCTCAGAGAATTTTAGATGGATTGAACATTAGTGATAAAACCACTTAGGAGCAGAGAAACTACTGAGACAGAAATAAAGAAGAGGATCCTGCTTCTACAAAAATAAGCTTAAGAGCAGGAGACATATAGATTAATTATTGTGCATATCCTAATTAAAATGTGGATTTTAATTTTGCCAATTACAGATTACTGACCAGGACTAAACCTGCTACTTTTCTTGCTAATTCACAAAACCAAAATAATTTATCCCCTTCAACTCTACGACTTGTTAAAATCTGCAGGACAAACAAGTATTCACATGTTTTTGTCAGAATAAGAAAATCCAAGTTGTCAAAATAGGAAGCATGGTGACTTTTTTTTTTTTTGGTAGAAATACAAAATTTAATTCTTAAATGAGTATAAAACAGTCAAATGTTAATCAAACTGCTTTCCTACAATTCCAGATGAAAACTGAAAAATCCCAAATAAATATTATGATAAATAGAAATAAATTCAGCTTGATTTAGAAAAGAAGAATGGATTCTTAGTATTTTCTTGTGGAGATCAGTTGCTCTTCCTGTTGCAAAATCAAACAGAGGGATAGAGTTTATACTTCAGAAGCCATGTAGGTGGTAAATAAAACTAAATCCTGACATGGTTCAAACCTAGCAAAGACCTCAGCAGATAGCAAAAGAATATTATAAAACAATTTTCACTGGATTTGTGACAGTCCAGGAAAGAGCAGAAAATAGAAAATGAAAAAATAACAAGTTATAAATGGTTGAATGTGCAAAAGAGGATAGTGGAGTAGCTATCACAAATAAGAGAGTCCCAGGCAGGGTTAAATGGTTAAAAAATGCATAGCCATCAGCATTTTGAGAGTCTATGTTACTTACTGCATTGCTCTATTTAAAATATTCACAAATAATCCAACCTAGCAAAGACAAGATTCTTGTGTTTTTGACAACAAAAGAGGATATAATCCAGAAAGGTGCACTCAAAAAACCAGATTTTGCTGATGAGCTGACTTTTGGCAGGTGAGGGATATTTCATTCTAGTGGTATCACTCAATGAAGGCAATTCCTTGGCAAAAAAAACCTCCTATACTTCTGGATCTCTGCATTTTGAAAGAGAGCATTAACAATGACAACTATTATGAAATTGTATGTACCCCTATAAAATTGATGTCCCTGAACACAGACAATGTTACTGAAATACAGTATTTCATCTAAACAAGATGACTGTCTGACACAAAAATCAAAATATGTATTGCTCTATTTGAAGATTCTATCTGTGAGTCAGCCTAGTTGGACTCAGGGTAAGAAACCAGTTCAAACCAGTTTGAACTGATATTGTTTTAGAGTGACAATGTTTAAAACATTTCACAATAGACAGTAGAGTATCTGATTTCTGATAATGTGTATTTCCTTAGATTAACTTCTACATATAGACATTCATAGAGACATTTTACCTGTACAAAAAGATTTCTCTCTGTATACCTGGTCCCATTTTTATATATAAAAGAGCAAAAGTAAAGTGTTTTATTTTTGCTTCTGCATAGAAACTAAACACTTTCTAATAAATTACTGAAAATGTCATGCTTAGTATTTTTGCATAATGTTCTTTAAATACACAATGAAAAGGAGGCACACCAGAACATACAACTAATTTTGACTTAACATAATAAAAGTTTTCCCATAACTGAACAACATGTTGACTAAGCAGTTCAGGAAATTGAGAAATAAATGAAAGATATAGACCACCTATAATCTGTTGGGCAGCGTGCAGCAGCAATTTTTCAGAATAATTTTATTTCCCTCGGCTGCAGATGTGAGACTTGTATGGTTTGACTTTCACCTTGTTATAAGAAAAGGCAAAAAAAAGAACCTCTTTTACTTCCTCAAAATTTGCTGAACAATTAGTTGTCCAAACAGTTATACTGACATCACATCAGTTGTTTGCCAAACATTCATGTGCACACTTAAAAAATATCCAAGAGAGATTGAACAATGACATATTTTTCACTCCTGGAAAAAAATAACCACCACAAAAGAGAAAACAAACAACAGAAAAAAAACCAACCCAAAAATCCCAACAAAACCAAAACAAAACAAAGTGCAAAACCTATGCATTCCTTAAAAATGGTTACTTGTTTCCACACACTGCAGTAAAATAGTCACATTGTTTAGTGACTTTTCCAAATATAGTACTACCTTTTACTGTGTTCAGACATTTTTTCTTTTAGTTAATTACATATATGCTCTAAATTTAATTACATATAATGCTCATATTATATTTTGTTATCTTCTGATGAACAAAAGAAAAAAACACTCTCTTTACCTTATGCCTTCACTTCCAAATCAATTTTTTACAGGAAATAACTTTTTTTTTTGCCCCAGGAGAAACATTCACTTTTCAGAGACAATATCATGTTGTCAGCAAATCTTTTTTCATTTAATGGAAAATCACTTCTAAATTTGGGCTTAAGATTTATGAAATAGGTCTTGTGTCCCTGTGGTGACTGTGATGAGAAAGAGATACAAAAGGCACTGATACTTAAAATCTCAAGGTTTATTTTTAATTTTGCATGGAATTATTTTGATTTCAGCAGGTTTATTAGCAGATGCTATGGTTGTATACTGCAAGGCTGTAGGCATACACTGCTGCATGGCAACAACATGTGTAATTTTTTACTAAAATTTAATCCAGTAGCAGGTGAACTGGAGCTAACTGCTTTAATCCGACATCTGTCATTGAAATGGTACTTTGCCTATAGCTGTCTGTGTGACCATTTTTCAACATCTCTGCTCCAGAAGATTTTGTCTGTACTTAATTATTGTGTTCAGAGAGGTTTGTGTACACCTTGCAATATTTTTTCTTTGTTACCTTCATGCAAATTTTCCTGCTTATACTTTAGTGAACTGAAATATTGTCATTGCTTAAAAGAATATAAATATTTGGAGTTATTTTAAACAATCATGCTGTAGGCAATTATACACCTATAGGTTTGCTATATAGCTGGAGTTGGGCTTAAGGCTAACCAAAAGAAATGAGGAAATAGTATCTAACATACGTAAAGGTCACAATAAATGTGACAATGTTGTAACCTGGAGCTGTAGGCCAATGAGAAAGTGTAAAAGTGTGTTAGCAAACACATAAAATAATCCCAAGCTGACCCTTGAGGGCTGAAGGAGAAACCAGCAACATGAACATCATATTCCTCCTGGTGAAGGATTCCAGATGCTGACAATTCATCATCTCCCTCCCTGCTGTGTGAAACCTCAGACCTTAGAGCCAGAGGAAGCATGAGCAGGGGAAGCATGAGCAGAATACCAGAGAAAGGGGTAGAAACCAAGAACTTTGTGTAGAACAACCTTAGTTTCATCATTATCTTTTTTATATAACTATTAGACCTTGACTAATAATTATTAGACTCTCGAGATTTCAGTTATAGTAACAATAAATTATTGATTTTATTTATATCCAAGATGTGCTTCCTTTTTTGCCTATAAACAAGATTTTGAGCATACTATCCTTCAGGACCTAATTCACTATATTCAATCTGTTCTAATTGCTACTGCTGACCTAGTGGAAACAAGGTAAGTAGAGCACTGCTAATTAGTATAATGATAACAAGAAAAATCTTACTTAGGGGGAAGAATTTTTGTTTAAGTCTTACATCTGTATCAGATAAAAGATAAAATTATCTTTCTATAGAAAAGAGTTGTCTTTTTATAGAAAAGTGAGACATGTAAAAAAACTACATGGAGACTCCTTTCACAGCTTTTGCCATAGAGAATAAATAATTTGCTACTTCTGTGTGCCAAAAAAAAAAAAAAGGAGAAAAAATTATATATGTATGTACATGCATGTATGTGTGTAGTAGTTCTATATAAATAGCCCTAACAAACAGTCTATGCACAATAAGGTATTTTACTCCAGCACAGTGACATATTACAGAGAAATTTAGACCTGGTGTGTCAACAGAGGGCCTTGAGAAGTGGAGATGGAAGATGTAGCCTGTGGATAGCATTCCACAAATTCTTGAAAGCTTCATGCTCTGTAGTCTTCTGGTGTTTTACATCTACTTTTATGAAGAGATGAAGGGCAATGTTGTTCTTGAATTATTGTGAAGAACTGTAAGTATCTCAGTACAATCATAGTACAGAAGAAAGGTCATAATAATAATAAATGTTCAACTAATAAAAAACTTAATGAAACACAGGGTGAAAAAGAAAAATCCTCTGACTCTAGTGGAATACTCTTGTAACTGTAAGGGAAGCTTACCATCAGATTTATCTTGAGATTCTAATTGTCAATGTTGAACTTCATCTTTACTAGAACAAACAATCAAATATTCCATAACAGTGGATCCTTTTAGCCTGAGTTTAAAAAAAAAAAAAATATTCCAAGACCAGGTATATTAGTTAGAACTCAATATTTATTTGCTGAAAGTATGTCTCTGACATTATTTCTATTCATTTCAGCATGACAGACGTTTCATTAATTTATGCAAAAGTGATCAGAAGAAATTGGAAAAAAACACAGTCCTGAGTTCAGAAAAATCCTTAATTTCTTGACCTACCTACATTTCAAACATTCTGGAGGTTATACTAAAACAGGTGTTCAGGGCATATTTTTCCAATTTGCACTGAAAGTTTCAGTCTTATGGGCTTGCACTGTCCCAGAACTAGTTTCTGATCTTATGGGCAGCTTTCAGGAGTGAAGCAGCAAGTGCACACTAGACTGAGAATATTAAGACAACGATGCCTCAAGGTAAAGCATTTTGTTCATTTGCAAAAGAATATTAACAGAGAGATGTTGGATTAATCTCTGCAGAGAGGGACACAAAGAGCTACTCTAGAGAAGATTCTATGGCAATTTCTTCCCGTTGAGAAAGAAGACTTTAGTTTTTCTGTCCTTCAGCTTCATATCCTTTAGAATGTACAATAGTACTTTTCAGTCCCCCAGGGGTATATTAAGGGCAAGTTTATAAAAAGGCTATAAGATTTTTTTTGTTTTCAGCTTTTTTTAGCACAGATTATATAGGTTCCTTAGGTCTGGGTGCACACGAAGTTTACAACGTGCATGCTAAATATAGCTTTGATAACAGATGAACAAACTGACAAGGAAAAATAACCCCCCCAAACCAGAATAGTTACTAAACATGTTAGTTTTAGCATTATGAACATCCATTATTGTCATATACATTATGGTTACACAAGATTGGGATTTATGGTGTAAATAAATCCATGGCTATTCCTGCCACCTACTCTTTTTTCTCTTTATGTAATCTTTTTGACTGTTATGTTGATGCTTTGAGAGGCTATTGAGAACAATGTTAAAGGAATAAAGACAGTGTTAAAGGAATAAAGTGGGTATTTATTAAAAGGCCTTCAAAGGGTACACCTTGGGCAGTACAAGAGCCCAGCCGTGGCTCTGCCCAAGCTGGATGCCTGATCCCAAGTTTTCACACTTTTATAAGTTTTGGTCCATTTACGTATTGGGGTTAGTTGTTCAATTACAGCTTCAGGTTATGAAGTCCCATCCTCCCAGATTGCTTTCTTCAGTTCGCTGTTGTTTACACTTTTTGGGCCTGAAGCTGCAACGGTGTCCTTGGTTCTCAGGCTGGAAAAGGATTGTTTTGTCTGACTAAACTGTGAAGAGAACTTGCTAACACTTTATATGAAGTTCAGAGTTATATACTAATGCACCACAGAAAAATATGAAAGCTGGAAAATATGAAAGCTAAAACTTAAGGCATCTATGTAGTATAGTAGTTCATGGGGTTTTGATTTTTTTCTTTGACCAAGACCAAGACTGAGAAGGTTCTGAGTTCCAGCAGCACTTTATTTACTGGCACATCTATTTAGATTGTGTTGGAAGGGGAAAGGGTGGCAACTTGAACTTTGTTTGGTAGTGTAGGAATGGAAAGGTATTTGCTGTGATTTCAAAACAGCATTAAGGTATCAAAATTCTTATTAACTTGGGTAGTGAAATAGCACAAGCCTGAGAAGTTTCCCTGGATACCCTTTGGAACAGATCTTTTTCTTCAGCCATTGTTACCAGGCCACTGTTTAAATCATAAAAAATACATTATCAAGACACATTAACATTTCTACAATAATGATCATATTCTTGTGCTCACTATTCTGTCTCTTTAATAATGTCTTACTGCTAGGTTATTGTATTGTACAAGGCAATCTCTATTTCCTTTTCTGTGAGAGTATTATTCTCTCACAGAAAAAGAAATAAAGATTCTCTCATTTTGCTTTGGGGTATTTTACATTTTCTCTGTGTAACTATATAGAAGATTAAAAATGTGTATTTTTGTTTTCCTTAAAAGACAAATGTTTCCACGGCCTTTTCAGACAATAATTGAATGTTTGCACCAAAAAGTACCATATTTTTAAAATACTAGTAATATGCTTGGTGTTTTAAACATGTTTCAAGATGATAGCAGACTTTACATTTCTTCAGTAAGTGTAGTTATGAATATATGTTAATGTGTGTGTTTACATATATACTTCTAATCTCAAAGATATACAGTAATATAAAGCATTAAGCGTTAAACTTATTCTCAAACCCTCTAACAAATTTGGTAGCTGTCATACTCCTTTCTCTTCTTTTACCTTCCAGGTCTTTATTTTTAGTCTGCTATCTGGAAAAAAGCTACAAATTTGGTAATAAAGAGGACATTAAGATAAAGAATAAAACTTTTTGGGTAAAATGCTCCTAAAAACTAATTGGAAAATAATTGCAACAAAGTACTAACCTTAACTTGCTTTTCTTTGTCCCTTAAAAGTAGAAAATCATACAAGCTACTGGTCTTCTATATAATATTATAATTATTATTAAATATGAAATGAAATGAAAATTATATAACCAGAATCTCATCACAAATGTATCTACAGATTCCAACTTTTTAGTTTATTCTTTTACTTTAAATTGCCTTGCTTTTCTCCATGCATCATAAAGTATTGATGTATATGTAGAAGCACATTGCTTTTTGCATGTAGAACTAGCACACGAATGATGAAAAAATTTAGTTTTGAAAAAATTTAGTTTAAAAAAAATTAAGCTTTCATCTGCAGAGGTGTTAATAATTACTTATCAAATTAGGAAGATTCCATCAAAGTCATGGAAAATATTATTGTTTGAACAGAAAATAAGACCTTGCCTTTCATACTTTGTCCTTTTCATATATGTATATAATATTAAATTATATGTTACATTTTTTACCACATTAACACAAATGTAAAATAATATCAGGTTAAGATGTTTAACAAAAGTTCAGAAAATCTGATTTGCTACAAACTTAGAGCTGCAATTGATGCCTTTCCTGGTCTTAAAAAGTTGTGAGCCAGACACGGTTATATAAAAGGTATATGAAAGAAAAGGCAAAAACTCATCTTGGCATCACGATGAGGTCAAAGTTGAATAACTAATGTGTTAGAAGTAGGATATTTTGGGATTATTTTTTAAAGATATATTCAGGTTTTATATAACTAAAGCAGAAATTGGATAAAATTCAAAGTTATAGTCCAGAAAATTATCCCAATTATCATTTTATTTGTTATGTACTCAAGCTCCATACTGTTTACTGTTTCCCTCTGTGGGCATCATCATGCATTTACAATTCTGTTTTTGTGCATATATGAAAATCCTAATCTTAACACTATTGTGTAGTTTAAAATTTATTTCATGACTGTACTGCACCTACATATTTCCCCTTAGGATACTCTTATATCAGATACTGAAATTATGATTTCTGCAAATGTAAATTAAATTGTCTAATGCCTAAAAAAGTACAATCTCATTTACAATGTTTCTTGTCTCTACACTATTGTATCTATAGTCTTGTACTTCCCCCAGTTTCTGAATTGGAACGTGAATTGCTGTGCAGGGAGGGTTCCTGCAGCCATTAGCTTATGACATAAAATGACCCCACACTGGCAATTGCCACCTAATAAGGTTGAGTTGTTAGTGAAGAGTCACTGCTGAAGATGCAGGTTTAAAGCAGTTACTGCTAGATGGGTTTTATTTTTTAATACAAACTTTGTGGGAGTACTCTGTATAGGTTGCTATAGGAAATGACAATAATTTCTTTTTCTGAGCTGCTGATGATCCTACCTAGAATAACATGCATAGCATAAGTCACTTGCTCAGATTTAACAGCTGAATTCCCAAGTACGAGAAGGAGACAATTCCCTTTTTGGAATAGCTTGGCTCTGTCACTAATTCTGATACAAATAGCCATTGTTTTTACTTTAAAAAAATCAAAAACCAAAAACCCCCAGAGTCTCTGTTTCCCACAGTTTAATAATTTTGCCATTTGTATAATAGTTCACCACATACCATACTGAGTCGTGTAACTTAACATCATCTGTGATAAAAAGCAATCATAAATAAACTTAGTGCTCAGTCATTATGAACACATAGTAATTTGGTGTGATTTGAAGTTATTGTAGACTAGTTAAATGTTAATGAGTTATAACAATACCATCTTGATTTCTTTTAAAGGACAGAAGAATTCCCTGTGGCTTTCATCATAGACAAGATTGGAAAATTATCTGCTAATTTTGGTCAAAAACAAATGAAAAATGTCTCAGTTTATGCTTACCTGCTTCAGGTCATTTTATAAGGAAACATCCAAGATATGAAAATTGAGAGAAGGATATGTTTTACAATTGCGTCTCCTTAACAAATAAAAATTATTATTTTATTAGGAGAAATTCTGCTAGGACCAATTTTTTAAAATTTGGCCTAATCATCAAAATGGCACTATTTGTTTTCTTTTGCAGAATTATGTCAGTGTTTGCCTTTCTTTGTCATTTAAGAGCTTGAAGATCATATGATTTTGTGGGGATGTTCTCTGCTGAAAACAGAGCACTTGTCATTGGCTGGAAGCAGTGCATTGAGTATAAGGTTCACACTTACTAATTCTTTCTAAATTAAATTAATTCCACTGAGCAACAACTATGTGTGTTTCCCCTGCTACTGATTCTGTAACACACATCATCATTTGCTATTGCACCTTTAGATAGGATTATTATCTGTACCCCAGATTGGGTTAGAGTTAAAATCTATGAAACTATATGCAGGTGTCTAGCGAAAAGAAACTCCCAAAAGTTTTGCAACATAAATGGCAAATGAGACAAGCAAAAGCATGAATACAGAGAAAAGCAACAATTAAAGAGAAGCAACAAATGAGGGAGAAGTAAAAGAGTTCAGGAACTCTAGCTCAGTAGTCAATGAGAGGGTTAACAATTAACTAGCACATGGCATAAGGCTGTGTCATATTCCTCTGTCAGGTTTTAACATATATGCTGTATACCAGTGAGCTCTTGCAGTGCACTATATTTATATAAGAATGTGTGTTTGTGCCTCTTCAATATTCCAGTTATCCTGGTTATATGAATAGCAAACAATTCAGTTGCACCCTCATTTAGCTTTCAGATAAAAATAAGTGGTAATAGACCTTCCTAGCTATGAGAACATTTGAGTTTCTATGTCTAATTACAATTTTTTGAACCAGAGTCATGAAAAACTAATCATTGTGACAATAGTCTTCTGGAAATTATACTATAGAAGAACAAAATGCAGGCAATTTAATGTTTGCTATGGTTCATCAAATTCAGACTCCTCATGCATAACTTGGTCACATTTATTTGTGCACCACAGGGGTATAACTCCAAAAGGGAAAGCCAGACTCAGAATGTGCTTCACAAAAAGATGTTGTTCCCTTGGCAACTAATATGGTACTAAATGTTCTGACAGCATATCTCACAACACTGAAACACATCGTTCTTATTGCAGAAAATGTATGCAACCCAAAATCCCATACTAAAAGTGAATGCAGTAGATGTTCCTTTATATTTCATACCAAAATGCTTGTCATCCATATGAAGTTGTCTCCCATTTCTCTGCTCTTCTGCCATTTAATGATTGATTTCTTCCTCATGTCTATTGTTTTACCTAATGTATCGGTCTTTTCTCCAATTATTTCTTCCAGTCCCAAATTCTCTTTCCAAGGTTCTTATTCCCTCTGTTTCCTACATGCATCTCAATTTCTTTGTCTTTTCATCTGAGCTGAGAGACTTAGGAAAATCTTTTCTGTCGGGTTTCTGTGCCTGTGGTGAATCCCGAGGTCTTGCAAAGTCTTTTTCTCCCAGCCCCGTGACCGAAGAAGAAGCTGAGATTCGTTGGTTCAGCTTTTCAAGGTTGTTTGTTTTCTCTTATCTATAACATTCTTTCTCTGTCCCGCTGAGATCTGTCTAGCAGGTCAGGTCCAGGCACACTCTGCCACCCTTGGGGCGGTGTTGACTTTTTATACTAAAAACTACGTGTACTTTATTTACAATAATTTCCCAATACCTATCACCTATGTTAGACAGTCTGTCTCTACCTAAACTAATCACAAAAGTGTCACTGTCACAGCAGAAGATGGAGGACAAGAAGAAGATGAAGAAGGACAGGACACACCCAGATTCCTCCATCTTGCTTCTTGAACCCCATTCTAAAAACCCCAAAATTCTACTTTTTTCTCCTCCTGACAAATTAGCTATCACTCTACTCAAACTCTTGTGGCTTATAAATCTTCACACAAAGTTGGTAATTTTTTCCATGGGCTAAAATCAAAGGAACAGGTGTTTTTGACTCCATGCCAAGGTCTCTGAGCCCCCTGCCAGGGTCTCAAGTCATCCAGGACTGCCAGAGGAATGTCCTGGGTTCTGACACTTTTCCTTTCAATTTCAATTGCCTTGCATTGCCCTTCCAATAACTTTAATTGAGACTGAAGAGGCTTTTTCTACATCAGCATTTAATCTGGGTTCACGGGGGCCAACTGGGACTATTTTGTTGTGCCCTATATGTTGTAAGAATCTTACAATGCTTGCTGACCACCCTGAGCTGGGAACTTGATCTCTGTGAGACACCCTGGCTCAAAGTGATTATTGGAAAAGAGGACAAAAGGAATATAATAAGGAAAATTCTGTGAATGGAAAAATGTAATGGTCAAACCAGTAATGAAACCCAACAGAAATATGGAGAAAATATATACTTTAGGAGACATATATTCTGCAATTGTAGTCAGTAGTACAAGCAAAGACTAAGAATAGAGCCAGTAGGGTGGATCCCTTTTTGATAGTGACAGGTTTTTTTATGTCCCTGTGGCCTGGTTTAGTCTGGGATAGAGTTCATACTCTTTACAGCTATTACACTGCTGTATTTTATATTCAGTCTGAGGATAATTTTGATAGCACACTGATGTTTTGGTTGTTGCTAACTAATGCTGAACCTAAGTTAAGGATTTGGCATTTTTCCATGCTCTGCCACTAAAGAAGGACACAAAAAGCTGTCAGGAGGCATAGCTAGGACAGCTGACCTGAAGTGATCAAAAGGATATTCATATAACACTAGTAGAATCATACAAATTTTTGGGTTACAACCATGAAAATCACCTAGTTCCAACCCTCCTGCCACAGGCAGGAGCATCTACCACTATACCAGGCTGATCAAAGCCCCATCCAAGTTGGCTTTAATCACTTCCAGGAATGGGCAACCTATTCCAGTGCATCACCACCCTCATAGTGAAGAATTTTGTCTCAATATCTAAACCTGCCCTCTTTCAGTTTAAAGTCATTGTCCCTTGTGCAATCACTAAATTGCCTTGTCATTTATTTTCCACCTTTTTTTTTTTTATCATTTTTAAAACATTGCAGATTTAATTTTCTTATACAGCATTTTGATTCATCAAACTTTGATATTTAAGGAAACATTTTAACATAAAAAATTTACCTTACATTTTGTCCAGTGTTTGATGTCTTTTTCAGGAACATGGACACACAAAAACATCCAGAAACATCTTAAATTGATTTATTTTAGCCTTTGTCTTTGGTTTAGGATTAACAGTTTTAATTAACATATTAACTGCTTAGTGCAGGATAGCTTTCTGACTCAAAGACAAGGGCAAGGTCCACTTTATCTTTTATATTTTTTGTCTGAAGTTCAAATGTATATTTTCTTCAATACAGATAAGATTACATTGTCATAAGTAAACATAATGGAAACATTTAGGATAAGCAGTGTGATCATTGTAGGTTTTCCTTAGAGTTCAATAAAATTTAGTAAATATTTTCTATTTGTATAGTCATATACTCAGTTTCTCTTTCATTAGACAAAACTAGAAGCTAGGGATTAACATGCTAAGAAAACAAAGCAGAATTTTTATTTTTCTAACTTCATCAGTGTCCTGATATTTCAGTTATGTTATCAATGAATGAATGAATACACAGAGTTTTAAGACAATTCCTTCTTGAAAAACACATCTTTTGCAGCTTTCTGCACAATAGAAAACACTGGATAGCAGTTTGAAATGCCAAAATATTGGAGTTTCTCTCCTTTCTTGTTAATTGTTATTTGAAATAGAATTTTCCATTTGAAACAGATCACCTCCCTTGACCTGCTGGCAGTGCTCTTTCAAATGCACTCCAGGGTACCATTGGCCCTCCTGGCCACAAGGGCACTGCTGGCTCCTATGCAGCTTCTTTTCCTCCAGGACCCCCAGGTCTTTTTCCACAGATCTGGGCTTTCCAAAAGGTCAACCCTCAGCCCGTGCTGGTGTATGAGGTTACTCTTCCCCAGGTGCAGGATCTTGCATTTACCTTTGTTGAATTGCAGACACTTCTGCTCTGCCCATCTCTCCAACCTGCCCAGGTCCTCCTGAAGGGTTGCACAGCACTCAGTGGGATCAGCCCAAAGCTCCTCCCAGCTTTGTGTCATCCATGAATTTGCTGAGGAGGCATCTGGACATTCCTCCAAGTCACTGATGAATAAATTAAACAGTACTGGGCCCAGTATTGAACCTTGGGGGACACCACTAGTGACAGGCCTCCAGCTGGATCCTGTGACTCTGATTATGACCCTGGGATCTGCCATTCAGTCAGTTCTCAATCCACTGTCCTCTCATCCAGTCTGTATGTAAAGAGGTTTGATAGTATCTATTGTACAAACTGTCATTGTTCTTAGAAACTACTCTGACCTATAACTTTTATTTCTAATACACATTTTTTAAAATAGAAACAAGAGATTAAAGGACATGGAGCTAGACTTTTCAGTGGCATTCAGTAACATAAGAGGCCATGGCCACAAACCAAAATAGAAGGAATTCACTTTGAACAGGAAAAAGCACCCTTCTATTGAGAACACCGGAAAATGTTCCCCAGAGACTCTGTGAAGTTTCCCCCTTGAAGACATTCAAAAGCCACCTCTGAGGATGGTCCACAACCAGGATATGGTCCTGGGCAACCTGCTCTATCTGACCTTAATTCAGCAGGGGATCTGACTAGATGATCGCCTGAAATCCCTTCCAATCCAAGCAACTACAATTCTATGAATTAGGGAGATGTTAAATTCTACCAAGGTTTAAAAATTTTTAGGGTTAACAGTAAATTTCACAGGTAGTTACTACAGCACATTAGAAACTGTATTTGTAATTTGTTTCCATTCAATTTTACTTTTTGTTTTTTTAAGAAAGAAATTACACAGACCATTATCAGGAGCACAGAAGATTTTAAGTCTCAGAGCTTATAGTTTTATGGCATTCCTTTTACTGTATATTGCTGTATTATGGATTAAACATATAAAAACACTTCTTTTAGAAATGTGTGCACTGGTCATGAAAGCTGTGAGGACAGTTAAATCATATTCACTGATTCTAACTGACAACTGACATGGTGATTGAAGCAACTTCTATTCTGATTAAATTGCGGGTTTGGAAAATCTCTGAAGAATTCAGAAGGGTCAGAAGCCAGCAAAATAATAAGTTAAGGGACTTCATGTATATAAACCCTTTTCAATGTCACCACTATCCTTTTTAAACTGAAACTGACTGAAATAGTACTGCATTCCACTCTGGGGAACTGCAGAGGGGTCTTTTAAAACAGATGATCTAAGATAGAATTAAGCCAAATGAGGAAAATATTATATCTGAGAACCATTTACTGGTAATGAGAAGGGCATTGCCCTACTAGAAAAGAACAAGAAAGGCAGAAAAGGAGGAAGGAAATGGAAAAAGAATGGTGGGGGAGAGAGAGAGGAGACAGAGAGGAAAATCAGGCATTACCACCAGAAGGTTGGGGATTGCTGCCAATGCCCAAGTGGCAGGGTGGGTGTGCAAGGCTCCCACGGTGATGGGTGGCTGGGCACAGGGTGGGTGGGCACTTGGGCAGGATGTGCAGGGCCCTGGACAGGGTCACAGCTGGGATCACCACGGCAGGTTGGATCAGCGAAGCAGAGTGGAAAACAGGTAGTTCAGGCAGGAATGAGGAAGGCAGGGACAAAGCAGTTAGGGCATCAGACAGCAACAGGGAGGCAGGAAAGGCAATAGCTGGAACAGGCAAGGGAGACAAAGTGGCAGGGCAGGACACAATCCAGGTGGTCAGCAGGTGTCCAGACAGCAAGAGGGAGAGAAAGTGAGCGGGCAAGGGCAAACAAAAGCAACTTCCAGCAAGGGGAAAAGGGAAAAGCAGGCCAGAGCCTCATAGCTGGGGATGTAGTTACTTTTCATACCCCCTGGTTCCTCCCAAGGTCTGCTCGCTTACAGGAGACCACTGGCACAGCTGAAAGTCCAACTGCAGTCCATTTGTGGAGACCTTTTGCCACCTGATTGAGAACCCTTCTGAAGGGCACAACGTCCCCAGGCTCTCCCCCTGACTGCCTGTTATGTGAAATGGCTGTCAGGAGAAGTCTCCCTGGAGACAGAGCTTTCCTCCATCTTCTCCAAGCTGCCTCCTGCAAGCAGCACTTGTGCAGCCTCTCCCCCACATACCTCTGGTAATTCCAAACAATGTTGAGATAGAAATCAAGATTAAATTGGCTCCCCACAAACAGCTAAAATTAGTCCATTTTGGTTTTTATTTTTTGTTTTGGTTTCTTTTGGTTTGGTTTTTTTTGTTTTGTTTGTTTGTTTGATTTATTTTGTTTTGTTTTGTTTTTCTGGTTTTTAACTGCAGGCAAACCATGGATGTTGTTTTATTTTTTAAATAAAGGATTCATTTAGGTACCTTATTTTTCTATAGAATAATACAGGTAACTTATTTTTCCTATCATATACTGCAGCTGTCAAGCATAGCTCTTTAGAAGAGGCATGGTTTTCAGCTCACCATGATATGTTTATGACAAAATGTAATGCACTGCTAAAGCAGAATGTGTGTAAGCTGTCTTGTACATCTACTTTACCATATACTGACTCTTCCAAAATGAAGCAGGAGTGTTTAATACAGCTAGTAATCAAACACAGTAGATCAAATATTATAGATATTTACTATCAAATGGCTAAATCTTTAAGTATTCAAATAAAAGCAGGCTGATTTTGAGTACTGCTTGGTAACACTTACTTCTTCCACCTATCTTGTAAAATATCAAGGGTTCTGTGATACCTAGAAACCATGAAAGGATGACTAAGGACTTAATTGACTGGATGGATACTGATGGTAACTTACATAAAGAAAGCTGGTGGTTTTGGAGAATATTTGATACTAGATCCCATAAGAAAACAAAATTAAAAAAAAAATAACAAAAAAAACAAGAGAGAAAAAAGATACTGCTGTGAACAATTTATTGATTTTTTTTTCACAATTTTTGTGTGATATCCAATTTTTTAATTTGGAGAAAAACAGAAATAACTTCTTTATATGTGTGTATATGTGTCTGCATGTATATTTAAGGAAGAAAAAATAATGGTAAAAGTCAGAAAAAATAAGTTTATTGTTACACTATTATGTATTTGAAGTTCATACAACTTTTTAGGAAAGTCTCAGCATTTAGCTTGCTAGAAAACCCAGTTTCATAAGACATAAAAAATATGTCAATCTACACATGTTTAATTTGATCCTTTTTGTACATATACTTTATACATTTTATCTCATTTAACTGTAGACCACAAACCCTCAGAAGTAAACACTGTCTCCCCAGTGTCTAAAATATTTTGGAAGTTGCAGAGTTATTGATTTAAAAAATTGTAATATATGCAGTTAAATATTTCTCCTTATCAATGTTTTGTCACACAGAGTTTGTCAAAATCTCTGGAATATTCTCAAAAGTCATACATGTTTATTAAAATGAACTGGAAAATGGCAAATAAAATTTATTGGTTTTTTGTCTTCAGAATCCATGTTTTTTCAGGGTTCTTTGTTGTTTTTTTTTTTTTTTCTGTAGGGAACAAGATTTTATTTTTCCAAATAGAAGAAGGCCCACACGACCATGTAATAAAATGTTCTTGAATTGTTCTTCAATTCCATTGAATTTTCATTCATAAGCATGCTCATTTCTGTTATATCTTAGTTGGTTTATTTAAAATGCCAATTTAAAAGAATTCAATTAAAACACAATATTCCAGGAGGCTCATTTGTATACTTATTTCTCACTGAAGAAATATCTAGAATTTTGATTTTTGTTCCTGGTCATGGTAAATTTTTTTTTATTATGAAGGAGATCTCATGAGCCAAAGATTGGTGGGAAAAATCTATTCTTCCTGACTGAAAACTTATAACTTAACCAGTTCTCAGTCTCTAAAGCTTTTGACATTATTTATATCTACAACAAAATGGCTTTGTCTTGCTTAAAATTTGAAGGCAGGGCTGCTACTTACTTCTACTTATTAACAAACTTTGGACCACAGCTTGAATCATGACTCTCCCTCTGTGTTGACATAAAAGTAGCCACCAGTCAAGTCCTAGAAAAGGTAAAAGATAATGAATGCATGAAGCTTATGGTAAGACAGGTTCACTGACATGAACAACCTAGCCTAGCAATTCCTCTCAAAACTCTCAAACATCCATTTTTCGCTTTTAGCTTTTCTACAGCTCTGTTAACTATTTTCATTTTGCTTCCTTCTTCAAAAGGGAAGGAAGGAAATGAAGGAATGTGGTATTAATATAGGAACAAGATCCAGAGGAAGGAAAGCATTTTGTATGAACATCTTAGCTAAACTAGAATAATAATTAAAAAAAAAAAAAAAAAAAAAAAAAAAAAAAAAAAATCAGGAGGGATAGAGGGAAATGCTATCTGCAAATGTTTAACTTCCTGAAAATGAGAAATGATCAGACAAACAGCTCTTGCTTCTCTATAGCTCTGATAGTCTATTGAAAGGTTCATTAAATAGTGTTAGCCCCCTTTTCAGAACACACTTTTAAGACAAAGTTCATTCATGCAACAATGAATGATACTGCAAATAATGCCATTTCACATTTCACTTTGAAGTACTGCTTGCTGCAATTTCTTGTAGCGCTTAGAATTTTAAAATATTTTCTACATATTTATCTTTTTATTTTCTAAAAATTAATCAGAAAAGGGAATTAGAAATTTTCGGTGCATACAGAAGACACAGGATATGTGAGGCCGAAATACAAATTGACATGTCTGATGTTAGAACAGGGAAAAGCTCAAACCCTTTGATGGGACAACTCTAAAACAACATATATCAGAAAACATGCATACTGGAGTCAGTTAACTTGATATTAGCCAAAAATGCTGAAGTCTTTCCAGTAGTGCCCAGTGACAGGACCAGAGGCAATGGGAACAAACACTGGAAGTTCCATCTGAATATAAGGAAACTCTTTTTTACTGAGTGTGACTGAGCACTGGCACAGGTTGTGGAGGCTCCATCTGAGGTGATACCCAAAAGCCATGGGATCCAAAAGCAGTGAGATCTAGTGGCCCTGCTTGAGCATGAGGGTTGGACCAGATGATCTCCAATCACAACCATTCTGTCATTCTGCAAGTTTGAATACATTGAGCCTAACTCTCTACTTAACTATCTTACATGGGTCTTAAATGTCTTAAATGGGTCTTAAAATACCACTGTTTCATCTAGAGCTTGCAGTTATTGCTTGTATCTACTACAATTCCTGCTGGTCACTGTGGGATAACTCTGGGAGCTGAAACACTGGGGCAAAAGGACATATTGAGGAGAAGCCAGGACATTTAAAAACACAGACAACAGGGAGGATCACAAACCTCCCTATAGATTTCCCAGAGGAAAACAGCTAACATACAGACATTTGCTATTCTTTTTCCTATAGTACAGACTAGCTCCAACACAGATAATCAACTGTCCAATCTTTCTCTGGACACAGAGCTATTTAAACTACCAAACTTCTAAAGAGTGGACTTGAAAAAAGTTTTGTGCTTGTGTACTTAACAAAAATATTAAATGTGTATTTCATTGCCCTGTTTGCAAATTACATACCTGTGTGAAAATGAAACTGAAAAATTAGAGTGAACTTCTAAACTTTGATGAAGAAAAGAAAAAAAATATTGCTTTTGTTTTCCATTTTTCTTCACTTTCCAACAAGATAAGTGAGCTGCTTAGTCTTTTTCATGGGTAAATATTTTGATAAAACTAACAGAGGAATAAGATAATCCATGAAGAAATGTTTGAACTGTTTTGAAATTATAATTTTCATTTACTCATGAATGCCATAACTAAAAATGCTATGCCATTAAATTGCATGAATCTAAGTAAACTTAATATGCTGATATAAGTGCAGGGAATATAATTTACAGATAAATTGCTGATTTTTTTTTTTTTTTTTGCCACAAAAACTGCAAAAGGTTTTCATAAATTATTTGGTTATTCAAATTAGAGGTTTACATATAGATTTATCCTATATCAAAGATACTTTTAAGTCAACAGATGTAGACTGCATTTAGTATGACACTTGATTCCATTTTAATAATAAAAAATAAAAAGATCAAATGACCAAAGCAGTTTTCAACAGACTGGAATGCACTGATTGAGAATATGTTAATTTGGAATCTCTGTGATGTCTGTGTCAGACTAAATAATTAATATAATAAAAGTCATATTGGTAATACCTGCATGTGGGAGACAATGTTGTATGAAGTTAGTGCAGAGAAAAAGGTGTTAATTCTAAACTGCAAATTTTGTGAATGCAAAATAGTTTGTCTGCAATGTGCAATTGCTCAATTAAAAGCATTTGTTCATTGTTTATATTCACTATTTTGGTTTTGACTTCTTCATTTCTACATTCAGTTTGACGATCAACTATTAAAATCTTCACAGAAACAAGTTTTGAAAAGTAGGCTTTTGCATAATAGCAGACAGTGAACAACATATAGTGAACAACAGAAGACTTCAAGACTCAATGTCCAGGATTAGAAACCTGAAGAGAAAGCTGAACAACTAGTAAGAATATAATGCAATAAATATGTAAATCTATGTAAATAAATGTAATGCCCTAATGTGTACTATTTATCTGATTTGATTTGGGAGGATGGTGAGCCAGCCTGCATGAAATGAGATTGACTTTGCAAGAGATAGCCAAGTTTTGTGTCTTATGATAAGGAATATGAAGAAAAGAGCAAGACATTCAGAAACTTCCTACTGCTATAAATACAGATAATTGTTCCTCAGCTGAGCACTTATTTGATGGGACTTTAATGCTAGGAAGGACCTAAGTCTTCTACCTGCTTTTGACTGACTGACTGAGTGTTTCTTTTCTGTGTAAATTGTTACAATTCCTCCAGTGTGCTCCCCATTTTTCTCCAGAATAATTAGCCTTGGAAATAATCTAAACATAAATCTCAGAAGGAGACCTTCCACTCTATCTCTCTTTCTATTTTATAGGGTTGAAACCTGAAGTCTCATTTAATTTCTTTAACTGTAACTAGAAATTTGCCAAGAATATTGCAACTAAGAACGTTCTAGCCTAGTCAAAACATGTCTTACCTTGCACAGGAGCTAAGAGAATTGAAAATCAAATGTGTAGTTTTTATACATTATGGACATTCATGGCAGTGATGAAAAAATATTGCTTTTTCCCAATTTTAGAATGCCATTCCCCTCAAAATCTCTTCCTGTTGCTCAGAAGGCTTAGAGATAGTTGATGGTTTCTATTTTATTGTTTTGTATAAAACAGCTAATTTTTTTTTTTTACATTTTGTAAGTCAAGAATAAAAATAAGGCAGCAAGTGATAAGGGATATAAAAGTGACTGTGTGCATCCATGGGCTCTAATACTTTGGACAGTATCATATTAACACAGAAATCAAGAGTTAGAAAGAGGTCGCTTAGACAACACAGAAGAGTTTAAATTCAATAGTGCTATTTTGAACAGACAGTAAGGATTCCTGAGTAAAACTCCTTGGGTATGCATGCTTGTCCACTGACCATAGTGCTAAATGTCCATGAGCCAGATGTCAGTTGACTGGTGTGTCTGGAAGCAGATAAAGCATAATGCCATGTATGTAGCTGTGGAATGAGATTCAGGGCAGTGAAGTATTTGAGGTAATTAATGCTATTTCTTGGGTTGATTAATTAGCTTCGGGGTAAAATTATATTTGAGAGAGGTATGTGGCTGTGGTTGTGGAATTAGATAATTTGCTGTGTGCTACTTCATGCCTTATGCTTCACTGATTGATGCAAGCAAACCCTGTGCCTCTTGTCACTTGATGCAAGCTAGGTGTATGGCAGCTATGCTGTACTAACCTTCTTTGCAATAGGTCAGCTCTGTTAAGCTCTGTTTACTTGTATGGTAGGTATGTTTTTCTCTGTGAAGAAAGGATCCTGGCTTTCTGGAAGAATTTTTCTTCATGTTTATAGGTATTTTTGGTGATCTTTGAAGACCTTTATTAATGAGGACTTTTAATCTGTATTTGGTTTTGGGTTTTTTTTTGGTTTTTTTCCTCCTCTCTATCATTTTGGAATAACTTATAAACATTTTACTGCAGCTGAGTGTAAACAGTTTTGATTTACCTTGATATTTGTTTACAAATTTTGCAGACTAGTCTGCAGGTGAGGCTGGATTAGGCTATTTAGGATTTGTCCTAAAACAAATAACTTCTTTTCAGACAGATTCACAGATTCAGCTGAGCTACGACTAAGGGAAAACAGTCTGGAAGCCACCTTTTTAACAAGAAGTCTGCACTTAAATGACATGAGGCTAGATAAAAAAGAAGAGACCTGGATAAGCAGCTTAACACAGGTATGACATGATGCAGTTTGAAAGAAGTAGAGAGGATAGCTATATTTGGACAAATTAAGGGATGTGTCCACAGCATGCATGGTAAGACAGACCCTTAAGCAACTATGACCTTAGCTGAATATTGGACACATCAAAGTGTGGCACTGTACATCTACCAAATTGATCCTGAAAGTATCTCAGCAGAGTGTTTTTATCTCCACGGAATCATAAAATAATTTAGGTTTGATGGAATACAGAATAATTTAGTTTGGAGTGGGGAACCCTCACTCAAGGCAGAGCCAGCTTCAAAGCTGAATGTGTCTTTGAAGTCACATCCAGTTGTTCAGAGCTTTGGGTGAATTTTACTTAGAGTGGTGTCAACCTAGGGACTTAATTCCTGCAATGTGGATGTAACTTCAGTATCATTGTCTCTGACCCAGGTGCATTAGCAGGGGATCTTTTTCTCAGTCTCTTTTGTAACAATATTCTGTCCTTCCTTCAGGCTTTACTCTGTCTGGGTGAGAGTGAAGACCGTCCAGCACCTGCTCCTGTGATTTGATAAACAGTATTGGACATTTTATTTGATACATATGTATTTTACTGCTTTTCTTTGTTCTACAGCTCTGACTACAAAACTGCTCTCTTTACTTTGAATGTCTTCTTTATCCACAAAGTCCTCACTGAGAAATTCTAGGAACAAGAATATTTAGGTTTTTCTTTTGGCCAGAAAGGACCTCTCAGTTATGATGCAAACAGCATAATGTACTTTAGACTAAAATAACTATATTCTCTGATGCATGTTAACAGGAGGAGGTATGTGAGTAAAAAAAAAAAAAAATACCCTAGCTCTCTAAATTTTCTGTAGATACCCAAAATAAAAACCCAAAAACCTTGTCTCATACTGCTGAGTGAGAGGAAAGCTGGACACAGGAACACACTATGAAGGCTGACTCCAAAATATATTAATACCT
This sequence comes from Urocynchramus pylzowi, assembly GCA_013397555.1. Classification (NCBI taxonomy): domain Eukaryota; kingdom Metazoa; phylum Chordata; class Aves; order Passeriformes; family Fringillidae; genus Urocynchramus; species Urocynchramus pylzowi. The sequence goes on along the minus strand of VZRH01002296.1, from coordinate 1,133,120 downwards.
GTTTTTTGAGACATGAGAGAAACTTAACTATGCCAGAAAAAAAAAGGATTATATAACTGCTCCCCCTTGAAAATTCAACTAAGCTGTAATGAATCCTTCTCCTGCTAAAAAAAGGAAAAAAAAAAAAAGAAAAAGAGTTAAAAAGAGTAAAAGAGGAAAAGAAAAAGAGAAAGAAAAAGAGAAAGAGAAAAAGAAAAATAAAAAAGAAAAAGAAAAAAGAAAAAGAAGACATTCAACAACAGAATTCTCTCAAAGAACTTGGAATACTAACAATTCACTCACTATGTTGCTTCCTTCAGACAAAACTTATCAATATTAGCACTGTGAGAGGCAGGCAAAGGTGAACACTATAACAAAAAAAAAAGGTAGAAATTAGGAAACAGGTCTATAATAATTTTAATAATATTATTTTGATTAAGACTTTATGGTAGTAATTTATTTCCTTTTTCCCCACTTTTTCTCTAATAAATCTGATCTAGAAGTATTTCTTTAATTAGGTTACTAATATTTTAATTGAATTTAAATGAATTTTTGACTTTACACTTCACGTGTATTTCATTTCTGCCCATAAGTTTTTGAGTATAGCACATTCGGTAATGATGATATCCTGCATAGTACACTAAGCTGAAGTAGATGAGACACATGGCAGGGTAGAGTAGGTAGAGACTTTTACAGTGCAGACATCAGTACTGATCTTTAAGAAACAGGGCCCTTATGAAGTGGAACTGGAATAAAATAACACTTTTACCAGTTTCAGCAGTTTTAAATAGATATCTCTCCTTTAAGTGCTAATGCAAGATACTTTTTGGCTTCTGTTTGCATTGTTGGCGGAGAATGTGGTGTCATGTTTTTCCTCCCTGCATGTCAGTCTGGTCCTAGCTAAGAAGAACAGAAGGGCCTTTTGGAAAGGATTTTTAAATAATCACATCGAGGCATATATGTTTGCCAAGAATTAGAAGTGGTTAGAGGGAATAGACGAGACAAAGGAAGAGCTTACTACCTCATTTATAATAGTTGCACTTTACACTTATGTGCTGATTACATAGTTATAGAACATATTTAGAGACAAATATGAATGTGTGGTTGTGTCTGTGATGATGAAAGCTGTGGGGGCTATATGCTACTTATAAATGACAACTGAAACGAGCAGATAGCAGGAGGTCAGCCACTCACAATTCTAAAAGATTCTTCATGCTTTCTTCTGTGGCATACTTCCACTGAAAGAAAGACAGAACTTTTTGTTCCCTCTTCAGACTTTTTTTTTTGGGTGGGGGAGGAGGAAGGTGGGTATAAGGTGACTGGGCATTATTAAAATTTAAGCTCTTTGGTTAGTTTTTGTCAGAATACATAGAGTGGTGGTAGCTTGGTGTGCAGCTGCAGAGCAAGCTGCAGTCTGGGTGGCAGCCTGAGGGAAGAGGCTGAGAACATAACAAAGGACACAGGGAGCTGTGACACCTGACCAGGGGCCTGGACACTCAGAGATATGCCAGGAACTGAGGACTTAGCTAGAAGACCCCAGTCTATCACAATTTAGACTGTGAGGGTATAAAAGCCCAGGGCTTCCTTTGTTTGGGGACACACCTTGGAGGCATCCAGTTCAAGCTATTGTGCTGTTCTTGCACCATGATTAAATTTGTGTAAGCATCCAGACAATTGAGACTCTGCTGTGGGAAACCTAGGGTTGAGCTGGTTTGAGTCTGCCTGTTTGTGAGTGGTATGTGCAGGAATCAAGTGGAGCAGCTGTTGGCTCATTGGAGCCACTTGCTGAAAAAGGAGCTCAGTCCCAACTCAGGTGGTGCAAGTGTGACTGTCACAGTGGCTCCTGGGTGGTCAGACAGGAAAATTTATTAGCAAATTGATCCTAGAATCCTGACCATAGTGAGAAAAAACTTATTAATGGCTACTATGGTCTGTTCAATGCATATGAGTGTTAGCTCTTTTCATATGATTTTTCTTTATTTTTCTGCCAGTAATAGGTTGGGCAGGGGCAAACACCAGATGCATGTATCTCTTCCTAGTTGAGCTCAATGGCATATTTCTTCCAGGAAAGAATGCACTCTCCAACTTATCATCTTTAAAGCTGTCCCTAACTTTATTGATATTTTGTACTTGCAGTAGCTGGAGGAGTCCAAAGTTGCCTACATGGAGTTCAAAGAAGGTCAGAATGTGAAAATATGATGTACAGGCAGGTTGTCTTTTTTCTTGTTGTGTTGCTGGTTCATATTTCTCTTTTTTTGTGTGGAGGTGGAAAAGTGAAAATGGCTCTTTAGAAATCAGAAATTTTGTCATTTTACCTTGTTGCCCACACACAAAATGCAGTACAATATAGTAGAAAAGCAAAGAAGCGGACAAACAATAAATGAGTGGGTAGAAGAGGAAAAAACATGCAATGGGGAGTGCGGAATAGAAATCAGAAAGAGAAAATTATGGGTGGTGAAGTATTTTCACAGCTAAAGTATCCTTTTAAATAAAGTGAAATGATATTTAAAGTAATGAGAAATGTGGAAAAAATGATGAAAGAATGAACCCTGCACAGGACAGCCACAAGAATTACACCATTTGCCTGAAGCATTCTTCAAACCCTTTTTGAGCTCTGTTGGGCTTGGTGCTGTGACCACTTCCCTGGGGAGCCTGTTCCAGTGCCCAACCACCCTGTGGGTAGAAAACCTTTCCATAATATCCAACATAAACCTCCTCTGACACAGCTTCCTACCATTCCCTTGGGTCCTGTCGCTGGGCACGAAAGAGAAGAGATCAGTGTCTCCTCTCTGCTTCCCCTTGAGAGGAAATTGTAATGCAATGATGTTTCCCATCAGCCTCTTCTTCTCCAGGCTGAACAGACCAAGTGACCTCAGCCACTCTACATACCACTTCCCCTCAAGGCCCTCATCATCTTCATAGGCCTCTTTTAGATGCTCTGTTAGAGATTTATATCTTTCTTATTTATATCTTTCTTATCTTTCTTATCTTTCTTTTTTGATGCCCAAAACCACACACAATATTCAACATTCTGCCCCAGTGNCATTCCCTTGGGTCCTGTCGCTGGGCACGAAAGAGAAGAGATCAGTGTCTCCTCTCTGCTTCCCCTTGAGAGGAAATTGTAATGCAATGATGTTTCCCATCAGCCTCTTCTTCTCCAGGCTGAACAGACCAAGTGACCTCAGCCACTCTACATACCACTTCCCCTCAAGGCCCTCATCATCTTCATAGGCCTCTTTTAGATGCTCTGCTAGAGATTTATATCTTATATTGTGATGCCCAAAACCACACACAATATTCAACATTCTGCCCCAGTGCAGTGCAGAGTGGGACAATCCCCTCCCTTGCCCGGCTGGTGATGCTGTGCCTGATGTCACCCAGGGTACAGTTGACTCTTGGCTGCCAGGGCACTGCTGACTCATTTGAATTGACCTCAACCAGGACCCCCAGGTGCCTTTACTCTGCATTTATTCCCAGCCTATCATTCCATGGTGCTTGTTCTAGATGCAGAATCTGGCACTTCACTTCATTAAACTTCATAAAATTGGTGATTGCCCAGCCCTGTAATTAATCAAATCTCTTTGTGGGGCATCTCTATCTCTGAGGAAATCAGCAGCTCCTCTCATATTAGTATAATCAGCAAACTTAGTAACCCTTCCATTGCTATATCCAAGTCATTTATGAAGGTGTTGAAGAGCACAAGGCCTAGGATGAAGCCCTGCAGAACCCCACTGGTGACAGGTCACCAGCCTGATGTNTTATCTTTCTTTTTTGATGCCCAAAACCACACACAATATTCAACATTCTGCCCCAGTGCGGTGCAGAGTGGGACAATCCCCTCCCTTGCCCGGCTGGTGATGCTGTGCCTGATGTCACCCAGGGTACAGTCGACTCTTGGCTGCCAGGGCTGCCTCATTTAAATTGACCTCAACCATGACCCCCAGGTGCCTTTCCACTGCATTTATTCCCAGCCTATCATTCCATGGTGCTTGTTCTAGATGCAGAATCTGGCACTTCACTTCATTAAACTTCATAAAATTGGTGATTGCCCAGCCCTCTAATTAATCAAAACTCTTTGTGGGGCATCTCTATCTCTGAGGAAATCAGCAGCTCCTCTCATATTAGTATAATCAGCAAACTTAGTAACCCTTCCATTGCTATATCCAAGTCATTTATGAAGGTGTTGAAGAGCACAAGGCCTAGGATGAAGCCCTGCAGAACCCCACTGGTGACAGGTCACCAGCCTGATGTCACCCCATTGACTATAATCCTTTGTGCCTGACCCATGAGCCAGTTGCTCACCCATCACACGATGTGCTTATCCAGATGTGTGCTGGACATTTTATACAGAAGGATACTTGAGAGACAGTATCAAAAGCTTCATTTAAATCCAGAAAGATTACATCAATTGGCTTCCCTTGATCAGCTAGGTGGGTTACCTAGTCATAAAAAGGAATTAGGTTTGAGAAGCAGAGTTTTCCTCTCATGAAGCCATGCTGGCTGTAAGCAATGACTGTATTGTCCTTCAGGTGTTTTTCAACACCTCCTAGAATAATCTGCTCCATAACTTTACCAGGCACTGATGTGAGCTTGAGAAATCTGTACATTCCAAAGTCATCTTTCTTCCACTTCTTGAAAACTGGGACAATGACAGCTAGCTTCCTGTTAACTAGGACCTCTGCAGATTCCCAAGACCACTCAAAAATCATTAATCAAGAGAGGCTTTGCAATGATATCATTTAGTTCTTTTAGTATTCTTGGATGAATCCCATCAGAATCCATAAATTTATAGGGATCCAGCTGGAGCAGCAGATCTGTCACAACTTCAGGGTGAACTATCAGTGTACCATTATGACAGCCATGGTCCTCCAGCTTAGAGCACTGGGATCCCCTTCAGCTGTCATCAGTGCTGAAGACAGAG
>VZRH01002296.1:1112600-1128190 GCA_013397555.1 Urocynchramus pylzowi | reverse complement strand
CCGATGGATCCCCTTCAGCTGTCATCAGTGCTGAAGACACTGCATTGAACACCTCTGCCTTGTCTGTGTTCCTGTTTGTGAGGTGGCCATCCTGATCCTGGCACAGGCCAATGTAATTTCTGCACTGCCTTTTGCTATTAACTTATTTTAAATAAGCTCATTTTATTGTCCTCCACAGTTCTGGCCAACTTCAGCTCCACATGAATTTTCTCCCTACAGTAACAAGCAGCATCTTCATATTGCTTCCACTGGGCATACACCTTCCTTTATTTTTTTTTTGCCTTATTTCCAAAAGAACATTCCTGCAAAGACGAGCTGGTCTTCTGCCTCAGCTACTTGACTTCTGACATTTAAGAATTGCCTGCTCCTGTGCTTTATGAGATGGTGCTTAAAACATGACCAGCACTTGAAGACCCCAGCACATTCAAATGTATTTTACCAGGGGACCTTGCTCAGTAGCTCCTTGAGCTGCCTGAAGTCTGGTCTCCTCATGTGCAGGGTTGAAGTTTTGTTAGCACTTCTCCTCCCGATAACAGAGTTTTTAATTCCGACTGCTTTGTGATTGCTGTAGCCAAGATGGCCACCAGTTCACCTGTGAGATGCTCTCTGTTACCATGAAATTAATCAAGGAGGACATCTTTCTTAGTCAACTCCCCTACTGCCTGCACCATGAAGTTATCATCCAGCTGTTTTAGGAGTCTTCTGGATCTGTTGCTCCAGCTGTGAGGTGTTCCCAGTTAACATCCAGCAGATGAAGTCCTCTCTAATGACAAGAGCAGTTGATTTGGAGATCTCTCTTTGTTCCTTGAAGAATAATTTATCAGTGTCTTCATCCTGGCTAGGTAGTCCATAGTAAACTCCTACAATGACATCTGCATTGTTTGTTTGTCCCCAGTCCTCACCCAAAGGCTCTCAACCATGCCATCACCAAATGAAAGCAACATTCCTGTCCCTCCATGGCATACAACACCAGCTCCTGGCCTTGCCTGCCCTGTGTATCCATCCTGAAGAGGCTGTAACTGTCCAACATGGCACTTCAGTCACAAGACTCATCCCACCAGGTTTAACTTACGCCAGTGATGTGGAATCTCTGGGACTGGTATAAAACTTTGGAGTCACTGTTGGTTCCTCATGCTCCGTGCATTGGTGTGGAAACATTTCAGGTGTGGTTTATTGTAGCCAACACTTCACAGAAGAAGAAGATTGAGGAATCCCACTAGTGCTCAGTTTTCAATTCTTGCCATACCATTATTTATCACTTGCAAACCTGGTTTTTGTCCCTTTCTCCCTTCCAGGTTCTGTATATCTGGTAGCTTAGCCACGGATGCTGGGGTAAAAGCAAGTGAAAAAGGCAGGAAATATGACCTCATATATCGAAGAGTAGCTGTGCATCCTGAAGAGCATTCTACTGCAACAATGAAACCAGATAATTTTCTCTCTCCCTTGCTGACACACTCAGGTGTTGATTTTCCTTTCAGTGTGAATGTTTCTCTGAGACCTGCAAGTGTGATTCCATGCATGCTTAGAATTCAGGCACGGCCTAGGCATTGCATAGCTTCTGGTTAAGAGTTTCTGGAGCTCAGAAAAAGGCAGAACAGTATGTTTCTCCTAAAGGACACATTTCACAGATACAATCAGAGTATGCTGAGCAGATGGTGCTTAACATGTGCTTTCAGGAAATCCATGCTTAGGAGTGGCGGTCTGTGATACAGGGCTAAGTGTCAGCTAGAAACAAGTGCATTAGGTAAGCTCTGAGAGCCTATATTTAGTTTTATCTGAAAGGAATGAACTTTTACCTAAAAGGAATTCAGTTTCTGCCCTGTGAGACTGTTTTACAATGTGTATCAAAGTGTGGTAGGTAAGTAAGTTTTGACTGTTTCCTTCAAAAATGCAAGGGTTGAACTAAAATTTTGATATAAAGGCAACTTCACTTTCCAAGTAATAATTTCTAATGATCATTCTTTCATTCTGAGCATAAATTTTAGGTTTTAGATCCCAAATGCGTCTACAGTCTTGTGTTGAGAACCTACATTCCAGTAGGAGGATCAGAGGAAAACTGGATTTTACAAGTGTGTTTAGTATTTTGTGAATGAGATATTAGAATTTTCCCATTCAAATTCTTTAATTGTGTGCCAGCAGAAAATGTTTTAAAGGAATCTAGAAAACCAGCAATGCAATTATATTTCTTTTTGAGATCCACTACAGAAAAAAAAATTACATCACCTAATTTACAGTCACACGTCTCATGCTTACTAGTAAAATGGTGAAAAATAAGAAATCTCCCTCAGTTCTGATATTAAGTAGTATAAGACTATGTAACTTCCAGATATATTTTCAGCATTTTATTGAATGAAACAGTACAATCATTCCGTTAAGCATGGTCACATACATTGAAATAACCATAAAAACTCTCACCCATTTCAGTGGGCTTCCATTCAGAGCTGATGTTACATAATGTTATTATTTCTACATGGGAAGAAAATGCCTAGAGAGCAAGACTTTGTCCTGGTAACAGCTTTTTACCTAAGAGTCTACAGTCTTAATAGGCAAGACAAAAAATAGAAGGTACCAAGTGTTAAGAAAGCTTTGCAAAATAATGTGGCAAGTTAATGGCAAAACAAGAAATAGAAAACATAGATTCTGAGTCTTAAAGTCTTTATCCTATTCACTAGAGAAATGACATCAATGAATAGCTTGTTGCACAGATAGAAGATGGTGAACGAAGCAGTGTATATTAAAAGATGATTTCCTGTTGCTGATGGATGTTCTCTTGAATGAATTTATGAAATCTGTGACAAGATTAAGATGACCTGGATTAAGACTAAAAACTATGTGGAAGAATGTGATAATCTAAATGCCTTAAGAATTCCAACATGTCACGCTGCAGCATGTCAGGTACATTATTTAGAAAGACATTGAAGGAGAAAAAAAGGTGTTTAAAGGGAAAGAGTGAATATCATACAAATTATAAGCTTACAGACCCCCACACCCATGTTCCCTCCAAACAAGGAAAATACAGAAAATTGGGGCTTGCTACTGAATCACTGTTTGAAAATCAGTGCATCAATTCAGACAGTTTTTGTAGTGAGTCCATCACATGAATCATTCTCTGACTTTCAAAGAGATGCAGCTGCCAACCTGTAAAATAACCCTGACCCCAGACTTTCAGACACTTCTATGCAAAAACTCCTAACCCTGAAGACACACAACAAAAATGTGATGTCTTCTCTAAGTAAAACAGAAAGGTCAAACTTACATCTGTTTACTTTCACACTTTGGCAGACCTCATAAGCAGAATTAGGCCTATCAGTTTCTCTACTGAAGCGTTTTCCTTGACAATCCTGGCAGTAGAAGGCAATGCCTGTGTCTGGCTCTAACTGTATTTAGCCAGCATCACCTTATTTTATGCATTCATTTCCTTGTTTTCTTAGAATTGGACTTAAACTTCTCACTCTGTATCCCTGCACTCAGCTCTTGCAGACGTGTAAGGCTCTGACTCAGTAGCGTGGCTAGCTATGGCAGTCACAGCATAGTTTTGTGAGACCTGAGAACACAACTGTCAGAACAGCATAAAGAGTTGTCTGATTTTCCTGGCTATTTTTAACTTGGACACTATGTAAGAAGGCAGATGGATAGGAAATGGTATTCTGTTCTACTCTGTTCTGTTCTGTGAAAAAACACAGTTCTTCACCACCATCCAGGTCATACAACACTTTGCTCACAAAATCTAAATGCTTTGTTATAAATATATTTTGTTAATATATTTATCTACGTGGTTTTGTTTGTTTGTTTGTTTGTTTGTTTGTTTTTATGAGGACCACTAGAGTGATCCCTTCTTTCAGGAATTCTAATGACATTTTAGGTATACTGGAGCATATCTGATGAGAAAATTGAGGCATCTGCAGGTTTGTGACTGTTTCCCAGTTAAGGAAAATCGAAAATCAGGTTCAAAAGGATAATTTTTAAAATTTTTATAAAAAACATACTGTGTTTGTATAAGAATTATAATATATGATAGAATGCTAATAAGATGCTGCTGCCAAGCAATTAAGATATTTCTTGGTCTGGACTTTCACCTTTATAGAAAATACTTTAGTTCCATCACGGGGTAATATCTGCCTTGGTAATGCCTCATTTTGTGGTGATGATGCAGGGAAGTACAGTAGGACTATGGAATACCCTCCTGCAATTATAGTAAAATTGTTTCCTCAATGAGGACAATCTGTTTGCACAGAACAAAATGTCAGTGATGCTACTAACAGAAAAACAAGCCCATATATTCTAAAATATCCATGGACCAATATTATTTGATATGTTAATTATTTTACTTAAATTAAAAGAAAACTTAGAAAACAACACTGTGGATCAGAACAACAGAAGAGTCACAATGCTTGCTTATAGATACAGGCTTGTAGAGGATTTCTAGGTATTGTTATATTATACATGAGTGTCTGTAAATATTTTCAGAGAACACCTCTTGTGAATTGTGACTAGCTAATACAGGTCTTCAAAAATTGAGAGCATTTTCTTTTTCATAACCCTCTAAATTATGATAACTTGAAAACTGAGTGGTCACCTGATACGAATATTCATGAAGTTGAGTATGTGTGTTAATTGCAGATACAATTAAAGTATTTACCTGTACAACTGACTAACACAATATATTAGAAAAAAAGCTTTTTCCAGAAATTATTTATTTTTGGATGAGAAAGGCAATTGATGAGAATAAACTCACATATCATGGTCTTAAAGCATTTAACACAGGAAACTACATATAAGAGAAAATCTTAATTTATTCCCACAAACCATATCCCTAACGTAATCTCATAATGGCTATATATTGTGAGTGAGATTTCACTCTGCAAACCCTGTTTTTTGTGTTCATTCAGAAGCTAAGTTGTCAGGTGATTCCAAATATTTAAACTTTCTTGAGACTCAAGTGACATCACTGGAGTCAGTATATTAGTACACATATAAATATACCTCCATCTCTTCAAGGAGATGGTCAGGGAGATTCCCTGTGAAACTGTCCTCAGGAACTAGGGAGTAGAACAAACCTGGCAGATCTTTAAGGAAGTCCATGGAGTGCAAGAGCTGACAATCCCCAGGAGCAAGAAATTGGGCAAGGAAGTTAGCAGACCAGTATGTCTGAATAGGGATCTGCTGGCTGAACTAAATGGAAAGAAGGAAATGCTTAAAATGCATTCCACAAGTGGAAACAAGCACAGGTGACCTGGGAAGTGTGTAGAGAAGTTTGGTTGTATAGGAGTGGGGAAAGGAAGGCCAAGGCAAAATTGGAACTGAACCTGGCAAGGGATGCAAAGAATAAAAAGGGTATGTTAGTCAAAGAAGGTGTACTTGCCTGCTCCCCTTCATGAACCCTGTTTGCTAGAATAGGAAAAGCTAGAACATCATTTTTACAGAGTAGGGTCTTTCAATGCAATCATTAAAGCCAGCCTCAGATGGCAAAACAAAGGTAGTCTGCCTGTCCTTTCTGTTTGTTCACCTGGATTTGCAAAGGGGAGGGAATTTAGCCCTGGAAATAGGAGTTCTATTGTAGGACTTGCTTTCAGAGCCAGAAACAAAACAAAACAAAACGAAGTCCTGGTCTGTTTCATTTACTAAAACACAGAATACAGCATATCTTGCATAAGCTCTTTCTAGCATATCAATTCCAGTGGCTAGTAGTAGGAAAAGGTGAAACAATACATCCTCTTGACCCTATTAAAAATCTTTCTATAGACAATGCAGGTTTAGATGAAGGCAGGAAGCACTAGAGACACTGGTCATTAATGAGCCACCACAAACTGATGGTGGTTTGCATCAGGCTGTGAACGGCACCTGGCATGCAGAAGTCAAGCTGCAGCAAAGCCTGATGGTGGGGGCACCAGACTGAAGATGTTTTTTAGCTTATGTGGAATAAAGAAACACTGCTTTGGTGCAGAGCCAAGAGTCTGCTGAAAGTGGGGGTGGGCAGTGGGGTTCTGGTCACTGGGCAGGGTTGGGGGCAGTTCCAGGGAAGGCTGGGCAGGGGTAGTCAGGGTTGGCAGAGTTCTCAGGACCATGGCACTTCTTCATGGAAAAGGGCTCAGGAGGATAGCACAAGTGATCAACACCCCTGATCCCATCTCTTCAGCAAAGTGAATATGGTATTGAAGGGAATTCTTAAATTCTCTTTACACTTAAGTCTGCTAGGTCTATTTTTGCACATTTTCTAATACTGTCAGCTTCCTTGCTGTTTATTCATTAAACTGACAGTATATTACTTGAATACGTTATATCCAAGTTTTATTGTATATGTTAAATTCTTTACATATAAAACTAGCTCTTTTTACTTTCTTGGACCAGCTTTGACCACTTTTTTCTCTGAGTGATCAGCTTCAGTTACCAGTTTTTGTATCCCTTTAATGACCAGTTGCTGACCACTGGTAATTGTTATTTTTTTATCCCTGATGCCTCCCTTATATTTCTTCAGCTGCACTTTTAGACTTTCTGATCCCATTTTGCAATTGTACTTAACACTTTTTAACTTGCTAGTGTCTGTTTTTCTTCAACAGCCTTTGAACTGTGGCTCTCTTTGAAACATAACTATTTTTTTATTGACACAGCGTAGTGACATGTACATCCTTGTCTTAGGGTCATCAATTGTTCACTTTACAAAATAATAACCCAACAGAAGATATGTATAGATTTAATTCCTTGATAACTACTTATTATTAACATTTATTTTTAATAGCAGTATCATTGGTGTGTTATTCAGTGTGTTTTAAAATAGTAACTAATGATGGTTATATTTTTTTTAAAATCTAAATTAAACTTTAATTCTGAATGGGAAAAAAATCCAGTTCACTATAAATACTGCTGAGCATAATGAATTTTACTAGATCTATGGATTATTTTAAACAGGGCAAGCAATATTCTATAGGCCACTTTAGAGAACATCTGCTACAGAAGAAGAAATGTCTTATTTTTACTATATTCCTGCTTGCCAGCATTTGTCATATTTAGGCCCATACTACTTTCCAGAATGACAAGTGTCTTGGGAAAAAATGACAGACATATTTAACAAGGATGTTCTGCAATATCCACTGATGTCCCTAGAAAGGCTGTCCCTGGGCATTGGATCAGTCACAGACCTCATTGTGTATATGCTGCAAAGGTTGGAAGAAAGAAAGCAAAGCAGAATAAACAGATGAGGAAAATGCCAAGAATAAGTACAAGTGGTGCGTAGACAACTAGGGTTCAAGCTTACACTGTTTGGCTCAGTAAACATTCAATTCAGATTGAAAAAACTCCAGGAGAAGAGAGTGAGCCAGAAGAAAAATTACCCTAGAGCACATAAGTGACTGGACAATGTGAAAATTTGTCAGCCTGAATATATTTCCTTGAAGCAAGACGATGAAAACTACCCTTGTAGTTGCAGGATGAATAGAATCTTACAGCATGTAAGGAAGAATATTATGTGAAGCAACATTATTTTTTAAAAAGCCTCTCTGCTAAATTTATGAACGAAAATGAATGTTAAATTGTGCTGGGGTCCCCATGCAATTCCATACACATCACACAAAAATGAAATAATTCATCCTGAGTAATGTTAGTACTGAAAAAGGAGCAACAAAATCATTTTAAATAATAATTAGCCTGATGCTGTAGCAAGCTCCTTTAGTATTTTGTTAAATTGAGTAGTAAGTTTATACTCCATTTGCCAAATGCACATTACAAACTAAGAATATTATTGTCTTCTAGAATACAGATATTATGTAGCCTGACTTAGCCTGCACACAGCACAGCACATACAGGCTATGCCTCTGCTCTTAGTACTTTACATTTTTTGCTACTTTCACGTAAAGGGCAAGTAAGTTACCTTGTCTATTGCCAACATCTGTGAAGGCAATGAGGAACTGTAGAATTAAACTAATATAAAATAGTCTGAAAACTGTAAGTGGACATTTCAGTGACAGCAGGGCACTTGACATCAAAGCTCCTAGTTTGAATCTGTTCGTCCTTTCATTGACATATAGATTAATCCAATGTGCCTGCTTGCACTTTGTGAAACCTAATTTGTTGTAGAAGGCATTCACTTTCTGCTGAGCCCAGCAAAGTAGGCAAAAATGTCCTTTAAACTTTTTCATTTCACTTGCACCCCTGGAAATTTTTTGTTTTGTTTTTTATTTCCCTTGTGTTACGTTCCTGTTTCTAAGTATTTATTTTTACAATTCAGAATCACTGTAAGTGGATAGCCTTTTACTCTTTAAAAAGTGCCTTTTTTGGGGGCTGCACATCACTGAGAGACAGGGTGGTTGTTGTAAAATTTGCATGTAATAGCTTGGAGGTTTAGAGATAATAAGAGAGCTAAGGGGCTTCAGGTCAGAGCTCAGAGTAAATTCATTAATTCCTTTTTTAACTGGAAGTACCTAAAAAATTAATGAACTGGGCTTCCTGAGCTCAGTTTGCTATATATTGCAGTAAACAATTTTTTTTTTTTTTTGGTCAAGGATTACTTGCAGCTTTACATATTTAATCTGCAGACAAAAAATATGGAGAGAAAAAAAGGAATAACAATAAGGGAATAACTTATCTTGCATATTGTGCTATGTGCCACAATTGCTGCTGTCCTAGAAAGAGATCATCCCAGTACCCTGATGCTGCAGTCAACACAAGTGTTGATAACAACAGCTATACTCCCACATACACATATAGCTGGGGGGATGCACTGGAGTCTACCCAATGTGGAATGGTTTGACACAAATCAATGCTGGAATACAGCTACACAGAAGGCATCCCACACTGGCATTGTGGGGGTAGGTTCATAGAATATCTTCAGTTAGTTACCCATTATACTATATAATGGGTAATTAACTGAAGATATTCTATGAACTTACATATTAACTTAGATATTCTATGAAATTATATATATGTATATAATTATAAATATTAACTTAGATACTCTATGAAATTATATGTATGTATATAATTGTAAGGCAATTATATACATATATATGAGTACCAGCTGCTGTGGCAAGCACAGCAGTGTCTTAGGAGGAGCTCAGCCAATACACATGTATTGGGTCTATGCTGTTTTCATAACACAATGAAAAGACACACAAATGATTTGACAAGTCATATAGCCACATCCATGAAGTGCTGCAGCCAAGCCTTATTAACTTCAGGGTGACATTTTGCTGTGTTAATCTATTGGCTTAGGTGAGTGGAATTTTAGTGACTTGGTCCACTGAAGAATGCAGACATATCCGAAGATGGAAAAATATGATAAAATTTGTACTGAGCACAAATGATTATTTAAATAAATAATTAGAGGTTCTCAAACACTAAGTGCATTTCTGTCTTATAGTTCTAGAGTGAATATAGCCAGTATGGTGTTATGTATTTAATGGTGCTGTGCAGTGGAAAATCTACTAAAATGAAAAGTTGACTTCAGGCTGTTTGGCCAACAATGAAGGGGAAACTCTTATCAGTGCTGGTAAAAAAAACCCCTTATATTTTGAATGAATGTATCATTTCTGCTTTTAAATGATTGCTCCACCAAAGTGTCTAGTCTTTTAATGCTAGTAGTCCGTAACAGGGATTGCTACAGATGGCAAGAAGTCCTCTTTGAAAGATGCAGGTGATCTTATATGAGAAAACCCATGGTCACTCCCACTATTTTTGAAGAGTAAATGTAAACCCAAGTCAGTAATTCCTTCAAATGCATGTAATAACCATATTATCTGGGGGAAAAAAATCAAATGTAGATTCCAGAGTGAGCCAAGAGACCTAGAACATAATCTGAATCTGACCTTCCTTAAGAATAAATGGTACATATTAAGCACAAGCAAGAAATAAGAACTGGTAATGGGTAACTGAAAAATGTAACTCATTGACAGCAATAATACAGATAACATTTTCTTCTGTCAATGTCTGAAATTGGAGAGTGAGAAGACAAAATAATTGTTTCTTAAAGAAATATGTGCATGAGAGGGAAGAAATATGGGAATTTAATCTTGTCCCTGTAAATGTTAACAGATAGGTGTAAGCACAGTATTTAATTAGTTTAGGATTATATGGTTTTGTTATTTGTTGCCCATTTGAAGAATGCATATCTGAGACTAATTTAGTGCTAAGTGTAGTATCTTTTGGCTTTTAAATAGCATCTTAATGAGTGGTGGTTTTGTGTGGCAAAAAGTTTCTTTATAGTAGCTAATACAGGGCTGTGTTTTGGATTTGTGATGAAAACAGTGTTGATAAAACAGGGATATTTTTGTTATTCTTGTGTAGTGCTGACAAAGATTCAAGGCCTTTTCTGTGTCTGACACTGCCCCATCAGGAGGAGGCTGGGAGTCCACAAGGAGCTGGGAGGCAGCACAGCTGGAGCAGCTGAGGCTCAGTGATCAAAGGGCTATTCTGTACCACATGGAATCATGAACAGCATATCCAGTACTCATTGCACCTCACATGCTGTATTTCACCTCAAGTACTGCACCTAGTTCACAGCCCCTCACTACAATAAAGTTATTGAGGTGCTGGAGTGAGCCCAAAGAAGGATGATGAATCTGGTAAAGGGTCTGGAGCACAAGTCAGAAGCAGTTTGCCTGGAAGGTCATTAAAGAGCAGCACACCTTAGGAGCATCACTTTGACATCTAGAAGAACTCTTTGATTTCTCAATGCCTGCATTCCTAAATTTTTACCACCAGACTTAATGGATTCAATGAGATTTCCATCTGGAGAGGAAATAATTTTAAGCTCTGATGCACAGAAATGTCTATCTTCAGTGAGTGGTGTTGCTGTGTCATACAGCAAGAATATAGTATTGCACTATCGTATTATTTTCTGAGTTCACTTAATGGGAATTATTTTGGATTTTAATTCCAGGAACAATCAAATGTCCAATCATGGCTGATAGTAAATGAAGACAGAAATTGTCTAAATACAAATTGATAGTTCAACCTGAAGAAATTAATCTCCTTATCAGGTTAGTCAGAAGAAAAATAATAATGATTTATAAAACTGAAAATTTTCAACTTCCTCCTTTGTCAGTTTGCTTTAGAATACAGTTTCATTTGTTCATATTTTGCAGTTTGGACTTTGTTGTAATGAAACAAGTTCTTCAGCTTAGCAAATGAAGAATGAAAAAATAAAAATCAATTTCTTGCCATTTCCATTATTGCTGAGATGGACTCTTGAAAATGTCATGCTTATTTCAAAATTCAGCCATTCTATTCCTGATCATTCCTGATTTTCATTATAGCTAGCTAATGACTTTCTCCTATTTCCATCACCATAAAAAGAAAACTCATGGACTTCAAACGAAGCAAAATATCCAATAAAAATACGCAGTCAATAATAGAAAAAAATTTATTTTGTGAGGTTTTTTTTCTGTATTTGAAGCGCTCTAAATAATTCTGTGAATTTTCTTTATACCGCTCCTTTGCATCTTGAAAGTCAAGATGATAACAGAAATTAAGCAAAAGTTGTGAATAATTTTTGTTGTTTGCTTAGCATAGATAAAGCACTTCACTGAATATTCAAATACATATAGCAGCAACAGCTTTTGATAACAATTCAATTCAATTTGTTTGGATGCTGCTACTGTTAAATGTTCCTGCAAAGCCAAAGTTTGCCAATTGTTCTTGAAGCTGCCAGGGAGGACTAGGTGGCTGTTAATGGCAGACCTCTGCTAATAAGGAAGAAATTATTTTTAGTTAAATAGCATTCTCATTAGAAGTTCATTTTTTTAACCAATAATAAAGACAGATGTAAGAGATAAGAAATATCCAATACAAACTTGCTTGTAACAACTGTCCTTTAGTCTTAAATATCTCCCTGACTCTGACTGCTTCATCAATGCTTTCTATTTTTTTTTTTAATATTTTTTTAATAAGTTCTGTGCTTTGAAAAGAATTCATTGAATGAATATTAAATTATTTTCACTATTTTATCATATTAACGTTCAGATGTTCCAGCTGAGATTAAGGATCTGTTGTACTCTAGTGCCTATTGTCCAGATATGTAAAAGATCTCATGCACAGCTTCTGTGATGTAAATTGAAGACAAAGGAAAAATAGAAGCTGATTCCTCCCTCTTGTAAATTAAGAACAAAAATCAATGGCTTTCTGAATGTCATATATGAGAGTTTTTTGCAGAAATGCTAGTTGATGATAATCTTCTGAGGAAAACTGATCAAAATTTGGAAACTCAAGGTTTCCAAATTTCAGCTGTGAAGCATGCAAATACGTAATACTAGATATGTATTGACATTTCATTATGTGACACTGCTTCTATATATACAGTTTTTCTTAATTGTAATATCTTTATAATAGGTTTAATTATATTCTATTTAATTATATAATATTTAAATGTAATATATAATATATATAATAATATATTATATATATATATATATATATTTAAATATATTTAAATATATATATATAATATTATGTATAAAAATATTTTGAGTCTCAGCTGTCTACCCACCATGAAACCTACAAAAATATTAATTTCACTGAACATCAATTCAGGGTCTGTAGTTACAAAATCTTTTTAGAGTCATTAATCTTTTCAAGCCATCTCAAGACTACCAGTTTTTGTGACTGTATAACTTCACAAGAAGAAGGAGACATATGCCATACTTCCAACCAGCCCTGGCTGGCTAGGAATGCTGAATTTTGGGTTCTTAAAACTACTTAAATTACTTAAGTAGAAAACTTTATTTTCCCAAAGAAGACCTCACAGTCCCAAAGTTATGGACCCCAAAGTCCTGGCAAGTCCCATTTGAGAGAACTCAAATGTTGGGTGCTTTTTTTGTTTGCTTGCTTTTTTTGTTTTTCCTCTAACCTCAAGAAAGCATTTCATTTAATATACTCTCACCCACTGCCTTTGACAATACAACAGATAATTTGGGAATGAAAATGAAAGACTATGGCTTTTTTAAACCTTCCTCTAAAATATGTTACTAGCATACAACTAGATAATCATCTAATCAGATCTGATGTTCAACTGCTAAAAGTGTTATAGTCCTGGCTTATTAAAATTATTATTCAATCAGTTTTTCAAGAGTGGAATATATCAGTGCAAGTAGGGCTAGTAAAATAAATTATGTGCTTTAATTTTCATCTCTTACCATGTCTCCACTGAGAGACAAGATCCTTTGAGCTTTCTAAGTTGGCTGGATCCACACTCATTGAAGCATGAAAGACACATATCTGGGTTAGTGTAGTGCTGGGAACAGTTTATCTACATCTAGAAGCAGGACATGAACAATTCACACAATATTAAGAGAAATGACCTATTGGCTTGACCATACAAGAGCAGCTATTTAGCTTCCTACAAAAAATTTGCTCATATCAAGCAGACTCAGAATATGGGCAGAAAAGTGTAAATATGTTTCAACCCTACCCTCTAATTATGTATTTTTATGTTCTGTTATCTTGCACGATGCTTCATAGCTCACAGAAAATATTTGTTTTCTTCTTCTTAAAAATATAGATAGTTTTTTGTCCTTACATTTATTAAAGGTTTGTCTAGTTTCAAGGTGAGAAAGAGCAGAAAGTCCTTCTACGGATTTCTTCCTACTTGTCTTTCCTGAATGGCCCAGACACTAAGGGGAAAAAGGTTTTAGATATTCTGTACTTCATGATCAGAAAGTAAAGCTGCAGAAATGATCTATAAAGAATGATAGACAGACAACAAATGAAGGACAATAGACAGACAACAAATGCATTCAAATGAAATTTTGGAAAACAGTGCCTCAACTCAAAACATAGATCTTTAAATCTTTCATCTCCAGGGAAAACCCAGGTATTCTGTATGCCCTTAGATGTTGTAGGAAGGTGAAATTTCTGTATCAAATTTTCATAGCACCTTAAGCTCCTGTTTTGAATTTGGCTAGAAGTGCTTCAGTCCTGCCCTGGGCTATTCAGCTTGGGATGCAGTAATACCCAAACCTGATCAGCTTGCAGGATTTTCCCAGTGGAGTTTGGATAAGGAAAGAAGGTGTGAGGCAGCATCCACCCTCCAGCTATGGCTGTTTCACTGATGTGAGAGCATAAACTGTAGGAGTCATTGTGAGTGTAATAATCTCCCTTGCTTGGAAAACACAACTCTTCCTCTTTTGATGTTCCTCATTGGATAGAACTTCTCATAAATAAAGCAGTAATGCCCTGGGCTTCCTTTAAAAGAATAATCTGAGGTAAAACTCTTGTTGCCTCCTATTTCTTCCCTACTTAAAAGTCTAGTTGTTCTTTTCTTTATGTGAAATGACCCATGTGACATTGTTGCTACAAAAAGTAAAAGACATACATTTCTAAGAGGATAGGATATCACTGTCTGTCTGTCTCAGCAAATTGAGAATTTGCTCATTCTGCTCATCATGACTGCTTATGCTTGAAGGAAGTGTGTTGTTTTTGATTTTTTTGATTAGTTTTTTGTTTGGTGTGGGTTTGTTTTGTTTCTGGGCTTCTGTTGTTGGTTTGATTAATTGTTTGTGAGGTTTTTTGGTATTTTATTTTTTTCTCTCTTTTAGTATTGGTTAATTCTCCTTTCACTTTGTATAAACCTAAGTCGTGAGAGACACCAAATGGACTGACCTCATTCCCATTGGGTAAATTCCAATATCAGGATGGCTGCTAAAGAGCCCTTAAACAAATAAAGATACTAGAAACATTTAAAAAACTAAAACAGTAAAAGGTGTGAAATGAAGATCAAAACAATTTTTTTTCCCCATGAGAAAGTATGTTTTAATGATAATGTGATGGTTAGATAATGTTGCAATTAGTTCATAAAACATTTTGGAACATTCCATATTGTGATACAGGAAAGTTTTGAACTCAATAATACAAGTGTCTCTACCACACTTGTTTTAAGTCCCTGAGGATATTAAATCCAAATTTGAGGTTTCTCAGGATAATGTGAAAGAAAATGAGATCAAGCAATGCTTAGGCAGTTCACAGAAGTGCTGACCTTCTTTCTTGATTCCTGAGTGCTCTTTAAGTGCTATGACTGAAGATGTACATTCTTACTTAATATACATGTCTTTTAGATTTTAATTATGTATTGCATTTTATGCTGTCCATAATGAAAACTGCAGAAGCAGTTTTCTGCTGTTAAGAAATTGCTGTCCCTCCACCAGAGTTTAGCTAATGGCAGGTATCTATATCTATACAGGAAATGAGATGTCAAATTTAACAAGTTGAACAGGACACGTTCACTAAAAAAATGGTTCCATCTTTTCACTTTTATAGCCCCTCCCCTACTGTTAGTAGAAGCCTCTGAAATAATACCACTAAAGAATAATGGGAGCTGCTATAAAAACCACAAAGCTATTAAAAAAGCAACAATCCTAGAATAAAGTTATTCCTGAGTGCACAAAAGCAGCTGCTGTATTGATGCTTGAAATCAATTACTATACTAGAAGGCATCCGCTCCTCTTGAAGAACCTATTATTTTCAAACATAATGCAGAGTCACAGCAGGTGTCATAGTACTAGGCTGTGCATACTGCATCTCAACCAGATACAAAGAGTCTTAAACAGGCTAGAGTCTCTGTGTATTCTACATTAAAAACCAAAAAAAAAAAAAAAAAACAAACTTGG
>VZRH01002296.1:1081308-1112485 GCA_013397555.1 Urocynchramus pylzowi | reverse complement strand
AAAAAAAAAAAATCCTTATATCACTGTTCTAAACTGTTTTACCACATTTGATTTGGGGATCATGACATTCATTGCTAAGACTAAATCCATCATTATGCAGTTTGTTGAAGTGTTTAAAGCAATGCACCAGCATAAACAGAAAAAGTGGTATTTAGTTTCAATGGCTAGTTTTTTGGGTCTCAAGGAATTGATACATTCATATGCTTAAATGAATATACTGTGTATGAAAATGTTACTAATCAGAATTTTGCAAATCTAGATGGCTTTGACATACAATGCAAAAAGTAGGTATCCCAAAGAGATTTACTATGATATATCAATAAAGGGTTTAATTTTACTTATATTTTTCATTTTAAATTAATTATGCAAATTAATTTGGCCATATATGAGCTATTTTGTTGTGAAATCATAACCTATTAAACTAATTTGGAAAAAGAGAGCATAACTAATCTTGAAACATTTAAATAATACTATATACATATTTATACCCTTACTAAATAAGATTATATGAGAATATTAAATATTTGAATAGGTTTCAATGTTTGAAATGTTAATCATTTCTATTAGGTCTCATAGTTCAAATGAAATATTTATGTGTGTGTGCATGAATATATATATATATATATGTATGTATGTATTTGTGTATATATCCACAGAAATATTATTGCATATTTATTAAAATATATTGGGTCATCAGACTGCACAAGTATTGCAAGAAACATGTAATGATACATTTTTGGAGTTAATATTCTATGCAAGAAATAAGCTCCACATCTTTGCCTAGTGGTATGGCACACAGCTATTGGAACCTTCAGATGTTCCTGGCTGGTGGTCCTAAAACTACAACAATATTAGGGTCAGAAATGTTACTATAGATGATTAAAAAGGTTCCAAAACATAACATCATGGTTTTCATTTTCCACTGATTCTTATAGGTTTAAACAAAGGAGTTCAGACTTGTCAACAAAAGAAGATTTCACACTGTATGAAGAAGAAAATTCTAAGACAGAAAACAAGAAGATAATAAGGAACCCACTGAGTGCAGTTTCAAATAAGTGACCTTTTTTTTGTAATTGCTATCTGATATATCAAATAGAGGTTTTTACTGTATGTGGTATGCAAATAGGGTATTTGTTTGTTTTAAATATTAACATGACATAGTATTTTTGTTTATATTAATTAAACAGAAAGTATAAGATATTTGAAATAAATGTCTGTAACACAATATCCTTTAAAATGTGAAACATGATGCGCCTTTACAGCCATTTATTTAATAGCCATGCATTGCATCTAAATTTTTGGTATTTCTGCATGAAGTCCCTTTCTCCCTTGTGCCCATAAACACCGTGCCTGCTTAAAAAAAAAAAAAAATTATCCTTATATTTATATTATTATTAAGAAATTATTTTGATATAAAGAAATTTTTTTATCACAGTTTAAAGAAAAATGTAAAGTTAGTAGCCTTAGCTGCAGCAATCATGATATTGTAGAGTCTGAGATCAGGTGAGCACACTAGTTGTTCGTATTAAGACAAAGCTTTTAGATTTTAGAGGAGTAAACTTCAACTTGTTCAGAGCCCAGCTGAGGGAGATAAAGGCTTTCCATGATGTAATTGCATTTAATGTGATGTCTTTCTTATGTCAATATTTTAGTTTCAGTCACAATATGCTTTGGAAAGCCATGTATTATTTATTTATTTATTGGAGTGATTAACACATTTTTTAAAATAAAATTTAAGGCAGAGTTTCAATTTTACCTGCTTGATTTACATTTCAGAAATGTACAACTATGATATACAACTTCTCATATTTTTAATCTTAACCAAGATCACATTGATTGGAATCATGGCTATGATTTATTACGATATGAACGTTAGTGTGGACTAAGCTGCACCAAACTCTACTTTTGTCTTCTCAGGAAACTATTTGGGATGAAGTAAAGACTCTTCTCATTTCTACTCTCAACCACCTCTCTGTAAAGAAATAAGGAGTTGAGGATTCTGGCTTTTTATCACTAAATTTCCACATTGTTGCTGCAATAACAACTTATCGCTTTTTATTTTTCTTTCTGCATTTGCAGATTTTATTTAAAGAAGAAATGTTCACACACATGATAGATTTCACAGTAAAACTTTACTTCTACTTTTGCAAGAAATCACTACAGGTTTAGTAACTTGAATGAAACTTCTTTAGATATATACAACAGCAAACAAGAAAAAAAAATGCTTTGTATTCAGATTGGAAGAGATTACTCACAGAAAAAAACCATTTATTTCACCAAGACTTACTTGGTCCTACTTTCTATGCCCTCATTCATTCCGAATCTATTTTTGTATTCCCTTCATTGATGTCATGATTGTAGATGCACTTTTTGTAAGATCATAAAGTCAGTAGTGTTTGCTTGCCTGCACTATTCCTCCCAGAAATAAGTATATATTACATTTTAAGTCACTTATGATATTAAACCGTTCTAGTCAAAGTGGAAGCCTTTGATGCCTCTACATCAAAGTGCATTAATCACTAAATAATTAACATTAGCTTTCCTAAAACTCAAATATGCTGAAATAATGTCAGCAATGAACATATGTAAGCATTTTGTAATGCTGTGATAGTATGCCAGACACAATACATAAGCTTTTTCTGTATGTGATCAATATGACCAACAAGGGAGAAATAAGTTGTGTAGTATATAGGAGGCATAAAAGGATACAAAAAAGTACCTAGGTAAGAACAAGGTGAGTATAAGGAACTGCAAAAAACTGGACACCCTGAAAAGTCTATAAGGAAGACAAATGCCAAAAAAAACCCCAATAAACAGAGTTGGGAGCAGATGAGCTGCAAAAAGGTGCGAAGAGAGTAAATAACATAAAAATGTCAAACACAAACAGGCAAGATGGTGTAAGAAGACAAGCTTGCTTTGGGTCCAGCTTCTCACAGAGAGCTTTCAAATGCAATCACTTCAATCCACATGAGTAAAGCCATAAGGAACCACAGCTATAGTCACTAACTGTACAGTAGTAGCACCATTATATGTACACTTAAAGCTGGTTTAGGATATAAATAGTAAAAGCTAACAGCTTTCTGTACTAATATTGTGCAAGAACTAACCTTTACATGAAAAATGCTGTTAAGGAGTAAAGTTTGGGTTTTTTCTCTGGTTCTGGGTTTTTTATCTTTAAAAATATTTTATAACTACCTCAATTTGTCATCTAAGTACTCCCATTACAGCAATTTCTGATCTCTGATATCTGAATTTATATATTCAGTTGCAGCATTCTACTCTAAAGTACAGTGAACTGGAATGTGATTCCATTTGATACAAAGAAGTTTGAAAGTTTAAGCAGAACAACTGGAATTAGTATTGTCTACATCAATACACTCCTGTTTTTTTATTTCTTTATTCACAGAGAATCATGGGGGTTTTTTAAGAAAGAATTATGTACAATTAAATTACTCAGATTGACAAAATATGATAATGTGGTGGCACATATACTAACATAATATGTATAATTAATACTATATAATTAATATAGTATCAATTAATATAATGTAGCTTTCTAATAAAGTCAACTGTGATTTGCCAAATAGGGATACAGTGATTAACTGCTTCACTATAATGAGTGTAAAACACTATCAAATGCAAATAGTCTTTGCTGTTCTGAAGATCAGATCAGGTACTGACTGTGGGAGCCCTAGGCCATTATACCTAAACAGGTATCTTGCTTCTGGTGGGGGTAAATAACATATATTAAGGAAATTACTACCCATTATATTGTATAAACACATACCAATATACAGAGAAAATATGTGACAGTGGTGCTTTTGCCTTGCAGGGTCCTGAGGGCATCACTAGTCCTGCCTCTGCCCAGCCTCTCCACCCTGCCCATGGGCCCAGAACTCCATTATGACAGAAATGGAGCTCCACAGTACCACAGGAGAGCCTGTGTTCAGTCCTGCCTCTAGTCCTATTTCCCTGGTGCCCTAATCATGAATCAATTAAAAAACAGAAAGAAAACAATGACCAGAAATCCTGCCTAGCTCTCACAGAAAAATTTGAATCAGAGATCTGCATGTTGGTGGCTGGGAGTATAATATTATTTAGGTCAAAAAGTCACTTCCAAAATTCACTACTGATGTATTCTTTTTCTCTTTCTTTGTTTTTGAGAATGACACAGCTAGCTTACTTGTGCCTTTCAGATTCTGATTGTGATTATGAAGAAAGGAAGTGAATGTTTTCATGTGGAAGAAAGAGACAAATATGAGACTTGATTCAATTGACAGTAATCCTTAGGATTGTTAAAAGTAGTAAGAATCATGGGGTTTTGACATTAAGTGTGAGCATGCAAATATTTCTATTCATAAAATATTCAATAAAAAACATAGGTCTCCACAAATAAAATCTGATAAGCAAGATGCTATCAGAACTTTCTCATTTCCACTTATAACATAGGAGAAAATATGAGTGCTTGTGAATTGAATACATAAGCTGATTTATTTTAGCTAGAAAAACTTTTAAAAAAATAATTGGGCTTCATCTTCTGTCTGATCTGATTTCATATTTTTGTATTTTAAATTTTGAGAGAGAGTGAATTTTTATTTCTTATTCATTAAAGGAAAATGTCATATTTTTCACAAGGAACAGGGAAGTTGATGTTTTTCTTCCAAAAACACTCATCAAGATATTGGGAATGAAATATGTAGTAGAATTATCTGAACAGCTTACGTATGTTTGGACATATACAGCTGTGTATTGAGTTTGTGTAGTACTGCACTAGTGTTAAAAGTCAAGTACTCATCATTTTGTTCCAGCTGCAGTAATTCAATAAACTGCAACTGATCACATAACTCAAAATTTAATGGCAATAGATCTAGCAGCTTATTAACTTACTTTGTTCATGATTTCTGAAGACCTTATGTAGGAAAAAATAGAATGTTTATGATTACTTACTATGATTTAAATAGCAACAAAAATTCATAAATCTGATAAAATCAGGAACATGGTTGATACCACTGATTTTGATGGGGCTTAACTTTCACCTATTGCTGAGTGCTGTTTCTTCTGAGGTCATGATGAAAAGCATTTGAATTGTTATGTTCTCATAAAATCTACTCCTTGCAATTGACTTATTTCATGATGTGAAAAAATCGTGCTGTATAATGCTAAGTCTCGATTTTCCCCAAATCACTTAGAAAATATGCCCATTCAGTTTTGGAAACAGCACCTGATATCTCTCAGACCTTGGTGATTAAAACCAAATTTTTATTAATTTTTTTTTTTTTTCAGATATACTCACTCAGATGTTTTGGCCAAGGGTTATAGTGTTTTAAGTATACACATAGTCTGATGGTTCCTTCCATCAGAGTCAAAACTTCTTTTTGACTTCAGGCACTTTCCAGCCTGAATGTTTAATTTTACCTGTTCTATCTGAAAATCTGTGGTATCTCTGTCCTTGCTCTTAAGACAGACAAAATACAAATTTTCTCTGTAAATGAGAAAAAAAGTCTCCCATTTTCAAGAGATCTAAGATTATTAAATCCTCTTAGGCAAGAAATTTAAAAGAAATAAAATTATGCCATTTTGCATTGAATGGAATCAATTGAACTTCTGTTACCAAAAAACCCAAACAAACAAACCCCACATTAAAATACAACAAATAAGTTTGGGTGAACTCGTTCGGGTGAATGAAGAAGAACCTAAAAACACCTGGACACTCAATACACACACTCAAGAGGCTGAGTCACTAATGCAGTGTAACCCAATTCAAAGCCTTACAGAAAACATGACAACATTTAAATTCCAAATAAAAATACACTTCGCTCAGGTCTAGCTGCTGCAGTTACTATCCACTTCAGCACAGACTGAAGAGAAAAATTACCTATGGTAGAAGTTCTGAAGCCTTTCATCTGGGAAAGTATGTTTTTGTTGAGGTTTTTGTTTTCTTTCAGTTTAAAACTTATTTTTGTAAAGAAATTTAAACCTATACTCAGTATCACAAAAATCATTAAAAATCTAGAGAAATATCATTTGGTGAAGAAAAAGTCTTGCATAACTCCTCTACTCCTCTTCCCTGTCTGATCATCCAGGAGGAGGATGGTCAGACAGGGAAGTTTCCTCAAAATACTGAAGTCTGCAGACAGAAGACTTTAAGAAAGTACCTATTTGAACCATGGCCAGAGACCTCACAAACAGTATTTGATGTTACTAGGTAGTTGTATGTATAGATTATGAAGAGATATCAAGCCAATATCTATGTATATTTAAGTTAATGCACATTAGCTTCTGATATATGATTCTAAATACAATTCAATCAACAAAAATGCTGATTATATAATATTGACTGAGTGTTCCCTGGAGCTAATTTAGGACTGCCTCACTTTGTGAAGCAATCTAGGAGGTTACCTAGAAATACCTTTCATAAAATCATGCAGTGGTTTGAGTTGAAATGGACCAGAATAATCATCAAGTTCCAACCCCTGTGCCATGAGCAGGGACACCTCCCACTAGACCAGGTTGCTCAAAGTCCCATCCACCCTTGCCTTGAACGCTTCCAGGGATGGAACATCCACAGTTTCTCTGGGCAACCTGTTCCAGTGATTCTCCAACCTCACAGCAAAGAATTTTTTCCTGATATCTAATAACAACCTACTCAGTTTCAGTTTGAAGCCATTCCCCCTTGTTCTGTCTGTTTTGCCCCAGTAAAAAGTCCCCCTCTAGCTTTTTTCTGGGCCCCTGCTTTATGTACTGGAAGGCTGCTATAATTCCCTTCTCTAGGCTAAAAAACTCCAACTCTCATCCTGTCTTAATAGGAGAGGTGCTCCAAGCCTCTGATACCTGAAACTGCAGTAAATAGATATAGCTAATATCAGTACTAAACTCAGTACTAAAATTATTTACATTTAAATGTGAGTGAAAGACACTACTTACTTTCGTCTTGTTTCTCATGCAAGACAGAGATAGGCAATATGGAAGCCAAGTATTTTACCTTTTACCAGGTTGAAAATTTCCACTGAGTTGGCACAAGTTGACAACATTCATTAAATATAAAGTATACATTCATTAAATATAAAGAAATCCTTTATGCTATGCAAGTATGGGTTTTTTTCCCATGAAGGCCCTTATTTCCTTTAACAATTTCTAGTTAAGGAAAAAAAAAACATCTAGCACATCACTAAAAGCAAATTGATTCATGCTGAACAAAGCTGACAGGCAAATAAAGTAAATGAACTTGAAACCATCCAAAAGGGCACATGTATATAGTATAAAAGGTCAAAAAGATCAGAAGGTCAATGAGTTGTACATTATCAACATATTAGTAAAGCTATAACCATGAATAGTCCTTGATGAAACTAGGCAGATGGTGCTTTAATACCTTCTCAGTGCAAAGTGTTCCACAAGTAGTAATACAAATGTATTTTGCATGAGATGTGCAGAGATAAATTGTCCATTTTTACTGATTCTTGTAGCTAAAGCTGCAAGATAAAGATTGAAAACTTAAAAAAACAAGAATTCTATACAAACTGATATAATGATACAAAAAATAATCTATGTAAACCCTCCTGAAACAAATCCTGCAGCATATTTGATGCAAAAAAGAAAATGACTCATTGCCTGTTTCAAATCCAGGATATATTTTGGGGATTATTTTCAGATGCTGAGAAGGATTTCTGATTTCCATCTTACTGTCTTTTCCAATAGTCTTTTTTCCCAGTTGACATCTAAGGATTTTTCTTGCTTTTTTCTTTTATGTGGATTCCAGGTGTAGTGAGACAGAACAAACAAAAACCTCAAAATACCATCCCTGCTTTGTGTTCTGACCTGGTAGATATTACCCACATAAAGTATGGTAAGAAAGTACACATCACTGGTTGAAAAAAAGCACTTAGAAATGTAATTGCATCAGTTCTATCAGTTAAACTTTTGACAATCATTTTCAAATTCTTTAGTTTTTGTGAAAGTTTTCATTTACAGTCATGAAAACCAAGTATATGCTTGTAGTTTAGATGCTTCAACCCCTCAAAGAAAAGTGAGAGGTACTGACAGCTTTCAAACTATGTTTATTATGAATTAAACAAACCAAGATTTTTCTTTGTCATGCTAAAAACACCAGTTTCACTGAAGAGGAGACATTGGTAGGAGTATCAATACTTACATACTGCCTGAATCCTAAAGGGACTAGAAGTTATTTCTTGTTCTTTAGAATGTGGCTTTCTAAACACTTACTTTTCTGTAGTAGCATCATCCATTTATTTAAGCCATTATGTTATTACTGTGATTAGAACTTCTTGAAAAATATTTTTATCTCCTTGGGAAAAAAAAAATCAATATAAGAAAAGAAAAACAGAAAGTATGCATCTTGAGATTTTGTAAGTATAAAGCAAAACCATACACAAATTTAGATCAGTCTAAGTTATTATTATTTTTTTTTTCATTTTAAAGCAAGCTTTTTTGACTGTGAGAGGTAAATGTTATATAAGACATAAATACTATTAAATATTTCAACCCAAACATGTATTGATTGAGTTACATAGTTTCAAAGCAAATGAAACTTTAGAGCTTATTTTCTGATCATTTTGAAAGAAGAAATAGAAAATATATACTTCATGAAAACTATTTTGCTTTTCTTTAACTAACATTTATCAGAAAAAAAAGTTACATCAAAAACTTCCTAACACAGTCCAACTTTGAACTCCCTTTATTTATACTGAAATTAAGCTTATAAATTTGCAAAAAGTTACTTACTCACTATGTTATGAATAAAGAACCCAACCTGTAGTGTGGAACTCTAATGGATGAAAATATGCTCTGAAAAGAGGGTTCCTGATGAGCATTTCTGCTGTGTGAACTTCATTCTCACAATTTTTGTCATCTCATGAGCTAGTTAAATTATTCCTGTCCATTTCCTAATTCATCCTAAGATACAATAGACAGCACATTTCTTGATGATTATAAAATGCCTCAGGTGAATTCTTCTATGGCAGAAGACTGAAGGAAAAGTGACTGGAACTTCTCAAAAACTTGATTAATTATATTAAAAAGTGCTGCCTGGAAAGTCTTATTAACATCATTAGAAAAAGAATGAAAAGGGATTTTCACATTTACTTAGGATTGCTGGTTATGCTGTGGTGTACCTGACAATCAATTAAGAAGTTTCTGCTGTGTCTGCTGTGGAAATTTAGAACAATTTCACATTTAGTAGCATTTTTACTTGTTTATGCTTTAATGCAGGTGTGACAAGCTACTTGCCTGAAGCAATCCCTCTCTATTATTAGGGACATTTCTCCAGTCCTTCCTAATAAATTCACAGGTGGTTAACAATTCATGTCCTTGCTTGTGTTTTATTAACCATACAAAAAATTGCTTTGGAAAGCTTAATATCGACTAGTGCATAATATTATTGAATTTCCCATCAATTTTGTGAGCTTTCTGCTGCTCTGCAGCTTTGAGGTACAATTCTGAAGAAGGCATCTCCACATCTCTATGTAGGAAGAAGGAAATAAATAAACAGCCTCCTCCTTAGACAGATATTTACTTATCTCTTCATAATTTGTTATTTAAAAATGCTCTCTGAAAAAGACATGCATATCTTATTCCATTTGGAAGAGATTGAAAAAAAATCTTATGAAAATAACACTGAAAATAGCAATAGGCAGTAGCAGATATCACAGAAGATCACATATGGCTGCCCACAGTGGCAAAAGAATACCTGGCAATGGGATTTAGAGCTAACATACATGAGAGTTTTTAAAGTTTGTTTCCTAAGAAAGCAAAGATAAGTTGATTTGGTTGTCTGCTTCCTCCTTACTCCTGGTGATTTTGAGGCCCTCAGACTAAATTCAAACAAAGAAAACCATGAAGGAGATATCACCAACATACAAAACTCCTACAATTTCTTTTAAAATGTGGCTGCATATATAAGAATATTATTAATACATTTAATGTGGGAAGAAATATTTTATACAGTTCAAATTTGACAAAGTCCCAAGAACTGGAAGTTCTACATTCAAAGAATGAGAAAAGATTCTCATATTTCTGTATACACGCACATGTAAGAGTTCACATATTTCAGTTAGATACTGTGGTTCCTTGAATGTTAAATCTAACTTTGGTTCTGTCCCATGATTTTGGCTGCTGCATATCAATATTACTTGAGACATCCTTAGCATCACAAGAAAACAAGAGGTTAAGCAGATTAACTCCATGGAAATACGAAATTGCTACTTCTTGCCACAAGCTACCTGGTGGTTTTTTTACATCTTTGGAATATCTGGAATAGAGTGAATGATCAAAAACATCCTTTCAGACACTGCAATCTCACCCTTTTGCTATTAACAATTGTCCTTTTTTTCAAGTTGTCCAGGAGATATACATATTTTCCTCTTCTCCTTACCATACCTGACCTCTTGCATGCATGACCTTCATTAACAAAATTATGTTGATAAAGATTCAGGTCCCAGCCATTTGTTATCTTAAGTGCTCAGGAAAGGTTTCAAAGATTTCTGTCCTCTTCCCACCCTCTTTGTAAGTGGATAGCATAGCAGTGGCCATAACAATGCTGTACAACACACATGGAGAACTTTCTCTACTTCCATCTGGTTTTAGACATCTGATGTAATCGATACAATCAGTTCTTCTGTGTTACACAGTACCTATGGAATTTCAGAAACAAAACCCTCTTACATAAGACCATAATACCACCTACATTACTATTCCCTAAAATTTCCCAGTGCATCTTACAGATATAACCTTCTCAGTTCTCATATGCTTTTATTTTTTTTATTCAATCCATTTAGCCAAGATATTAAGATTATGATAGCAGTATCCTGCCCTCTTACTTGCTTTCCCTCAGTCTTTCTCCTCAGCAAATTTTGTTATCAAAGATATTTAGATTTTCAATCTAAATTGATCAATCTAGATCATTGATAAATGAGCACTAGTGATATGTCTAATGTTAATTCTTGAACTACTCTATTAGATTACACTATGCAAATTGATATAATGAATGAAAATTTAAAGTGACATATATGTGATATGAGACACAAAACCAAAATTCTACTCAGTGGGAGATAGAGCAGATGTAAAATGTACCTTTTTTGAGAGAAGGAGAGGCTACTAATAGCTCTGGCTAATCAGCTGGCTAGAGCTATAGTAGATCACTATTGATGATCTGTTTGCAGGCATAGATAAAAGGCAAGTTACTTGGCTTCTGATTTATGTTTGTAGATTGTATTTACCTCGTTCTGTGTCTCAAAGCCAAATAACCTACTCCTATCTCCAGATTAGAAACTATAAAACTATACTGTACTTTGACTTATGAACAGGGTATGAATCTCCAAATAAGAGAGAATTATGTAGTCTTAAAATACACAGAAACAGAACATGCACAACTAAATAAAATCTAACCCTTGATGAGAAGAAATTGAGTCAGAAAATTAAGATAAATGCTTGTCTGTCTTGGAAAAAATTGGAAGGGATGAAGAAGGAAGACAGCTGCAGCTAACTTATCTGGAGTTTCCTCTCCAGTTCTTTTATTACCTTAATTTAAAATGAGTTTAGTGCTAATAAAGTTTCTAAGCAAAACAAAGTTTCAGATTACAGACAAGAGTTTGACTGTCTGGGGAAAAAGGCTGATGACTGCAGAGGATCCAGCCCTCTGTTCAAACACAGAATTAGATTAGTTATAGAACATTAGCTTTTTCTGCTGCAGAGTTTAGTAAACAAACATCTTTCTTGGCTTCACCTACTCACCTCTGCTAGATGCAATAGGGAGCTTAGTAATTATATCTGCTGTGTAAGGGAAAAAGTGAAATCCTCCATTCTGTGGCTCTATACTATCAATATGAGGCTGCCTAGGAAAGGTATGCCTAATGGAACTGACAGAAAAGCCTGATGTTGATATTAGTGTGTTCAAGAGTTTGCAATTTTGACCAAATTTAAATGGGTAGTTGTGTTAACTTGCAGAAATACAAGAAGATTCTCAAACTTAATCTTTTCCTAATCAAATTATTATTGTTAATAATTGTAATAATTCTGTCTTGCTGCTAATATTTTTTTTTTTTTTGCATAAGGCCATCCCTTTTGACCTTTTTCAAATGTCAGTAATAATATTTAATATGAATATGCTTCACAGGCACTTTAAACACTCATATAATGTTTAATATTAAAAGATAATAATCTTGGTATTTGTACTCAAAATGTCACTGAATATTGCATGAACAGTGATCATGCTGGTTTAATAGCAAGGTGTGTATCCAAACCCTGATATTATCAAATAGTTTAGGAAATTAATATGAAAATGAATTGTTGTTTTGATTATTCTTTGATTTTTAAATTACTGAGTGTTTGTACAACAATCTTCCTCTGTAAGGAATTTGGTCATAAGGTTCAGCGTTGAATGATTATTTGGAAATATGTAAAAAGGAAAAGAAAATATTGGTTTATTTTATCAATGAAGATGTATCTTAATGTTAATGCTTAGATTCTAAAAAACTCTTGCAATGAGCACATTGGAGATCAAATCCAGTGAAAGACCTACTTTGCAGAACCTAGTTCCCAAACTGCTTCCTTGACGTCTGCTGTTTAAATAGTTTTTATGCAAGAAGTGCCCTCTTTTCCATCTTTTTGTTTTTATTTTTCCAAGATTAATTCATTTCTGACTAAGTACTGACTGTTTAGAAAGTTTAACAGACAATGGTTTAGTCTCACAAAAAGCACAGTGACACTTTTTCAGTAATTCATTGAAGAAAGGGAGTCAGAAAAAAAAAACCCCTTAATTTTGAATCCAAAGCATTTTACTTTGCTGTGTGGAAAAATGTTGGAGAGTTAGACATAAAACCATTTGGAACAGTTTTTGTCATGAACATTAACATAAAAAAACGGAGGGAAGATTAAAAAAGAAGAAATACTTGTTTATATTAGAATCTTCCTTGTTTATACAAAAAATTCTATTTTGTTTAGACTTTTTAAGATGCACAAGAAAAAATATCTATTCATAGTTTTTTTGGAATCATAGAGGAAAGTAGAAAAGATACAAATATACATATTTTTATGTAATGTGTCCATGTGTGGATGGGGGAATGTGATGGCATTCAGACTTAAGTCACATGGCTGTCATTGGTAGCATTTTTTAGCAGAATAATTTTTTTTTCTTCATTATAACAATGAAACTGTCTATTTCTATATTAGAAATTTTAATCTAAGAATGAAATATATTAGGTCAGTTATTTATAGTATCAAATAAAGACTGAGTTCAGTACTTGCAAGACAGGTAATTAACAAAGAAACAGAAGACTTGATATTGTGTTTTTAATTTAGAAAGAGAAAGGTTAGAAAAATCTTAGCAATGATGCTAAAATTACGTTAAAATGTATACAAAGAGAAAGCAAAACATCAGAATATATTCTGACAAGCACTTTCATTTTAATTAAAGTTGTATTTGTATTTAATACAAATAAAGGAATAACATAAAAATAAAAACAAATCATAGAAATCTTAAGGTTGTCTGCAAAATAGTTAGCCTTGAAATTTGTTTTACTTGCAGAGAAATCAAATTAAGAGGACATAAATTATAATACAACAAGAAAAGGACAAATAAATCTTTGAATTTACTAAGTATGCGAAACTCTGAACATTGATCAAGACTCCAGAAGCAATTATCTCCCAAGAGCTGCTATTGGGAATGGGAACAGAAATCAGAGAAGCCAATAGAATACCCTTATTTGAGAAAAAGCTTTGGGACATAGCAGGAAATTAAAGCCCAAATAGTTTAACTTCAATTTGCAGGAAACTATTAGGAACTACTTTAAACCATCAGACTGAAAATGCTTAGAAAAGCACAACTTGATTAAATGAAGGTTGGAATAGCAGGGTTATGCCTTACTAATTTCTTAGTTCTATGAAGTTATGATTGCCAAAGTAGAGAAAGGAATTGCAGTGTAGACATCATACTTAATGGCTTCTCAGGAAGCTTTTTAGTATCAAAGGTTGTGTAAGGTTCAAAATCATTAAAGAGGAGAGAATCTGGCATATTAATTTAAAAAAAAAAAAAACCCAAACAAACTGGCTAAAGGATGAAAAGATGGAAGGCAAGACACTATGGAGGAGAAAAAAAAAAAAAAAGAGGAAAAAAGAACCTGAACCTATAGAAATAAACTTCTAGACTAGTGTCTGGAAATGTATTATGCTGGATTCAGGATAACATAATACAAAGGATTTTCACAGTATATAAGAATCTAGAAATCTAGAAATAGAAGAAAGGTCAAAATTTATTAGACTATCTTTTTTTTTTTTTTTTTTTTTTTTTAAATGACAGGCTTTTCCCTACAACTTCTAACAATAAAGCAAAACAAGTACACCCCATTTTTCTTTGTGATACCCTTAAAAAACCTTATCTACACTACAACAGTGAAGTGCCACATATGTGCTTTAGGTTTTGGTAAGGGTTATAAATGTCAGTGAAGATCAGGAAAAAATAAAATTCAGTGTTCAAAAAGCAAGTATTCCTCTGTTTGATTCTATCCAGAACGTATTTAAGACTTTGAAGTGGGAAAAAAGTATCATCTTAGAAGAAAAGTAAAGCCAAAACAAAACAAGAAAAAAAATATTACCCACAAACTCATGCTAAATGGAAGTGAAAATACCACTTTCATCTTGCTCTTCAGGTGTTTGGAAGACTGATGTGGTTTTTACTTGTCAAAGTTTCTAGTGAAGATGACAATAATATCTCATATAGCCTGAAAATTGCTAGGATCTCTTTTTTTATCTTTTTCACTTTGTCTCTAGTTTGATGACAGTTACTTATCATTACAAAAGAGAAATGGAAAGAAAAAAAATTTTCTGGGTTTGTGGCCACTGAAATGTCAAAAGATTTGGGAAACTGAATTAGATCATGGCAATTTTAGTCTTAGAATAATATTTTCTACAAAAAGAAAATACAAGAAAAATTTCTGTTTACACTTTGAAATTTGTTTATTTTAAAATACATTTAGAATATATTAAGACAGGTAAAATAAGATTAATGTACCCTAATAAATTGTGCTTTTAAAATAAATAAAACAGACTCACATGTGTCTTTGATAAAGAACGTGTAATACATTATCTTATAAACAATATAATTATCTATAAAATAATATAATTTTAGAATATCTTGCAGATATCTTGCTAGAGAAATCTAAAAAATAGGTGGGTTTTTTTTTTCATGTTATTTTTTCTCTTTAGTGCTGACTTGCTGAACAATGCTTAATATTTGTGGAGGTTTGACACTGGCCAGCTGCGGGATACCCACACTTTCCCTTCTCCTCAACAGGACAGGAGGAGAAAATTAGATGAAAAAGCTCAAGTTGACAAGTTGACATAAATACCTGGAGATCACTCACCAATTACCGTGACAGGCGAAACAGACTCAAGTTGAGAAAGAACTATTTAATTTATTTTCAGTTAAATGAAGTGGGATGGTGAGAAACAAAGACCTCAACTTAAGCACTTTCCCCTCAGTCCTCCCTGCTTCCCAAGCCCAACTTCATTCCTGACTTTTCTACTTCCCCTACCTACAGCTCATGGAAGATGGGGAATGAGGGGAATTGTCAGTGCCCCTCCTCCCTCGTTACACTTTCTGCTTTATATTGGTATTTACCAATATGCAGACAGGACGTGCCCTGGCTTGTCAGGCCCTTGCTGCTGAGCCAAACAGCAGTGACTGTGGTGCTTCCCCCCAGAGACACCTTTGGCCGGCTGGATGCTGCAGCTGGGCAAGCAGAGACGAGTCCAGGCATGCCAGAGCTCCAGGAGTGCTGGAATGGAGCTCCCTCCCAGAGAGGGTCTGCTCCTCAGGGCTCCCTCAGACGGAGAAGCTTTAAGGCGAGGTGAAGGAAAGGAGTCGGTTCTGATGGAGGGTTTCAATCCAGGGTTTTTATTGTGGCCTGCAGGCCTCTGAATCTTGTAACAGCTCCAACAGAACCCCGACCCCATGGATTGCCAGCCCTTTTACCTGGGGGAGAGGGGGAGGGAAGGGATGGAGAGCCACCAACCAGGCACATGGGAGGAGGACTCCAGGGATAAAAGACACCTGGATGGCCAATGCCCCCTGGGGGGTAGAGGGTATCCTTTGAATTTACCAATCACTCTATGCCCCTCTGGAATTCCAGAGGTGACAGGCACTGCTGGGCAGGGGTCAGGGTGGGGAAAGGTGTGTGATTGACACACCCAGGAGGGAATTTCCTGGAGGATACCATTTCTGAGGACACACTGCAACACTGCTTATTCCCATGTGGCTTCTTCCCATCGGCTGCAGTCCTTAACAACAAACAGGTTCCACTGTCTGTCCTCCATGGCCTACAGTTCCTGCCAGCAAACCTTCCTGAGTGGGGCTCCCTTCATGAGTTAAATGTTTTACAAGGCACAACACTGACACAGGGTTCTCCAGGTGCTGCTGTGTGGATATCTGCTCTGACTTGCTCTCCTCCACTGGCTGGAGAAGTCTGTTTCTGGAGTCTTTAAACAGAATGCCCACTTGTAGTGGGTTGATATTAGTTGGATTCCAGGCACCCACCAAAGCCACTCCATTGATCCCCTTCACTCCACAGCTGGACAGGGAGAGAAAATACAACAGAGGGTTCATGAGTTGAGATAAGGATGGAAAGAGATCACTCAGCAAATCATTACAGGCAGAAAAAGCTAGATTTAAGGATATTACCTGAATTAATTACTAAAAAAAAAAAGCAGAACAGGATAATGAAAAGTAAAATAAGAT
This sequence comes from Urocynchramus pylzowi, assembly GCA_013397555.1. Classification (NCBI taxonomy): domain Eukaryota; kingdom Metazoa; phylum Chordata; class Aves; order Passeriformes; family Fringillidae; genus Urocynchramus; species Urocynchramus pylzowi. The sequence goes on along the minus strand of VZRH01002296.1, from coordinate 1,095,741 downwards.
CCTACAAACACCTTCCCTCTACCCCTCCCTTCCCAGTAATACCTCCTTCCTTCAGTGGTGCAGGGACACAGGGAATGGGGTTGTGGCCATTTTCTCACACACTGCTCAGGAAGAGGAGTCCTTCCCCTGTTCCAATGTGGAGTCCTTCCCATAGGAATACAATTCTCCATGAACTTCTCCAATATCAGTCCATCACATGGGCAACAGTACCTCATGAACTTCTGCAACGTGGGTCACTCTTCCACGGGGTGCAGTCCTTCAAGGACAGACTGCTCCTCTCCCCATGGGTGTGCAGCTCCCTGCCAGGAGCTTGCTCATCATGGGCTTCACATGGGTTCATAGTTCCTCTCAGGCATCCACCTGCTCCAGTGAGCCTCTCCATGGGCTGCAGGTGGATCTCTTCACTCGCATGGATCTCCATGTGCTGCAGCAGCACAGCTGTCTCACCATGTTCTGCACCACTGGCTCTGGTGCCTGAAGCACCTCCTTCCCCTCCTTCTCCACTGGTCTCAGTGTCCGCAGAGTTGTTTCTCTCACATATTCTTACTTTGCTTTTTTCTGGCCACAATTATATCTGTGCACTAACTTTTTTTTTTTCCTTCCTAAATATGTTGTCACAGGGGTGTTACCACCATCTCTAATCTGTCCAGTCTTGCCCAGTCCATCTTGGAGCTGGCTGTCTTTGGCTCTGCCAGGCATGGGGGAAGACATTCTGGCAGCTTCTCACAGGAGCCACCCCTGTAGTCCCCCAGCTGACAAAACCTGGCTGTGCAAACCCAGTGCACCATTTTAGACCAGAACATTTTTTCATTGCTAGTAAAAACCCACTGATCATATATTTACTTGACAGTGCTTGTACAAAGCTTATTTTCACTTTTTTCAGCCGTGGTTAAAAATGTGTAGTGGCTAAATAAACACTGTCTTATGCTAATTAAGCTTTTGTTAATAGGAATCACATAATAGTAAAATCAGACTCAATTCTCTTCTGCTCTAGAATAAAAAATGGCATGGAAAAGTGCAGACACAGCATGATACAGTGAAGGCAGCCTTGTGAATGAGGTGAAATGGGTATAGTGATAACAAAGAAAAGCAGAAAATTGAATGACTGTGAACTGGTGAAAAGAAAGAGCATGTAAGCAAGGTGTGTTAAATTGTATAAAGATAACCCTGGATGGACTCTGAGAGCCAAGTGGAAGACAAGCTTACTGCTAATATCCAGGAAGGTTATTGTAAAGACCCTGTTTCAAGGCCTCATTTCTCTTGATCTGGTGACTTGGTTTTTCCTCAAAATGCTTTGGAGCCTGATTTTTCTCTTGGTTAGGAAGGAAATTGCTGTACAGTTCTTTCCTCTGGGATAATGGAGAAATGTATAAAGTGGCAGCTTCAGCAGCCAATTATCCAGATTTTTCTCCTTGCATTGCTTCTGCTCTCTCTACTCGAGCCTCATGCGATCCCTATCATCTCTCTTTGTATCAAGGATTTTTGATGGTCAAAAGTTTGTGATAAACTCAGAAAGCTTCTGTGTGAAGGTGTTTAACTAGAATAGTCAGTGTGAAGTCTTCATTGGCTTAAGCTGTGATACTCAGGAAAACATGAACAATCCTGAGGCTCATCTGGAAACTTATAAACTCAAAATTCTGGTAAATCCTATAAACACACTGGAATATCTATATCAAAGGATAGATACTTGAAACACTGACCAGTTGTTATAAGCCAAAGACATACCTTTCCTATGTCCAGCAAAATATTACTACTGAATTTCTCTGAATAGAAACCTAGGGATCACCAGTCACATTTAACTATATGAGAGGTGTTGACCTCTTTTTATAACAGATGTTTAAGCAAAATTGAATGAAATTTCATGTTATATTGTCTATGCAGGCTATAGATTTAATATCTATTAAAGGCTAAACAAGCAATTCAGTCAGTTCTTTGCCATTAAAATAGTATCATCTTATGGTTTATCTACTCCAGTTGAAACACTGCCATGTTTTAAACATGACTCAAACTTGATTTTCTACTGTTTCCACCTGTCTGGATTAGGTGAGCACTACTGGAATAAAAATATTGCTAACATCCGAGCATTCAGTGTTCCTGATAGGATGAAAATAATTTTCTTTTTGAGGGGAAAGATAGTTTTCCTGGATATTTTTGCACAATAAATAAAAGTTGTGGGTCTTCTGAAATAATACAATGGCATTACTAATACTGGGATGTAAGGTCCTCCTATATCACTGTAAAATATGTTCAGAAGATATCTCTGAGTTGACTGGCAAAATGACTTCAACTAGCATTCTTTTCTAACAAGGACTCATGTTAAAAGAAATAGAAATTATCTTCTGGCTACCATAATTCCTCTGCCAGTAACTTACCCCTAGCTAAAGCAGAGGCTTCTGACAACTGTAGACCCTAAATGTCCTAATCAGGATATCATGAATATTAGCTTGCCTTGATCTTGAATTTAAGTGTATCAAAATAGTGTAACAAACAACATATAAACTCTTTGTAACACCGTGATTTTATAGCCAGACATATATTTACTATGTGAATAGTGACTGATGTGACCAGCAAAATGTCAGAGAGGTGTAATTTTATACAGGAGGCTCCAAACTTGCCATACTAAGAACAAGATGAGCACAAGGAACTGCAAATAGGCAGAGACATCCTAATGAATATTCAAGAAGAATGACTACCAAGAGAAAAGAAAAACATGATAAGCATTATTGGGAGCAGATGAGACATCACCTCCCACTCCCTCTTTGGGGATCGAAGACAATAGCCCACAAACATTAGATATAAACCAGGGGAATTGGTTAAGAAACAAGACAAACCCACTTTGGCTTTGACATCTCTCATCAAACAGTTTTAAGTCTGAACACTGAGACCTTAATGACTAAAAATCACTAAGGGCTGTAGTCATCAGTGCTAACTATACGGTACCAACGTTGTAGTATTGCATATTGAGAAGTGAGTTAGAAAAGTATTCATAAAAACTAAGATCCATAATTTTTCATGGTGCCACACAAGAAAAATGGCAGTATCAGGTCCTTGGTCTCTTTCTGTTCTGTAGTAGACAAGATCTTGAACCTTCCCCCTTGTTACACTAAGGGTATAGAAATCTGGCAGAAAAAGAAACCCTCTTGCATTCCAGTTGGTCCTTAGAAATCAGAGTGGCTGGGTGCAACTGGGCTTAATTTCTGATTATAACCAATTCAGCTCAACAAATTTGGTGTTCATTAGGAATTTTCATGACCACAGATTCACAAATAATTTGATTAAGCAATTCAGGTTTTAGTTCTGGTTGAATTCAACATGAACTTGCATGATACAGATTAATGAATAGTATGGTTTGCTGGAGAAATAGGAAAGCAGGTTCACTAAATATAGATAGACACAGATATACAGAGGGTATATTGATGATATAGATAAAGATAAATATTCCTGGCTCTAATGCAGTTGGAGGCACAAAGCTCGCCTAAACACTGGGGGGTTTTTGAATTATCTCTGTAGGACAATTTCTCATCCTCTTCTGCCATATCTTCCATTTCCAGCCACACAGATTTTATGTATACCTGATAAAGCATTGCCTGGATTATCACTGAGTGCATGCATGACAATTATACACAAAGCACAATAATTAACAACAACCCTCTCCCAGCAGACAAGAAAGTACAAGACAGTGAATAGAAAATTTTGAAAGAAAGGAGAAATATAGGGGAAGGTTTCTTATGAGAGGCAAAAAAGATGCAGGGAAGAAAGAAGGCATTCACTGTAAGTATGTCCCATACTCTGAATCTCACACACTGTGAAATTTGCTTATATGATCCCTTCTTCCTACTCTTTCATAATTCTGGCATCATCATTTCTAAGAGAGAAATAGTGGCTTCACAGGCCACAAAATGGGAGGTTCCCTGACTAGTTATCAAGTATATGGTCCCAGGAGCAGCAGAGGCATTGTGAAGTAGTTTTCTTCAGCAAAGCATTGAAACAGGACTCATGCAAAACCAGAGTACTACAATGGTGGGACTCCAGTTGGAGGTAACCTAAGAGTGGACCAACAAATTGTCCATATAGGAGACATGCAAAAAGGTCTATCCCATTACATAATGCCATTACAGGCATTATCTCACAATCTGATGCATATATAAATTTATATAAGATACATGTATGACTTCAAGACAGGAACTTGTGTAAGTTGCAGTAAGCAAAAAACATTTCTTGCAAATGTAATGCACCTTCCATTGAGAGGGGAAGGAAGTAATTTCAGCAGTTTAAAATATGTTCTGTATTTTAACTCATGACTTAAACCTTTAACCTTGAAAGATGTTAGTTACTGAATCAAATCAGTAGAGGCTCATCTTACATTTAAGTCTTCAACAACATTACTATTGATAGAACATAATAAAAAAAGATCTAAGTGATGATCAAGACATAATGATTATTTTTTTCCAGTCACAGTTGCAGGAAAGCTGTCTCCCACATAAATTAATGAAAATCAAAATTGAAAATAAAGAAATAAATGAATAAAGAAATATTTCAAGAAATGACAGACTGGGAGGTAGAAGGCAAAAAAGGGAGCCAATCAGCAAAATACTAAGCAATATGGGAAAAGGAGGCTTTAAAATACCAGAAGACAACACATGTTGGTAGTTGATCCTCAGTCTGTATTTCTTTTTTTTTCCAATAATGTATTTACTCATTTCAAAAGTATTAAAATTCTTGAAAAATAAGGAAGCATATAACAAAAGAAACATCAGTTAAGTTGAGGAAAGAACCTTAAAGTCAGCCCTTTTATATAGTTCTTCATTATTTTTTATTTACCTCTGCTAAAATGGGAAGAAAAGTCAGGAATAATAAAGCCTAGTTTACTCTTCATAAGTTGTGATATGCCAGTACATTTTTCACTAATGTTCAGAGATGATGTGGGATGGTATCTTGCTCAAAGTTTAGCGACTCATGAAAATATCAACATGGCTACAATTACAGAGATATATTTCCTATTAATTCTGATGTATTATAGCACAAAAATTCAATAAAGAAGTCAGATTGACTAATTAAAATTTTATTCTATGTAAAACTTGAACAATGAAATTGCTACTAAGCCTTTTATGTTATTTTCTGACAGTCGGCAGACAACTTCAGAGACTAGCTTGAACTGTCAAAATAATTTATATATATTAAATGTCAATGCAACTCAGGAAGAAGATAAAATTTGCTTTCAATATGACATTTATATGCCAGAGCTTGATTTAGATATGCAGAGGTAGCAAGACATGTTAGCTAAAAGTAGTTATGCAGCATATTTCTAAACATGATGTCCCATTTATGTTCAAAATGATGTGGACTGAATCAATTAGGAGAAACAAGTGAGTTCCAAGAAGTACTTTTAAAAAGCTGTGGAGTTGCTTAGTAACCTGATGTTATACTTCATTTCCCAACAGAGCTATAAAACCGTCAGACTGGTAATGGGGAGCTCCCCAAGATAAATGGTGCCTCATCCGTTTTGCCAAAAACATGATTCTGTTAAATATATTATTCCTAACTTTATGCATATGCATATCAGTAATATATGCAACTGGACAGTTATCAAAGAAATGAGTTTTAGTTGCACTTTGTCATAAAAATGCAATACTTTCCCTCCATTAATGCATTATCTTGTCAGCCAGGAGAAGGCACTGGATCCAAGATACCTAAGGGGAAAATTTTAATCCGGCTCTTTCCTAGTGCTATATTTACCTGACATCAGCTTTGTTCTTCACTGACAGTAATCTAGCATAATCTACTGTATGCATCCTGGACTTGGAAATTTAGCTTTTTCTGCCTGAAACTTCTTTGAGAACCCAGAAGTCACCAAGTAGTCTTCTATCATTGGAGTTCACTTTCACAGTATATCAGAATAGATGTGTCTTAAGTTTCAGTGAAAATTAAATGTAGAATATTTCAAGCCCATTCAGTTAAAAATACAAACATAGTGAAGGGAGGATATCAACCTTGCTTTCTCAGTACTGAGATATCAGTTCCTAAGTCTACTTTCTTCTTAGGAACATAATCAACTTCTGAAATTGAGACAATTAAATATGATAATTAAGGAAAAATCTAATCTAAAACTTAGCCACAGGAATTCTGCCAGAGTCTGATATGAATGTCATTTACTTATTTCAAAATACTTTTTAATTAGGGGAGAACAAATACATATCTAATATGATAGAGTCAGATCATCAGTTCAGGTGAAATGGACTGATGAACTCAGTCCAGCTGGGTTAAAAATATTTACTCCAGAGTTCATTCCTAAAATATAAAAATGACACATTTATAAAGAAAAATTACTAATTGGATCAGAATGGGTTTTCTTCTTTTTAAAAAGTACTTTCTTGAATTCAATTCAAGTAATTTTCACACTGTCTTCTCCAGCAACGTAAGTGCTCCTGAAAAATCTCCTTCAAGACCACAGTTTGTTGTTCACTTCTCTAAATGGCAGAACTAGGACAAGATAGTTCACGGTGCTGAAAATTACAACAGCCCTAAAATACATAGCAAAAGGTTCAATGAATTTTTTAAAGTGTTTGCAGGTAGAAATATCAGATAAAATGGCTGCAGTCAGATCAAGGTGCAAGGAATTTGTGGAATGTTTAAAATTGTATATCAATTCTAATTGAATTAAACAAATTTGAGAGGGTAGAGCGCCAACATTTGATATGGGCTTGTAACGGACCTGTTTAACACAGAAGACCAAGGAAGGAAGGAAGGAAGGAAGGAAGGAAGGAAGGGGGCCAGGTTTGGCACTGTCCCTTGCCACACTGTGGATCTGTTGCATCCTGGTCTGGTGCAGGGTCTGGGGGTGCCTTGGGGGCCTTTGAGGGGCCATGTCACCCCCTGTGCTGTGGATAAGCTGTTCTGGGTGAAGGGGCTCCACAGCTGAGCTCTGCACAGCAGAGGATGGGTGTTCACTGAGCCTCTGACCAGCCCTGAGGCTTTTTCACCACACACCCAAAACCTCTCCTGCCCCCACCCCTTGGTGTGAGGGTCTGTGCCAGCCTGGCAGCTGAAAGCCCTGGGGCCATGGTCTCCATCCTGAAGGCACTAAGCTCGATCCCTCTGTGAGGGTATTTTTGTCCCCCAGCCCAGACCTGAGTCACTATCTCATCTCCATCAGGGATACTTCAGGGCCTCAGTCAGAAGGCCTATTCAGGGCATGGTGGCCTTCTCTGCAGCTTCTGTAATACAGCTTTGCTATAATAGGCAAAGGTCCTTCATGAAGGTGTTTAAGCCTTAAATTATAACATTCAGTCTCCAACAGGGCTACTGTAAAAAAAGACCACATCTTTCTATATCTTTACTTGCATCATCTGGGATTTTTAGCAAATCTTTTAAAACAAAAATTTTTATATTGCTTAGTTTTTAACCAGAAGAAATCAAAGAATAATTATTTTCTCACTTCCACTGAACATGACATTCATTAAAACATTTCCTTATTTTCCAATGATAGGAAATGGATAGTTGCAAGGGCATGTTTTCTCAGTGTGATATTGTGATAATTCTTAGGTGTATCAGGAAATTATTCTTTTACTTCACCTTTCCTCGTCTTGCTGTTCCTCAGTTAAGAAGTGTCTTCTCTATTTTCAGCAAAGATTCTAGAAACAAGACTCAATGAGAGTCAAACAGAAAATATTGAAATTGTTCACTTTTTTTTTAACTCATTCCTTAATTTTGTCACCATCCTTGGCCCCATGGATTAAAACTAGTTTAAAATTTACAGAGTATTTGGATAGCTAATATTAGAAAATATTTTTCTTACAAGTTTATTCAAAGCTTTGTATAAAAACAGCAAACTATAAATTTCAAAATATATTGCTTTGATTTGTAGTGAGTTTAGTAATTCATATCTGTATGTTAGCAAGACAGTTTTAGAACCATTGGCAAATTCCTTTTCATAGTGTAATAAAATTTTCTGACTTATTTTTTAAATAATTTGACAAGAATTTTCCATGTCTTATTTTGGTAAGTTTTCTTGGATAAAATGTTTATGCATTATTTGTCAACTTCAGCAATTTTTCAACAAATCAAACAACATTTTAAAAATATTTGTTTTGATGGTTTACTATGATATAGGTCTGCTTGATTTTTTTTAAGAAAAACATGACGAAAATTTCAGAATTTAAAATTCAAATACCCAGTAACTACCTATAACACCACCTATAATTTTTCCAGATCTTTTTTCATATGTGGACATATGGATCAGGAGGGAGATCTATGCAACTCACTTATAGAACAAATTAAGTTTCTTTCCATAAATAGGACCATGGACCTATCTGCTAGTTGTACATCTTGCATCCCATACTGATTCATCCACAGTCCTGCAGTCCCTCCCTCCATCTGAGTCCAGGGTCCATTTGGAGCCGGTGGTCAGTGATTGCTATTGCCCACTGCAGGAATTCCTTTTCCACCAGATACTGCTCACCTCTTCTGACTTCACTCCTGGTGACGAATCCCAGACAGTCCATTTGTCATGGGATTGTCTTCTCTTTGCCTTAAAAAAAAGGTTAGTCAAGCATGAAACATTTGCAATGTAATTGCTTAATCATAACTGTCCAGCTACAGCTACTTATTAATATCTAAAAAAAATTGTAAAATTTGATTCAAATCTTGAAGGGCTTAAATCTTGAGGAGCTTGTTATCAAGACTGGTCAAATAATGCAAGAGAATCTCAAAAAGGTATGAAGTTATAAAAGTCTCCATCCTTGAGGTATTCATGCCTTGACTGGGGAAGGCATTGACCTCCATTGACCACCATTGTTTAATCCTCCCTGAGAACAGGCTTGGACTAAATGGCCTTCAGAATTTCAACCCAAACTCTTCTGTGATTCTATGTTCAGGTATCACTGCTGAGTTTTTTCTGAATGCTATTAAAAACTTTAAGCACAAGAATTGTTCTTAAACTATTTGTTTCATTTTCAGAGACTACCATGTATTTTTAATTAAATACTATGCCTTCTTCACGCACAAAGAGTTGGGTTTTGAATATGAGAAAGTGAAGTGTTCCTACTTATGCATATTTATCAATGGGATCCAAGCTAAATTATGCACCACACAAATTCTTTGCACAGCTAACTCAATGTAAGAAGTCATTTTGTCTTCTAAAACTGATGGCAGATTTGTATTTGTGAAATATTTGAATTAAGTGAAGGAAATGGTGCCTAAAGTGTGGCAACTGTTTAATCAGTGAGTAATGTACTCTTAATGTGTGAAGTATTTTTTATGGGCTCATTTATGATAACAGACATTCATGGCTCAATCAATGTAAGCAACAGATTTATGGTATATTTAGACACAACACAATCCAATGTAAGTACTCTTATTTATTACTATTCAAAGCTTAATTCTCTTTTTTTTTCCTTCATGCCACTTACAGCATGCAACTAAAATCAAATAAAGCACTTATCAGAACTTTTCAAACAGCATTTATTCACATCTGTCTTATCACATTTTTACATTCAGATGTTGAACTTCAAAATACAATACAATTATGTCATTGGCATAATTGCACAGATAAAAGGATGTTAATTTTTTTCCCATATCTAAGAAACAATGAGAGAAACCATTAATGTGGCAACTGATCATTCCTCTGAAATGTCTTTCTATTTGTCAAAATATTGGAGTCTATTTTTCAGTTTATATATTTCTGATTTTCCCTCCTAAGGTGGTAGTTTCCTTTCTGTTCCTTCAAATGTCATGCCAAAGAATTAGCACTGGAAATTATGATCCTCCAACTACTAACAGATTCAAATGATCTATAGATGCTTGGACACACAATTTTACATATTCTGGAATTCTTGACAATTAAGGTGTGTAGTCCTCAAGAGTGTTTTATAGTTGCACAAGAAAAGTTATTGTCACCTAAAGCCATATATATCCTCCAGTTACTTGTCTTTATTTGTTATTATGCTACTTTTAACTGTGATTCTTAACAGTGATAAAAGGATGATAATATTTTCTTGCATTATTTACTTGAATTTTCTGAATTACCTAGGAAAAGATTGTTACAAGAAGCATGAACAAATTGTTTTATAAGATATTTTGTATGATGTCTAAGAGATCTGTATCTTAATATATAAAGGTTACAGACTTCTTCTTCACTAGCAGAGAATTATCAGTTAATCAAATATTGTCTGGATATAAAAATATTACTTGTGATTCTAGACTGCAAAGTTATTCCTAGCATCTGAAGGATCTGTAAAAGCATGGACAGCCTGACATTCCTCTGAAGTCCTGAAGAGTTCAGCTACTAAGATTAAGAAAATATCTGTGGTGGAATATCAGTTGTTGCATGCTCTTAAGCATGTGCAGAATTAAAAATTTTACCATTATGATGAAATTCTGGATTTAGACAATTAACAAAAGACTAAATATGCAAAATTTCCTAGCTACTTTGATCTGAAAGGTAGGAAAAAAGTTTCAAATTTCATTTGTGACGCTTTTTGCATTGCACTTAATTGAACATTTAGTAGGGAATTGTGAGATGTTTTTATTTGAGACTGAAATTTCAAATCTACATGGTTGACCAGAAATATGAATGGTGATAGATTAGAAAAAATAGTCCCTTCCCAGTAAAACTGCAAACAAACTTTCCAGAGTTTTAAATTTTAATTTAGTTTAATTTTTTGCTTTTAAACTGAGAAAGTTAAATATAGTCAACAACCTAGCAGAGGACAAGGTTTAATCTTTTGCTTTATTTAAACTAGATTGACATATGTCTTATATAAATTATCTGCAATATATAGGAACAACTTCCTGGTTTTTTGCCCTAGTTCATATCACTGGTTAATTTCAGCAAGGTCTTTGCTCTCCAGTTCTGCAACATTTCTTCATCCTTTTTGAACATTTTGGTTTCTACTTGGATGTATCTGCTATGTTGAGCTTCTTTCTGCTTTCTTAAACAGAGGGAAAAAAAAAAAAAGACTCCTGTTAATCTTCCTCAAAACCCATAAATTGGGATGGCATTAGATTAAGCATAGCTTGAGATGTACCCAAATTCTAAACCGTGTAGCAATCAATCATGTCAGTTTAGTTGTGAATGTGCCAGTTTTTTCATATTTTAAATTACACAAATAAGATTAGTTTGCTATGAACTGTTCCATAATACTGTGAATGTGTCACCCGGGCTATGCAACTAAATTCTAATTCTTGAATGTCAGTGTGACCAGAACTTTACATTTGATTTAAAATACTTCATAATTTCTTTCTTTCTTTAACTATCTACTCAAGTCTGCTGTTATTAAAACACATAAGGTTTTCTGTGGGTTTGAGTAAAAATGAGAGACGCCTAGGTTACATTAATTTTTATTCTGGAAGTTTCTTGAAGAGAATTATGAAACCATGAATATGATCTTGAATAAGAGCATTAGCTTTGTAAGCAGTAAGACAGTTGAGAAGTTAGTTGCTGCAAGCCAGAAAGATATGTGAGAGTGCCTGTCTAAAACTGGAATATTTTATTATATAGACTAACAGCAAAAAATTCCAGAATCAAAAGCTGAATTTATTTCAGTTTTTGAATAGTTAAAGATATCATATGAAACTGTATCCTCCCACATTTGTGCCAGCAGTTATTGTCTAAACAGTACTTCTTTCTTCTTCTGGAGTCATCCTGATTCATTTGCTACATAGATTTAAACTGGTTTTTTACTATTCAAACCAGTTTTTGGGGAGGAAGTGATGTCTAAATGAGTCAGTTGGTCATTCTAATGAAATATCATAATATTCCAGAACACATGAATTCAATAACTGTTAGTCTGAATTTTAAATTGATGTCATAATGAATAAGATACAGATTTTTTGGTATCACCTAAATATTCTTTACATCCAAAGGATCATTTTTGCTAATGAGTATATTTAGAAAATCTGAGAAAAAAAATTAAATGAATGACTTCCAACTTTATGTTTGCATTCCTCAGTAAAGTACTTAGATAAAAAGTAAAACTTAACTTGCACTACGCCAATGATGATGCATAATGTCTTGTGAGCCCACTTTCAAAGTAATCTAAGTAAAACCTGTACTTAAAAATGTTTGTACTGCTTATAGGTCATCCAGGATCCTGATTTCAAAGAAGCTTCAATTAACAAATGTATCAAACCTAACATACGTATCTACTATCAGAAAAGAAAGCCCTTTGGATGCTGCTCAGTGAGACAGAGATTTTAGTCACTTTTGAAGGTACAAATACCTTTTCTCCATGTTTTAATATGCTCAAGAACATAGTTTTTTTCCTATTTCCATTGCTAATATTATACACCTTTATTTACAGTGGATTCAAAATACTGGTTTTAGTATAAATTGAAATAGCTGAAAATCATTCCATTGATTTCAGTTTGTGTAGTCAGACATGCAAAGTTTCCATTGAGGAGAGATGAAAAATATGGGAATCTCTTGGTTGCACAGTTAAAATAAAACTCTATTCATCTATTATTTGAATCACATTCATAACATAAACTGTTTATTTTAAACTTACCACATAAAGAGAGGATATCTATTGAAAATTAATAACAACATTTTATTTGTATTGATGAATTCAGAATTGGGAAGTCCAGTCCAAACTTACTCTACAAGATAATAAAATTCCTGGTAAAAGTTTATAGTTTCTGGATGAGAACAGGAAGGAAAAATGTTTTACATATTTTTGAGACAGTCAACAAAGTAAACAGGATTTTTTCTAAAAAAAAAATTAGATTGTCTAGTATTGAAAAACATATATACATGCATATATGTTTGTTTGCATCTAGATATGCATCTTGATGTTAATAAAGTTGTAGGCAGCAATTAAAAAAGTGAAATCGTATGACCTAGATTTAAGTTTTACTGCTGATAGGACTTTCTTACAGGATTTTTTATTTTTCTGCAAATTGTGGTTAGCTTTCTGCATTATATATTATCATATGATTACATAATGAAGCAAAGAAAAACAATTTCCTAAAACTAAAAATATATATTTTTTAAATTGAGTATAATAAGAAATAGTTATTGGAACTTGAATTGTTTTTCTAATTTTTTTATATTTCATCTGTGCCTTATGTTTAGGCAAGAAACAGTAACTACTATGTTTGGTGACAATCATAATACTGCAATCTTCATCATGAAGTTAGGGAATTTACAACTACTCTCATACAGTACTCAGAATCTCCACTTTGCCAAGGAAAACAACTATTGTTGTTGCCAGATGAACTATTTTGCTCAGCTGGTGGAAGGATACAACGCTTATTCTGGTAAACTACAAGCCTATGGAACCTCACAATGCTCATTCTGCAAAATGACATTAAACAGCAACCAAGAAGAAGATGCAAAATAATGAACCAGTGTAGTGATGTCAACTCACTTCCACATTTGGGAAGCAACACCAAGTAAAACTTTAGGTTTGACAATCAAGGACTACCTCAGGGACACCCAGAGAGGGGCTGCATTCATCAGTAGGAGGGAAAAATATGTTAACAATTTTGGGGAAATGATTACCATCTGTATATGTTTTCCAGGAAAAACAGCGAATATGTGTATAAAATATAGTACACAAACATGACCTTTTCTGTACTTGGTATGCATGACAGGCTTGAAAATATTCCCTGTGCATCCAGCACAGAATGAGAATGTCTGCTTCTTAATGCTACACTGGTGTTAAGGAGTTTTATTTTACCTGTTTTGGTAACATGTGACTGACATTGAAATATCTATGATGTAAGAAGTTACTCTTATTAGAATACTTATGCTTAATTTTGCTGTAGAAGTACAATAAATAAAGGGTATTGCTGAGTTCAGTCAATAATGCAATTTCAATTTCTTAAATATGAAGTGTTACAAAACATATCTGAAAATCTTGCAGAGAAACATATGATTTAAGCAATTTTTTTTTTCTCTTTTGACATCAGGAAAACCCAGTTGTGAAATTCTTTTTAGTGTCCTAGTTCTGGTCAGAAGAGGGTTAATTTTTGCAGTTGCTAGCAAACCACCTCACAGCATTGACTGGAGCAGGGGAAGGGAGTCCCTTCCCATTTGTAGGAGGATGGCATAGGGAGCTTTGGGTATTGTTGTTTGTGTGTGAATCATTTGCCTCTTTCTCGTAGCCTGTGTCATTAGTATTGTTGCTGTTACTGCTTGTTTTCTTATCTCATTGCTCTTTCCAGTAAATTGTTCTATCTCACCCTGTGATCTTTGCTTTTTGAGTCTCCAATTTCTCCTCTCCGGGGAGAGGGACAGAGGGAGAGGAGGGAGCGAGCAAGCAGCACATGGATTCAGTGAGAGCACTGAATTGAAGAATACCATTCCTAAACCACAATATAGACATCTGTTTTCTTCAGTTAAGGAGCTAAGCTCAGTATATTGAGAGGAGTTTTTAATTTACCTTGCAAAAAAACAAGCAAAAAAAAGTGATAGATTTTTTTTTTTTTTTTTTT
>VZRH01002296.1:1059208-1074255 GCA_013397555.1 Urocynchramus pylzowi | reverse complement strand
GAGGACCACTACATGTGTTTATGTTTTTTCAACCTTACTGATCTCTTAATTTTTTCTTCCTTCTGATTTTCTTCTCCCTTCATACCATCTGTTTCCAATTTTGAAGGATTTTTTTCACATGTTTTAATTAGTTAGGATTTTATTTCTTTTACTTGAATGTTTCTACCAACACTTACCTCAGTAATACTGGTTCTGTTACGACAGAAATATTTTTTGTTGTTCTTCATTATGAAGAACTACTGTCACTATTTCACTGCTATGACTGTTTCCTAGATATTATTTCACACAACTTACAAGAGGNGACAGAAATATTTTTTGTTGTTCTTCATTATGAAGAACTACTGTCACTATTTCACTGCTATGACTGTTTCCTACCCATAGGTTCCTAGATATTATTTCACACAACTTACACGAGGTCATGAAAAATATTTTTTTTTTTACAAAATGTTCCAAATTTCCAATGTTAATAACAATTTTATTTGATTGATTGAATTTCATAATATTATTAATATATCCTTTGTTTTCTCAGAATCAAAACCAGACATCTAATTTTCTATTTTCTTTGGCACTGTTGCAATAAGAATGTGACTTTCATGGTATAGTGCAAACTAAACAGGAAATTATTTTAAAGTATTTTTCAACTCTAAACACATGAACGCAGAAAAAGAAGATCAGAAATTACATCTAACCAAAACTGAGTTACAGATGGTTATGGTCCTATTAGTAAGAGATGCCTCTGCACGAATCAAGGTGCAAATAAGACCATATGTGGAAATCAACAATATAGATTTTATTTACTGGTAAATGTGAGGCAGAGAGCTAGAAAGAAAGATAAAAGAGGAAAGGGAGAGAGAGGTGGAGGAAGAGAGAGGAGACGTCAAGCTGAAGATAGTCACCGCTGTGGATCCAGTGGTATACTCTTGGTCCCTCTTCACTGTTTCTAAAACAGTGAAGATCATCTCATAGTGGGAGATTCCTATTCTAAATAATCATTTATTTTTATGTTGCACTTAAAAAAAGCTATTTTCCAACTGATTTGTTCCTTGAACTGATTGATATGTCAATCAATCACCTACAATCAGACCTGGCCCTACCATAAGTTAGGAAAAAAAAAATTAAAAATATTCTGACATTAGCCAAAGTCATGAATGCATTCATTCTCTGGTGAATCCTCTTATGTTGTGTCTGGTATTTGTTAGGATTACGATAGAAATTATTTTGATATCTCATAAGTCCCTTTGGCACTTAATGTTGTAATTACTTAATGATCTGGGACACCATATTGTCACCATTTATTTATACTCATTCCTTTGTTGATACACAACCAGTAACTTGTATTGCAGTCAAACACTGAAAATAGTGTTAGAAACACACTCCAAGAATGACAAGTACGTGAGGATGGCCCTTGTTATGCATCAATCACAGGGAGATTACTAGGCATATGTATGAAGTGTGATTTATTAATTAAAAAATAGTAAAAATACTTAGTTTCCTATCAGAACTACAAGACAGGGAAACAGCAGATATTGAGGGATCATGTTCTCATTCAAATAGGCATGTGTTTTTGCTGATACAGAAAATGTATATATTTAATATATATTTTTGGAAATGGTTGCTTATTTGTTCTCTGTATAGTCATTATGGCTGCTTTAGACACACAAACTATTAAATTGGTAGTTTTATCTTTACTTAATATGATCAATTATCAGTGTAACATTTATGTTCTCTAAGAAAGTTAACAGTTAATTTATAATCAATAAAGTATAGGTAGTTAATTTGATGTTTCTTTCCTCTATTCAACTCACAACACAGTAACAGCCATGAAGCCATGATCTCTAACTCTTCCTTCAAAAGCAAAATTTTCAATTTATCAACATCTGAAAGGATGTGGATTCTTTTTATAGTTCTAGTCACTGAAATTTATACCTATCTTTATTTCTGGATTTAGTTTCCACACTGCATCTAACTTCATCTATGATCATTAAGCATTTGTTAGAGTTTATCTTTTTCTTGAGTCCTTTATAGGGCCCATTACAATAAAAACTGGGCTCTCTGTGCTTGTCTGTAATACTGAAAAAAAGGAATACAGAAAGGGATCCCCCTGGGTCTTTGACTCCTATCCCATGCTATAATACCTACCAAATCTTACTATACAGTACAAAAAATACTGTAATATAGAGCTAGAAAGTTTAGGGAACTAGTACAAAAAAAATTAAAATTACTTTGAAACAATATGAGTGTAGATTGATTGCAAAGATCAAATTTAAAATTGTTTTAAAATCAGATATTGAAGAAATATTTGATATATGTGTAGAAAGAAAATTCAACTATTTACAATGAAATTTGAGATGAAATTAATTTGTTGAAATTTCCTCACAAAAGGATGTCTGATCAGAATATTTCACATTACTTATGGCAGTGACTACTCAGAAGTCAAACAGGATATAAAAACTATCAAGAAGATTATAATTAGGAACCATTATATTATCAGTGAGGCAGCCATAAATATTGATGTCAAAGGAAATGTGTGGCTATAGATAAGTAATGATCATTGACAAAATGATCATCTGAAATTTGAGATTTGCAAGTTCTACCTTGTTTAAATACTATATTTTGAGGAAATAGAAAAATTTTAACTTTTACTTATTTTGAGGACAGAAAAGACACAGAACTGAAAGAAAACTAGAGATTTTGATCACCTTTTGACAAACATGGTACAGGTGGCTCCGACCTTTTGAAATTCTGGACCTCAGGTAAATAAGCTCTAAGTAATCTGGTCTACTGAAAGGTGTCCTGCCCATGGCACAATGCTGGATCTAGATGATTTTTAAGGTCTTTTCCAATCCAAATCGTTCTTATGGTTCCATGATCATGCCTAGGTTTCAACAGGACTTTGACAAAGTTCCATGGCTTAGTTTAGATTCATATAAAAGGGAAACATCTTAATGCTAGGAAACAATGATGTATAGGCTTGAATTATAAAAAGTAATAGTCTATAATTTGCATGAAATCTGGAAGCATATTCAAGCTTTTTATTTAAAGCTGCTAATTTATAAAATGGATTTTCAAAAAATGTTATTGTTTAGATCTTTATTTCTGAATGACAACCACAAAATTTCATTCTAAAGCACAAATTATACAGAAAAATATTTAAATAAATGAAATGTGAATGCTATTATCAGTGAACAAAAGCATGCTACACAGTATGAAATAACTAGGATAACTATGGGGAAAACTGTCATCACAAAAGCAGCAACCAGCTGGAAGCAAGACGATGTTTTGGTCATTTGAATGACCAAATTTCAATGCCAAAACAAAGGCAAGGAAAGGAACAGAGCCAGCAGGACAAGCAGGAATCATATGGTGTCTCAGTCATGAGAATACAATGGGCATTCCACTGGTAATTAAACGTGAATTCACAAAGTGGTAAAGATGAATATTCTGATGGCCTTGTTTACAAGGCTCAGTGAGGGATTTCCTCTGAAGTTAATGCAACAGTACTCCACATAAGTAAATTGTTCAGACTAGAATAGATGAATAGCAGGCATGATTTGTTTGTAAATAATGTTAGTAGTTGGCAAAAAAATCCCCAACATGTTCATTAATGTAGTTTAAGGATCAGGAGTGTTTGGATAACAGAGAAAGCTGTTAGGACTTTTTTATTTCTGTTGTTTTATAGTGCACTTCAGTCACACCATTTGTAAGATTTTAATCTTCAAGGTCCCATATATTTATGCAAAATATATGAATTCATTAATTATTAATAAAGACAGAAATGTGATCCTGTAATCATTAACAAATTGAAACAGTAGCTTTTTTTGTCTCAGAAAATTAAGATGCAGATGAGTAACTAGTCAAAATCTATTATCCTACATTTTTAATATGAGAAGTGTTACCATGGTGATAGTAATCTTGCCGTAAACCTACAAAAATGCATAAAATTTTGTCCTCATTTTTCATGTCTGAATCATAAAACTATTCAACTGACTTAACAATAATTTTACTGTGTTTTTAACTTGAACAGGGCTATACTTTATATTAGTAAGATATTGCTTTTAGTTTGTCAATAATTGTGATAGTCATACCTTCATAGTTTGTGTTAACAATTTTTCTTCCTTTTTTCATTTAGCACTATTCTTTCTTTCTTAACAATCATCTACTAAGATGATTTTTAAATACGTCTCAGTGTATGTTAATAAAGCCACTGGAAGTGATTTGATCTCATCCAGTTTTTCGTGATGAACACTTAAATGGTTTAACTTCATCTTTTTTCTGCATCACTCATGAGGAGAAATAGGCATTTCTCAAAGATAAGTATTTATTTTCCTTGGGTTGGATGGAAATGTTACATTTAAATCTAATGAGCTAGAACTTAGATTGCTCCTTTAGACAGATGAAATGAAACCAAACTTCAATGATTACATGAAAAAAATCTGTGAAGATGATTTGACTTTAAATAAAATTTTCACGCATATTTCAATTATACGCTGAAAATTCCATTAAATTTTCTTCAATATGTAACACGCAAACAATTTAGAATATATTCTTATAGAGCACAATCACAAAAAAAAAAAAAATCCCTGTATCTTTCTGGACATGTATTTCTGCATGGTTTTTTTCGTCAATTTTTGCTCAATGGATTTTTTTCCCACTTACTGATGTAATCTTTTAAAGTGAATGGACAATATTAATATCAAAATAAACTCTCAGAAGAAAACTTTCCAAAAGACAGAATTAATGGTTCTAATAGTTATCTAATTAATAGTTCTCTTTCATTAATATTTGCATTACAGATTACATAGCCTTGCTTTTTGGGGTGCACATACAAATGCTTGAGATGAAGCTATTGAGCACATTTGAAAACTCTTTTGCTTCTGTTTTGTTCCTTCTCTTGTAATTAATTGGGCTCTACTCTGATTTTCTTAGTTAATGTTCTTTATGTTTAATGATGCAGAGAAATACTGATGATAGTTTGCTTTTAATGCCTAGTTCTCATAGGTTTGTTAATAGCAATGTCTGTGGGACAACAGCTGCAGTCAGGAGAATGGAATATCAGGAAATGTGATGGATCTACATAAATTATTTTTATTCATTTTTTAAAAATTCATCTTCTTATTATATATGCAAGTTCAAACTCTGCAAAAAGTTATTAGAAGATTCTCAGACTGCTCAACATTTGAGCTTAAATTCGAGGAAGTTAATTCAACATTAGCAAGGGCTTCAATGTCTGTGGAGCCATGAAGAAATAAAAGTCTCCTATGATAAAATTCTTTGGTGTGCAACTACATATATAACTGGGATTACTGTACAAGGTTCTTACAGGTTTGAGGTCTGGAAAGACGTTCTATTGTTTCTCCAATTGAGAGGTGAGCGGATTTTTGGATTTGGAAATTTTGAAAGAAAAGAATATGTTTTAATTTTCCATAGGAACAACTTTGGAAAAAAACAGGTGAGACATGGTAACAGTATGCTTTTATTTCCTGTAGAGAGTACTTATTTTAAATGGAAATGCATATAATTTGCTGGTAGATAAAGGAACAAAATGTTTTTTTAATGCTCAGTGATAGCACTTTTTTCTGAAATGAGGTACATCAGTGAGGAAGAATGAAGTTCAAAAGATAGCATACAACTAAGTTTATTTTTTTAATATTATTTTCATTAATCAAGAGAAATTGAATATATTTTTTTTTATCATTATTTAGCCTGAGGTACCAATGAAGTAGTATGCAGCTTCCTGCATAGTCATTGAGGAGGAGAATCAGAAATGAAAGGTAAACCTTGTAGATTGAGATAAGAACAATTTATTAACTGACAAAAAAAAAAAAAAGAAAGTTACTACAAACAGGACCCAAGAGCAATGAGTGATGCAGAGTGCAGTTGTTCACTGTTCACAGAGTGATGCCCAGCCCCTCCCCAGCAGTGATCAGTCCCCCTGACAGAGAGCTCCCTCAGTTCATATATTGGGGACCATGCTCTGGGTCATGAAGATCCCTTTGCCAGCTCAGGTCAGCTGTCCTGGCCATGCTCCTCCCAGCTTTTTGTGCCCCTCCTCACTGGCAGACACTAAGCACTGCTAGGCAACAGCTAAACCATCAGTCTGTTATCTATACTATTCTCTATTCTCTATACTGAATCCAAAACACTGCCCTGCACCAGCTACTAAGAAGACAATTAACTTTGTCCCGTCTGAAACCAGGATATTTTTATTAGTGCATATAGTGCAAGTTTTGAAACTTTATATGGTTCTAAATACTTTCTTATTTTCTGAGGTTCTTTAAGTAGTTTATTTACCATTTAAGCTGCAGTATCTGAAAAAAAAACCGCTTATACAGAAATATATGCTTTAAATCAATCCTCTGGTATTTCTAAGAGGAAATTTCTAAATCTGCATTGCCAATATGCATTGTCTCTCGTGTTTCAATAGCAATTATATTAATTCTAAAGTGAAGATCATAAGGTCTTGATTGTCCTGTTTATGGTTTTATAGATCTATTTATTAAATTTGTGTTGATACAAATTCTGGTTGTTATCTTCCCAAGCTCTATTTATTCTTTGAGGGTTTTGACTTCATTAAAGTTTAAATTTATTGTTCAATTAATCATTAGTTAAAGAAGGACAGTGAAAATTGTAAGGATGCTCCAACGGCAAATTAATAGTTGCGATAGGTAGAATACAATGTTATTGTCATGGCTATCAAAGCCATGGGTTTCCACCTGGGTTGGAAAATCCAGATATTGATCTTATTCACATGAGAACATTTACAAATGTGATCGTCCACACAAACAAGGATTACAATGACTAAATGACTATTTACTGAGTTTTGAAAGAACAAAAATAAGGACTATGTATTACCCAGGCACAAAATGTATAATTAGAGATACTCTAATAAATACTATAAAACAAAAAGGTAGATTAGATACACAGGAACTAAGCAAAAAAAACCTGAATATATTCCTCAGCAGCTGTCTAAGCTTATACAACAAAATGTTACAATACAAATTTGTAGGATCTTTTTTTATGAGGACTTCCTGAGGTCACTGATAGTTTTATTATTCTGTAAGGATTCAGAAAGTTAGAGACAAAATAATGTAGACTGAATAAAAAGTTAAATACATTTGACACCGAAGATTGCAATGATTTAAATACATATCTGACACAACCTTTCTTCAAAATAATAATAGTAATTGAGAAAATTATCTATATTTAAAAATTTACTGCCTTGTGTGAAACTTCTTTCTTGTGTAAGCAAAAAATACCATTAAAGCATGTACATCTATCTAGTCATGCATCTATCCAAACATTACTAATCAACTATTTTATTTAGTATTGTAACAATGCATTTGGAAATATCAGTGAATGAATGAAAAACAGATTAAACCTACTAAAGAAAAGGGGTAGCAATGAATATTTCACTAAGAAGAAAAACTACTAATTCTTTTGTTACTATTAAAACAGAAGACAAAATAGAATTTGATTACTAAATCCCAGATGAAGTCTCCCAGATGAGAGGCCATTGTGTAGGTTACAATGCTCTCAGAGACTGTAGTAAAAAGTTTGTGATTAATTTAAAACTATTGTTTTTCCTCTCTTTTCTCTGTATTGGATGATTAAATTCCATCTGGCAATTAAAAAAAAAAAAAGACACAATGGGTCTGGTTCTTGGAGTCAAACATAAAAAGTCATCAAGTGGCTCTGATTGTTATGGTATTATTCAAATCACTCCAAATGAGGATTCCATTCTACTAATTTATCCCTGTAGCCCCTGCAGTAGTTAAACAATCACATACCCGTCAGTCATCACAAACTTTAAAACATTCACACCTTAGATGTTATGTTTCCTGTTTGCTCCTGAGACCGTTGTACCTCTGGTTAGACTTCCTTTGGAATGATGGTATTTAGACACTCAGCAGCAGAATGAGCAACCACAAAAGCAGAAAATCATGAGGAAACACAGGACAAGAATGTATGGAATGTAATATTGGCACTGAGCACTCTGCATTGGCTGGTCTGCATGAGACTTTAGAATGACTGATGCACTTTAGAACCACTGATGCTCAACTATGGTCTGCAGGGACTTGGCAAGTTGACTCTTGTTGGCTTCTTTTTCTGTCTAGAAAGAGAAAACTGCACAAATAACTGTAGAATAAGAAGAGATCCTAAAGATCCCAAATCTCTGAAGTAAGGAACACGAAGATTTCAGGAGTGCAGTTTGTATGTTTTTGCCAAGCAGTGTTAGATTTTGTAATATATTTATCATCTCAAAATGTTTCTGTAATGCAATGACTCCCATCAGATTCTGACATGGTAAGTATTTATATAAAGCAGAAAGGACAGTTTAATTTATCTGTCATTCCACGTGCTAACAAAAATGTTTCTATGTCATGCATAGTTGTACATAATCCAATTAAAATCCACAGTTATGCCAGCACCTTGAGCATATCCCTAATCTGCAGAAAATGCCACTTGGTCTTCTGGCAAAATAAATTATTCAGAGACAATATTACAAATGGTAAGACAATTATAAAACATGATCTCTGAGAGACAATCAGTTTTGTTTAGATGAGAAAAGACTGGGAAAAAGACAATAATAGCTTTCCAATATAACCAATGTCTTCATAAAGCCAACAGTGAAAACTAGTTCTTCTTGTGTGCTGTGTGTGCTTCATTGAAGTAGTTTTAATTTGAGAAGCATGACTTCTCTGTATTCAGAAGTCTGAATCTAGTGAATTCTGACATTACTGGGCAACCAAAACTTGATTTTAACTCCTTCACTTTGCCTAGGTCTGTTACTTAGCACAAGAAACGGTTCAAAATTACCATGAGACAAAATGACATCAGTAAAATGTTAGTGAACATGATTAACAATAACAAAAATACACTACTCAGATTTTATCCTCCTCAAAGTAACTTGGATGACCATCAAACATAAGAATTGCAAACAATTTGGAAATAGGCAAATAGGCCAGGTCCCTCTTATACAGAAAAAGTAGATAGCTGCTATGAAGAATGCACAATATATTTGTCAACTTAAGTATAAATTTTTACTTGCAGCAGATATTGATTGCAGCAGATATTGGTATTATCTGTATCTATACCTACATCTATCTATAGATATGCATAATATATACATTTCAAGATAATTTTTAAAGTTTTAAAAAGAATTTTAAAAGCATTTGTGATACAAATGTAAAAAATAATGTAAAAAGAATTTAAATTCATTCCAGTAGAGAACTTGTGTTCATTTCAGGAATTCCATCTTTTTCCTTTTAAACACTATCTCTCACTGCCGCTCAGCTTAAGATTGATGAGTGAGATTTTATTTCTAACAGATTTAGTAATGCACTTTGAAGTAAAATATAAATTTAGACACAGGAGGTTTTCTGTGATCTTTTTGTTGGTTTTTTTACCCCCAATAATATTAAATGTTGTATTAACATAGTTTTTGTTTTAGTTCTTATTCTTATTGTCTGGGTCTTCCCTATTTTATTTGTGATTACAGTTTTAAGCAGGCTATTTACCTCTTAAAATTCTAATTGAAATATGTTACTTTGAGATCTAAATTTCTCTGGATTCTATTGCTTCCCAGTTTAGATCTAGGGAGGCAGTCTGTGATGCTCATATAATGAAGAGTTTTACCACTGTGCTGTTTTCTCATTACTACTGTTGTTGGCACTTCTAGGTGAAAATAAATTTGATGGTAACAATACAAATACACATAAGTCCAGTTCTGCCTGATTCACAAGGTTTCATGCCTGGGCCTCAGGTATCATTCTGTGCCTACCCTACAACAACAGTTTTTATTTAGGAATCATCAACAGTCCAGTATACACATTTTTCTTTTCATTACTATAAACTAAAGTTTAACTAAAACAATTTTAGGCAATAGTTACTTGTCTGCTGGACAAATGCTATCACAGCTATCAAAGTCAGGTCAGACCAATAAAAAGTCAATGGTCTTTTGCTAGTGTTGAGAGGAATAATATTTCCTATGCTGTATGATGCCAGAACAGGAGATTAATTTGAAAAATGTTTTCATGCTACACTCCTTGTTACTCACAGTTTTTCAAATTACTCAAATATACATTTTATCTGCATAAATTGGATGAAGACAGAGAAAAATATCTGATAAAATTTAGACTTGAGAGTTTTGAACAACAAGAAGGAGACCGAGAAATGAAAGAACACGATTAAGAAAGAGCTATTCTTTTTTTAAAGACAAACAGACAAACACTGTAACCAAATTAGAAATGAATGACTAAGCCTTGGCATCAAATTGATGCTGTATTGTTTCTAGGAAGCAGGAATTGTCATATTTTAAATTATCTATAATCCCTGGTTTTGTCCTTTAATATTATGTATATTTCCAAAAGCCTTAATATTTCTCTTCTTTTTTAAATTTCTTTTACATTTTCTATTATTATTAATGAAAACCAAAGTCTTATACAATACACTTATGTTGTTCACAAAATGTATGTTTAATTTTTCTCTCTTTTAAATATTCAGGTATATCTGTAGACAATGCATGTAAGCATAACACTGAGAGCCTATGTAGTAATATGAAAGAAACTCTTTTCAGTATTGTAATTATTTTTTAGACAAAAGCACTATTTGTGAGTTTGTGCTGGGAACAAAATATAATTTATATGCATTTTGGCAATCAATTTTCCATCTGAAAACCAGTCAATAGCTACTTTAAGTTACTGATTTTTTTTTTTTTTTATGATGCCACGTAATACCAATGAGCGTGGCGTTTTCTTCTTTCACATCAATCACTTTGGAAATTCATAAGCAATTTAGCTATATTTCTATAAGGGCTAGAGTTTCGTTAGTTATCCTTAAACAACTTAAATTGCAGAATTTAAGGTATGAGGGAAGAGAACATCAACATAGTTATGGGTAGTGGTGGCTTCAAGAACATTAACAAAGGATCAACATTAATCATGTTTCTCCCTTACCCCAAGACAAAATAAACATATTTGGTTTATTTATTGAATGTTCAGTGTCTGAGGTAGCTTTCATATTAAGGAAAGGGAAATGGCACAGAAGAATTATTAAGTTTAAAAGCCGCTTTATCAAATGCAGAATCAATAACTTTCCCAGTGAGAGAATATCACAAAAGCAAAACGGAAAAAAAATCACAGATTCCATTTCCGTGCCTTAGTTTTTTCCTGGTAAGGGTGCTCTCTATGTCCCTTCCAAATTCCTTATTTTTTTTCCTTTTTTAAAATATATTCAATGTTTTAGAAAGAAAGGGATGGAAGAGAATCATAATCACAAAGCAGAAGTTAAATCATACTATGTCACAATGGGATGTAATAACAGCATAATTATACTATTGCTCTGCACATAATATTATAATTTCAAGGCTATGTTAAAGTATTAAGCTCAAAGAATAAGTGATAAAATAAGTCTTGAACCTATTTATTGAAGAAAATGTGTATCCTAGTTCATGAGGCTAACATCAGATATTTTTGCTCCTAACTTGAAAACAGGTGAAAAATGCAATGCTATTCTTATCCTTACTCAGCTTTCACAGAATGGGAGATTTTTTGACCTGATTCTTTTAAGATTAGATAAGGTTCTAAGTCTGTGATAGAACAGAGAAAAAAATGTATGCTGCACTACATTTTAATTAAAATTGAAAGGTTTATTTATATTGAATCTGGTTTAGTAGGGAGAATTATTTCTTAAACCTTTAGAACATTTCAGAAAACAATTGGATTTATTTTATTAATTTTATTTGCCTATTTTTCAGTCTTACAGGAACAGATAGTACAGACACAAATATGTCCCACATTTAATTTTCTATATTTTATCCTCTTTAAATGTAGCTACAACACAAGCTGTTCTATAGCACCTCAATGTTAAAATCACAATAATTTACTTGGAACAAGCTGTTGAAGATAATTATTTTGCTGAAGTTCATAAAGAAAGAAGTAATTGACTTACACATTCCTACATGTTTGTGAATTATTTAATTTTTGTACCTGAATTTTCAATGGTGACCTTTTTGAGATATATAGAATGGAATTTCTGCTTACAAGGACTGTCAGACTAATGGCAATAGAAGCACATATTATGCAGCAGCAGTGTCAAATCCTTGACTCCTCTGTTCTAAGGAACCTCACCTCTACTGGAGATTGCTCAGTGAAGTGAGATAATTTTATGTTCATAACCATTCCTGTTTAGGATATTTTTATATTGTTTTTTATTTCATTTATTCCAGCCTGCTGATCATTGTTCTAAATCATCTCTCTTGTAAAAATAGCAATGCTACATAGTAGGAGGGCAGTGAATCAAAACTGCCCATTGAGGACCTGTGATCCTCCCATAAAATGATAAAAAACACCATGAAAGTTATGGTGGAAGTTATACATGGAATTGTATGTGAACTGATAGTATGAATAATAAAAAAATTCATAGCTAACACTTCTATCCAAACTGTTTAATATGATGCTTATTAAAACATGATGCTTATTAAAACTACAGAATTACACTAAGAATTTCATAGTATACCTTAGTGCCAAATTTAAGATTATACTGTTAGATTAACAGAGAAAATACAGAACTTAGAAATGAAGACATTTTCATGGTATTTTCTAAAATGTTTCTGATTTCTTATGTGGATATAGGTAGGCGTAAACAACTCCAGAATTTAATTGAGTCATACAGAAAATGGTTTCAAGAAAAGATTTTAAATTTTACATTGTTTTGAAGAATTATAGTGTTTTTGCTTTAGCCAACAGCTAGTAGATTATTAGCATCCCAAACCAAATTTCTACTGCTCTGCTGGCACCTGAAAAGTAGCAGAAATGGTTTAGGTTATAAAACCAGACAGAGGAAAGAAACCTAAATGAAGAGGTCAAATACACAATTAAATCAATATACACATGGGCAAACACAAAACTTTTCCCCCTACTCTCTCCCCCTTCTAGTAAATATCCATTATTTAAAGGAAGAAAAAATAAATAAAAGAGGTAGGTCATTGCAGACCACCACTTGGTTCAGGTGAGCTAAAAAACCAAATGAAATATTCCTGAGATAGGGTTTAAAGCATAAGTAAAGGGCATAGTAAAATGTAAAGGTGGTGCAGTAGAATTACACATATAAGTTTGTATGGAATTTGAAAAATGTCTGTGTAAAGACGTCTATACCGTTTGATCCACTCCATTTCAAAAAAAAAGAAAAAAATCCCTAATATTGCAGGTTGTTTCATTAGGGAAAGAATATTGAAAGCAAAGTTTGCTGTGGACATTGAGAGCAGAAGAAACTTGATTTAATAATGTAGTAATAACAAGTAACCAAAAAAGCTGAGATGTGTAGAGATGGCTCATATGTGCTTGATGTGTGAAAAGTCTTCGAGGGACAGAAACACTTATGCTTCAGTGAAAGCACCAGTCATGAAGTACTTGGAGGAAGATAGTTCTTCTATGAACAGATTATTTTATGGTTTTTATAAGGATTGAAAAATGGCAGATATCAGATATAAACAGGAAGGCTGGACAAAACTGTTGTGACATTATAGAACCCTATTTAATCTTTTGACAGACAATGTTGATAACATTGAAAGCACTTTTTGATAAATAAGCTATTGAAAAAATATTAGTCATTAAAAAAAAAAAAATTTTGTTCTTCTATTTCACCCTAGAGGGTCTAATAGCAACTTTGGTAATACATTTATTTAATGATAAAAAAGAGACTGTGCAAGAATCAGAATAATTATTTTCTAGAATATCTCTGATATGAGCCAGGTAGGTAAAGATATAGAAAATTCCATTCAACTAACTCTTTTCCAGGTCACTGGTGTTTGAAATAACAGAAGAAAAAATCCCTAGAATAGACACAGCAAATAAGCAATGGGCTTCTTCTCTTCAGGAAACTGATCTGCAACACTGAAAAAGCAGCTATTAAGGAGGAAGACGTAGAAGTATAATGGAGGAACATGTCTTTGAAAAAGTCTACATTTGGTAACCCACTTCCTGCTCTCATTTGTTAGTAAAATATCCAGGACCTCAGAGTAGTTTAATCCATGAGACTTGAACCCCCCACTGGTATTAAAATTAATTCTGATCTTTATAGTCAATCTACGGCAAGTTTCATCTAACCCACATAATCTTTAGCAAAACAAATAAACAAACAAAAATATAATTAAAGCCATCAACCAGATATTTCAATCAAACAATGTGTCCAGTGTGCATCACAGGTTTGTTATAATATCAGACATATGTTCAACTATTAAGGAAAAGATACGTAATATGATGGAAGTTTTGTAATATTGGCAGTACTGAGTTTCTGTTGAAACAGCTATAGCTTTTTTCCCCTATCAAGCAATCTCCAAAGCTTAAGTTCTACTTAAATAAAAACTATAGCAAACTTTCTTGGTTAATGAGATTCCATGTTAATCCCCCATGCTGCAAATCAATTATTTAAAGCCTTTCACAGCTAATGAATCATATAGTACTTTCTGATTAATGCCAACAAGCTAGTTGTAATGCAGCGAAGCAATCAACAGTCTTAACCACTCTGTTTTAAGACTACTTCTCTGTGGCTAAAGAAGACACAAAATATTTTAAAATAAAGTATTTTTGCATAAGAAAAACACAGAACTCAAACTGCAGCAGAGACCATTACTATACTATTGTCATACTTACTAGTTAAAGACTAAGAGCCATTATATGTTAATTGCAAATTCTTCAATGCAACCATCAACTACCAATGCTTAGCGTTTTTCAGGAAAACCTTTTCTACAGAAGCATCTATTATACTGACTGTTTCTCACTAGATGTTGATGAAATAAAGTACTGGTACTATAGTAGAAACATTAAGTGTTCTGGATATTTTTTTTTAATTTAAGTAATGTAAGTATGCTGTTTCTCAGCTTATCTGTGATGCATTGTGATCAATATTCTGCAATGGCACTGAGTGAGATTTTCTCAATAAATGTATGTAACAACGGTATGTTATTGAGGAAAGAAGTTTGGGATAATAAGGAAAAAAGATAACATGATAAATTACTAGCATCCAGGCAAAAAAAAAAAAAAAAAAAA
>VZRH01002296.1:985943-1057202 GCA_013397555.1 Urocynchramus pylzowi | reverse complement strand
CCCCCGCTCCCTCCAAGGAGCCCACACACAATGGCCCCGGCTTGTGGCGGTGCATTCCCTGGGTTTGTGCGCTAAAGCTCCTGCCACAGCCCGATTTCCTGGGCACTTTCCCCGGGCACAGGGGATCTGCCCCGCTCGGCTGCCGGGCGAAGCCTCCCCGGGCACGGGGCTCCCAGCGCGGGCACAGCCCCCGCAGGCATTTTTCACCTCATGTGTTGCACATGTTGAGGCATAAAGAAAAATCAGATTGGTCCTTCTCATATCTGTATGTTAATAAAAGCTCACAAAATCTGAATGACCAACCAACATTGATTTTATTCCAGTCTTGAAGTATTAACTCTTTTTTTTTTTTTTTTTTCCAGAGAATGAGTATTGCAAACAAATAAACAATATAATAAATTAAAGCAGTTCCTGAAAGTCACGTGGAAAAGAAGCTTCATGTACCCCTTCAAATGAGTGAAACATGATATTGCACATAATAGTCCAGGAAAATAAATTCATAGAGGCAAAACACTGAAAAAAAAAATCACGAGAAAAAACCACCCAAAAAACCCCACAAAACAAAACAAAAAACAAACAAACAAACAAAAAAACCCCCACAGAAACAAAGCCACCAAAAAAAACGAGAATAAAAGGGAAACAGGATAAATACTAGAGCTTTATGTAATGTTGGGCACTTGGAGTTACCAGTTTGTGAGTTTTGTCTTTTACTTCATTTTGGAGAAATAGAAATAAAACAAAGTGTTAGACATACATAGATCACAGTATAGCCAGCAATAATGTTTTATTTATGATGAATATTTAATTGAGATAAAGTATGAAGAACATGAAACTATGAAAATATTGATTACAGGGCATTTTTATTTTCCCAAAAAATATTTTTGTATTGTTACATGGCTGTAGGATATTTTCATTTTTTAATATGAAATATTTTTGTATTTTAAAACAAACAGATACAAATATATACAGAAATTAAATATCTTTTAGTGGTAATTATGAATAGAGAGTTGTGTGCGTAATTTAAAAATATTTAAGAGATTTTGGTTGAGTTTTGTGCAACTTTCTTTTTTAGAGAAGGACCTAAAAAGGAAGCATAGTACATGAAAACTCTTCGCAAAATATGTCTTAGGCAGATAGCTAAGAAATAGTCAATGAATTCCTTAGAAAGGATCTCCTAGATACCTGAGCTCAGTTCTAGATGTGCACTAATTCATTATTTCCTGTGACTATTCAGGAGTAAGGCAAACAAGATCATTATGCTTTTAGCAAATTTGCAGTTGTTTTGTGCATGCATGTCACTAGTAGGTATTTGAACCTTATTACTTTTTTCCTTAGTAAAGCAGAACAAATAAAACCAGTAGTGGTTCCATCATCTTTTGCAGAATTGGAAATGTTTAGGCAAACGTCAAAGAAGATCTGGATAGACTTAATCACCACAGCACAAAGGAATTAATCTCCCATGTCACTTAGGATGGTGAGGTCCATAGGACATTCAGTCTGGGGGCACTTCTGTCTCTGGAGCCAGTAACTGTGGAACTGGGGATGAGAAGAGTGGTGAGCAAAGTGGAGGAGCATCAGTCTGGTGTCTGGTACTGCTCCCATATGGAAGTTAACAGCTTGGCTGCGATGTCTGCACCAAAGGATTATTCTTGTCTTTCAACAAATTGTTCTGGAGATTCAAAAAGAGAAACAGTGCAGGAAAATACAGAAAAGATAGTCTATAAGAGGTCTACACATTAGCTGTGTCACTTACTCTTGAGAAAAGCACAGTGCTAGCTCCTAGATAGCCCAAAGACTGCAACTGGGAAAAGAAAGAAAAAAAAAAGTACAAATAACATTTTACAAAAAACATTAAGTATTTTAATGAAAAAAATTGAAAATATTAAAAGCAGGGTTTTTTATTCATTTGTCCTTACATTATTTTACTAGTATTTTAAAATTTTCTGTCTAAATTATAACAGCCTTTGAAAAGAAAGACTAAATCTAATTACCTGTTTTGAAAGATATCTTTTTATGTAATTAGAAAAATATTATAAATCAATTATTTAAATATTATCAAAATAATAATGGCAGGTATTTTTTTGGGTGTTATTCACAAAGGGACTTAATATGAACTGAGATATTAAGTATGCTAATATTTATGAGTTAATATAAAAAATAATTTCTTCCATCCTCTTTAAAATCACTTATTGTGCATTTGACCTTCTGAAGAAATCTGTTATTACAGAACCAACATTAGTGTGAGGATGATGATTATTGTTGCAGTTAGAGTAGCTCAGCAAGATAGCAAATAATTGAAACTTCAGTAGTGTGCAAAATAAGATGAGTGTGATTCATTCTGTTACCATACAGGAAACAAGGTGTTTTCTTCTCTGAAGTGAGTGTGTTCTACATAAAACCGTACCACAGATTCAGCCTTTTAGAGGATTCTGACTTTTTTGCCCTGACAAATTTTTTATAGCTCCAAAGATCCTATCATTTTTAAAAATGAGTTATTCCTATGAGAGTGAATATTTTAAAGTATATGTAGATGGTGATGGTGTGGGAGGCTTGACATTTTGAAGTTTCTACTGACCAGGCAGTAATTTTCAAATAACTTATTAAAAGAATTTAAACTGCTAGACTGAAGGACTGAGAAGGAACCCACCCAAAAAGTTACTGAAATGTAAGCTTAAATGGGGTGAACATAGAGATAGAAACTTTTTAAGAGCTGTTTTCCCCTAGGATTTAATACTGACTTGCCATATTATATAAAAAAAAGTGATAGGTCTGTTATAAGGAGCAGCTCCTACAGGGTGACTTTTCTGGAATTGTCAAGATCTGTGTTTTGATCAATATAACTGGGACAGCTTCTTAACATCATGTGAAAGTTTAAAATAATCCATGGGTGTTTGCTTTGCTTCCTCTATTTATTTTATTAAATTTATCTGACTGGCAGAAGAGACAGATCATAATACAAGTCAAAAAACCAAAACAAAGTCATATGACTACTTTATGAGAATGATAAATGATTTCCATAAAATTCAAATGCTCTTGCTGCTATTTTTGCTCAACACTTACTTATTATGAGCATTCAGATGAAGATGTGAAATAAACTACAGCTATTCCTTGTTTATATGGAATTATGTGTACCTCTGTGCATGTGAGCCACAAAGGAGTGGAAGGCTTAAACAGTGTAATTGTTTGTACATCCTTCTGATGCTTTTCAGTAATTAAATACTGCATTCATAGTAGTAGATATGCTTATAAAAATTCCCATTATCTCTAGAAGGTATTGTTATTCTCTTTTTTGTAAGTATGGAAGTGAAGCCAATCAGCCTATTTTTGCTCTAAAAAGTCTTGAAATGTTTATTGAGGGTTGCCCTGAAATAAAAATATTGCCTAGCATCTTTTAAGAAAATTGGCTTTTGGTGAAAGTTGCCCAGCAATAAGTTACTACAAATTTGGCTTTGCTGCTGAGATCTGGACTCTTTCTTTCTTTCTTCCTAGCATCAGAGTGTATATTTCCAAGATAATTACAGCATTGCTTAATCACATATGTGGTGTGATTTCGGAAGCCTATGTTAACTTGATTAACTCTGTAAATTGATGATACTCTGAACTGGGGATTCCATTTTGAGTTTATTCTGTAAAAGTTACAATATATTCAAGTTCAAATTAAAAGGAGCATTTGCAATACAGTAAAGCTTAGCATACACCTAAAAGTGCAGTCAGGCAGCATCACTTCACAAAGATAAAATACATTAGGGCACATACACTTGTGACTGAGTGAGTGTTACTTTGGAGAAACACAGATCTGCTGGATTTGCAGGCATAAAATGAGGCCATAAATAAAAACTCTGAAGAAATATTTGCTGTTAATGAAAGCTAATGTCAATAGCACAGAGTTAGTAGTTAGAGGGTGTGTGTTAATGTCTCTAGTTCTATCCATGTCCCTTACCCTGCAATCAAAAGAGCTGTTGAACTATAAAATGTGTGGATTGAAATTTATTTTGAGGACAGCATTAGAATTATAGAGCCCCAAGTACAACTAATGTAAATCCATATGCACCTTATCAAAAAGAAAAAAATATCGAGGGAACTATTGCAACTATTTGTTTTTTGTATAGAATTATACCAGTTTTCATTTTCATGACTGAATTTATGTTTTAAAACTCACCTCTTCAAAAGAATGCTATGGAAAGTTTAGAATTATTTTAGCTCCCCTGCACAATATTTCTTTTGTGAACTGATCTGTAAAAACTCCATTGAACTCTGCATATTGTAATAGGGTAGGCAGATTCAGACATCCTGCATCCTTGCATAGAAATGAAAAGCCTGGTTTTATCAGTACATTCTAAGATTAGATTTCACAATTAAAAATACCTACCATCTATATCTGCAGGAGAGTTTAGAGGAAACCAAGAAGGAAGAGAAGCTTTCCTTTTGTAATCAGTACAGAAATCCAGATCTACTGAAACACTGAGTGGAATTACATGTTCTTATGTCAGTATGTAGATTTGTCTCTTAAAAGTAATTGGATTCAACTATTCAAATCAGAGTATATCGGAGCATGAGTACTTCAAAGATAGAAACTGAAAATCGTTATGTTAATGTATCAATGGTATGTTCACCCTGCTCAGTGATGTTCCATGCCAGATATGCTGATGTAAGTAGCAGTATTTCTGTGTTTTTACAATGTTCTCTTTGTCTAACACACTGCTTTCCCACTCATATGCTTGCTTGCTTCTCCTGAGACAGGCAGGATACCTTTCTGCAGCCTCACTTTGCACCATAAAGACTTAACAAAAAAAATGACCTTTTAGTTTGGTATAAGCCAGCAGTGTTGATCACAGGGTAGTTTCTTTTGATAAAGAATTTTGTTTTCGTCCGTAAAACAGACTCTATTCTGTAAATCAACTGCCAAATATGGATGACCAAATATATACCAGAAAGATATCACCTCATTGACAGCTTTGATAATTTCAATTGAGTTACTCTGAGATTAATTTGACTCATTAAATCAAAACTAAATTCTCACTAAAATTAGTTGTAGTCCTCCTGCTTATCTAACAAGCCTTAAATATCTAAACTATTATTAGATCAGATAAATTAATTAATATGCTCGAAAAAGTGTCAGTCAAAACATGAAGAATATTTTGTATTTCTACCTTTCTGGCTGATTGCAATAGCTCCAGCTGAGCATTATTATCTCTAGATTAAAAAAGCAACAGCTAAATAGAAGGACAGAATTATAGAATCACTTAGGTTGGAAAACACCTTCAAGATCATCAAATCCAGCTGTACATTTAAAGATGATGAATATTAAGGACTCTGTGAGAAGACAATGCAGTGGAATATTTTTCATCAGTATTTTGTAGAGTGGCACAGACCTAACTGTGTATTGCTGTTTTATGATCCAAAACTATTTTTCTTTTGGTTGTTGTGGAGGGGAAAAGAATCTAATGGAATTTTAAAAAGAGATTTAACAAGAGACTGAGATTACATATTATTGCTGTTATTATTATTACATTATTTCTTTGTTAAAGTACTCTAAAGAGCAGTAGAAGTAAAAGTGTAAATTATATCCATGAGACAAATCCAGTTAATATGTGAGTAATTTGTATGGACAATCTGGGTGAGGAACTGGGCAGAGAGCAATGCTATAGAGTTCCCATGTACTCCATATTTGTGCTGTCACTTAGATGCACATTCTTTATAGCCAATTTAAGACAACTTTTCCTGAGTATAATAAGTACCCATATGGATATGTGTTCATTAGCATATGCCTAAAAACATATACACAGATGTCTTCATTATGAATAGGTTTTTAAAAAAGGCAGTATCTTCTAATGGCTAAAAGCATCTAAGCTTTTTGTATCACAGTGGTTTTGCCTTACTATTGATTGCAACAAAATTTGGCCAGGACACATTTGGTTGAGTTGAACTGAAATCTAAAGCAAGCTGAGGTATTCTCATTAAAATCCATCTATGAAATGAAAACTTCTCCATTCATTTTAAACTGGACTTTTAATCCTTTAGATGCTGAGCAGTCCTATTACTTGCTGCAAGTCTTAGTGAGTGAATGTTAAGGAGCATGATGGATATTTATTTGATGGTCATATTTTATTCATGACACATAACAGAATGTATGTGGCTAATGGCCAGGAAATAGTCACTCTTTTGCTGAATGCATGCATTTAGGTGTTTTATGAATCTGCTTGAAATCAGGTAATTCCCAAAAGAAAACTGCTAGTTCTGCTGCTGAAATACATTACCTAGTTTCAGAGGATAATTCAAAGTTTTTTGCCCATAGCTATGATACTAAGAACTTCGAAAGAAATTATAATCTGATAATCTGCTTCCCTGAGTTACCTGGCAAAAAAAAAAAAAAAGGTTTTATAGTTGGTTAAAATAAACAACTCATTTTCTTTCAGAAAAGCTTGCTCTGTACTCACAAAAATTATGAATTATAAGTTGAGACCAAGTGCTTAACAGTGGATCAAATATTGTGTGAAATTATTAAAACTGTTCAAACTTATATATTGTTTAATAAATCAGCAGTTGAATAGAGGAAAATATTCATATACCACCAGTAAATCATTAGACAGCTTTCTTTTTGTGGTGATAAGTGTAACTGTATTTGACTGAGTTAGAGAAAATCAACAGTAAAAATCTTTAATTGGGTTTTACAACAAAAGTTATTGAAATTTCATGAAACACATTTTCTAGATGTCTGGTTAATATTACTATTATCCTGTTCTAATGAGAATGAGAATCCTGTTCTAAATGAGACTGGTTTCATTATTTTATTATATTGATTTAAATTTTAATTAATTGCAAAGTACTCATTGTCTTTATTGTATTTTGTTATTTAAAAAGGTAAACTGAAATACTTGTCTTCTGTTTTAGCTACTTGTATGTTCTTAATCATATTTCTAGAAATGAAGAACCCTCTGAAAACTAGGTATGTCATAAAGAACTTTATTTATAAAGCCTTTCATTGTGATTAATCTTTAGCTCTCTAAAACAAGACTGTTTTAACACTTGGGAAAAAAAGCAAGTACTTTAAATAAATGATACTCACACAAAAGCACACACATAAACAAACAAATGCTTAAGGATTACAACGTGTAGTTTTCAGTAATTGCACACTCAAAACTATTTAGTCCTCTCCTCTTAAGCATTGGGTAATTGGTTTTGAGGAAGGTGAAGACATAGGTTCTGGTAACAGCTAGATAAAGAAAAGTCATTAGAATATGAAACTTCCTTAAAAAGCTTATTACAAAAGATTGCCAGTGACCTCGCTGTGAAATAAATGTCAGTGAAGCCCATGCAGCCTGACTCTGAAAGACAGAGAGAGCAAAGCAAAGCGAGGAACACATTTCTGCAGCTGAAGCAAAAGTAACAAAGGATAAAGAATTTCAAAGTAAAAAAATTACACTCAAATGGGTATCTTGAATTAAGAAAATAAAGACTGGAAGAATACGAGTGTGTGTTACATAAGCAACTGTTAGATGTAAATAATCTTACTGTCTAAAAAGAATTATTTGTTTACATATAAATCAATTACTACTATGTATAAATGTGATCTTCAGTTAAGGCCATGAAACTGTGGCCACACATACTTGATGATTTTTGATTATCAGGCATCCTTCAAACTGATACATTACAAACTTTTTTTCAAAAATCTCAAACACTGTTACAACTGGAAACATGAGATTGAATTGGTTGCTTCTCAGAGTTATTTTTCTTAGAAAAATAAGTTGGTTTTTTTTTCTCTGATGCTTAAATAGAAAATTCAAAGATCAAAGAAATTAAATTTTACATTTTTTAAATTGAAAATTGGTCCAGGTAGATAGGGATATATTAACATATAATACAAGTTATAGAGAAGTGAAGGAGAATAAAGGAGAGGAAAATGAAATAAATAAGCTAATAAACTATGAGTAGTTTTAAATGGTATTTTTAGTAATTTTTCTGGCTTTTCTGTAATATTATAAAAAACTTCCAAATAAAAGTTAATCCCTACTCTTTTTTTTTTTTTTCTTTTTTTTTTTTNTTTTTTTTTTTTTTTTTTTTTTTTTTTTTTTTTTTTTTTTTTTTTTTTTTTTTTTTTTTTTTTTTTTTTTTTTTTTTTTTTTTTTACAGATTAAAGATGTAATTTTGCAATTAAATATTGTAATCAAAAGTATGAGCTTTTACCAAAGATGTGCAGGATCTTTAAATATCATGGCCAAAGTCTGAAACTCATCACTTCACAACTAAGACAGTATCAAAAGCCTTTTTGAAAAATGTAAAATTAAGGCACAAAATTCTGTCTGGAATTTTCTTAGTAGTCTTCAATAGTAATAAACAGAAACAGTTGTATTAGAGATAGTATTCCAGCAAGCTCAAAGCTCCCTTCAGCTTGGATTTTATTATTTTTTGGAATTTTTTTTTAATAGTGTGAAAATTTCTGGTATCCTGAAAAGAAATAATTAAAAAAAAAAAAAAGCTCTAAATAAAAAAATCAACTTTTCAACATATTTTAATTTTTTAGTATTGATTATTAAAAAGAGAGAATAATGATGCATTTTAAAAAGTAAATTTTCATTTAAAAAACCTCAACATTTTGAAGGAAAATTCCAACCTATTCTGTAGAGTTCTCAGAATGATATTGGAAGAAGATTCTTTTTTTGGCTGTGTATTCTACTTTATTAGAAGATTAATGCTATAGAGACCACTGAACTTATTGAACATATGAACATATTTCCTTGATTTTAATGACATTTGCTACTAGTTCAGTTTTACACTTCCTATTCAATTTGCTTTTTTTGTGTCTGCTATGGTCCTTTTTATCTTTTCTGTCTGTACTTTGCTTCTCCATTCACTGAGAATGTGCAGATTTTAGTGGATTATACTGTGTCTCCCAGTATGTTTTCATCTTTTCCAAGATCTTACTTGCTGGCCTTAATAAGAAATAATACAACAATTAAATAGGACTGGCGTAGGGGAAGAGGGAGTATATCATTACATTAAGCAGTTGTAAGCTAGAGTTTGAAGGAATAAGACAAAAAGAGATAAAGAAATTCAGCTCCATATTCCAGGAGGTTCCAATTATGTGCTCCCAGACTCCTGCATCTAAAGAAAGATGTTACAAAACCTATTTTCTTAAAAAGACCAATATGTTAAACCTCCAAAAACATTTACTGAGCCTATGAAGACTGAATCCAAATTTCTCAAAATATTTCTTTTACTTTTCTGGCTTGTCTTTGATGTTTCTCATTTTCAAGTTCATCTGAGAACCAGAAGGGTGAAGGTACACGTATTGTCTTTCTGAGTAGTGTGAACACTACTGACCATTCTGTCTGTGAAAATCGATCTCTCAGAAGAGTGGATGGCAAATGATTCAAAACCTGCAAGAGTAGCAAGGTATGGCAGTCTGAGGCAAGTCTGCATGATTCCTCTGGGGGGCCAGAGAAGAGAAACTTTTACTTATATTGCACATGTTATATATGATTATGATTACATATAGATAAATATATATGTCACATTCCATGGTTGCTAAGATTTTATAAGGACTGTCAGCTGATTTTCTTTGCAAAAAGATATTTGCTATGGCTC
This sequence comes from Urocynchramus pylzowi, assembly GCA_013397555.1. Taxonomy (NCBI): domain Eukaryota; kingdom Metazoa; phylum Chordata; class Aves; order Passeriformes; family Fringillidae; genus Urocynchramus; species Urocynchramus pylzowi. The sequence goes on along the minus strand of VZRH01002296.1, from coordinate 1,047,617 downwards.
ACATTTCATGCAGTTGTTAATAGGTAGATTAAATTATTGAAGTGGTTAATTGTTGTTTTAGTTTGCTTAATTATATTATTCTTTAGAAAAAAGAGTTAATATATTCTATATGCTTTCGTATATATTAACTTCAGTTCTCCCTGCTTTTTCACTGTGTTACTGAAATGAAACTTTGTACAGAACCAGTCTAACCAGATGATTTAGAATCTTCATCCTGTAATTAGGGATGAACGAAGCTCAGAAATCTTTGGGTTTTGGATAATCTTTTCAAAGTTAAGATGCTTAGCATGTGTTTTTATGAAGTTATCTGGCTGAGGTGATGTTTTTGCAAGGAACATTAGGTCTTATCATTATTCAGATACTTTGTATACATTGATTAGTTACTCTTTAATAATGAAAGGATTATCGAAAGTAAAAATTATAAAAAGGTAGACAAGTTAAAATTCAAATATCAGAAACAGTTTAGGAAGGAATTCAGCAGGGTAATATTTCTCATGCTGGATGTTCCTACCATTTTGCTGCTTAACAGTTCATCTTCTCTTTTCTCCGTCTTGAGAATTGAAACAGAACAGTATTTGCACTCCCTTTCTGCACAGGGTGAACTTTAATATTTGCACTAAAATGACAAAGTCTCTTTTTCTCTTTTCTTCTTCCAGAAATTGCAAAAATATGACTAAATGTGGATGCGTACGTTTTGTGGCAGATAGAGGCTTACTTCATCACCTAAGTTATCCAACCATTTTAATCCTTATAGATCAGACATTGCTGTATGACTGAAGCTGTAGCTATTAACTTCTGGTGTAATAAGACAGGACTCAGTATTTGCAATTTCATCTCATCTAGAACTCCTTCTGACAAGAGAAAATAACTGAGGTGCTTAAAAGTCCTTCTAAAATACTATACCTGCAATTCATATTATATTGAAACAGAGCTCTCTGACACTCTCTTGAAGGCTTTATTTTGCTTGCCATTGTCTTTAAAGTATATTTCAAGTTCACTGAATTTACATACATTATAAATTTAAAAAAGAGTGGTGTCTCCTTGTCCATAGTGTCAAAATTTCTAGTTGTAATAAAACTCAATCGCTCTGAATAACATTCTTGCATTATATCTGATTTATGGACAGAAGCACTGTAGCATGAGAGGTACATTTATTAGGTGCATTTAGGCATCATGGGTATTTCTTGTCTAGTAATAGTTCATCAGCTTGTTCTGCAGCATGCTTATATGAAAGTCTTTTCTCAGACTTACAAGGAGATCCAGTGTTTTAGATTTTTATTTGCCATACAGTTGAGAGAGTAACTGTGTGAACATATATTTTCTCTCATTTCTGTTTCTGGCACGAATACTTTTGTCAGGGCTATTCACTCATGATTAAAAAACCCAAGTTGACTTTCTCAAAACTGAATGAGTAAGATTGTGAAAGTGTTTGGTTTGGAGGTTTTTTTAGTGGGGGTTGGAGTTTTTAGGAAAGTCCATGTTTTCTCTTTTTTTTTTCTCTCAAAACATTCTAAGTACTTTGCTCTATTACCATGGTTTTAAAGGACAAAAAAGTAAGACAGTGAAAAATTTTTGAAGTCAGGACAGCATTTCTGGGCACCTTTGTGTGTCTGTGTGTGTTATGGCTTTTTTAAATATACTTGGTAGAAGAAAACGTATGCATAAGAAATTAATGCATAATCACTAACTACATCTTGTTTAAACTTGTGATTGATGACATTCTGTACATAATATCTGGAAAAGCTTCTTCAATTCCACATTGACTTGCGAGTTCACAGGTTCTGTGATGAAAAGGAACACCTTCCTGACTTCTGTATGATTTCTTTACCATTGTAAATCACAACCTTCCAGTAAAGTTACAATATTATGTCTACTTTGTATTTTACCTGTTTTTTTTAAATCAATTTTGTAACTTAATATGTATTTATGCAGATACTTTTGAACTTCTATTTTATTTTCAAATGAATAAAAATCTCAATTATATCTAAATGATGGCTCACTTTTACACATTTTTGACACTTTCATTTAAAAGCAAATTGGAGTTCAACTATAAATATGTATTCTAAATTTTTATTTTAGAGAATCCTTTCATTATTACGGAGTAACTACTCAATGTATATGAAGTATCTGAATACTGATAGAAGCTCTGTGTTCCTTGTAAAAGCATCACCCCAGCCAGATAACTTTATAAAACAGCAACTATAATTAGGCAAAAGAGAAATTTGATAAATGTCTCAAACACACTAGGAAAGGAAAAGATATGTCTAGAGAAGTTTTTCCAAGAAAACTACTCGATTTATTGTTAAGGAGCCACATGTAGATTAACAGGTCTATTAAGCTGTGTATAATGTTTCTGACATTTTAGACCTCTTCTGATGACATCTTGTTTTTATTATGACAGTGGAGAAATCTTTCCTCTTTCTGACCACTGCTTGCTAGTAACTGAACAATTTGAGGTTAAATAAAGGCATTCTGCTCAAAGGCAAAAATAAATATTTAGAATTTCTAGGTCTTTTTGTTTATTTTATGATAACCTTCATTGTGTCCTCTGAAATTATACAGGTCTCTAAAAAGTCTAAATAAAAAAACCAACAGATACATGGAATGAGAAAATGAAAGCAGGAGATAGTTTAATATCTCAGAGGTAGAATATGCAGAAACAATGCCACATGCAGTTTAGAAACTCCAACATAAATAGCTGCCAACCTAAAGATACTTTACTGAATAAAAGGAAATATAAAGTGTTTGATGGAAATAGAAAGTTAATCTGTTTTCCTTATGGAGATTAAAAAATGGTAAAAGAGACAGAATGGAAAAAGAAATCTCTGAGACTCTGCCCACATGCAATTAAAAACAAAAGCAGTCAGAAGAGACCTGAAAATGAATATTGAATGCAGCACACATACCCATCATAAGTAATAATCATAATTATAATCATGATAGTGACAATAAAAAAAATAAATGAAAAAGAAAGATCCAGCAATATTATTATGATTGGATAGTTACCTAGTTTTATATAAAACTTCTGAATTCGAGACCTTCTTTTTTCTTAAGAATTTGTGCCAATTTGTTCTTTGCCATTTTACTGCAGAAAAGCAACATTTTGAAATAAAATGCACCATAGAATTAAGTACTCTGAAGCAGTTATAAAAAAATTTTAATCAGTGAAAGCTTTAATTTTAGAGCAACTTGATGTGAAAGAGTCTGATGTAGACCCTTAAAGATCATTTAAAGTTAAAAGAATGACTCTGAAGATTTTTGGCTTTGAAGAAAAACACATATGTCATGTAAGTTTATCATTTCCCTTGTGATGTTCACAGTAGCAGTCTGTCTGTTTGCTTATTGAGTGCTTTTTTCTTTTCGTTCTTGTTCTTTTAATTTAAGGAAAGTAAGTGTGAAATGAGTGGCGCTGCAGAAGTAGGGTGAAAGATCAAGAGAATAGGGTCATGTATGTCATCATGGCTCTTAGATTCTAAATTTGTAATAGCTAAACTATGTCTATGTAACAATTAAAATAAAACATGATGATGTTCTGTAGTTCTTTTGCCTACTTATCTTCACCCTCATTATTTTTTGATATGTTATGTGGCCTTGTTTTTATGAAAAAATATTTTCAACCTGCAAATTACACCTTTCTTTTAGAATATTGTGTGCCCCTGTTTCCTTTGAGATGAGAGGCACAGCCAGCCAGAGAAGAATAGCACTCTATTTAAGATAGAAGTGAGGAGAGAAGGTCACAGGTCACATTTATACTGCGTTATGTGATGTAGGATTCAGCATCTGAGCAGTACAGATCTGAATAGATAGTCTAAGAAAACTCAGTCCTTTTTATACTTTCAATATATTAAAATAATTATGTATATAATTTATATTCATGTTCTTTATAGATGTTCCTTTACATCTAAAGATTTCCATAATATATTTAAAATAATAGATATTTGAAAAAAAGTCATTTAATAATACATTATTCATTAACAGCAAAGCATATCTGCCTTATCCATATCTTCTGCTAAAGTTTCACACCTGTTTTGTAACAGGTGCTTTTTAGTTTGCCTGTCAATGCTATAGGTTTATTGCACAAAGTAAACTCAGCAGTCAGACCCTGTCTGGAATTTGAGCAATACCAGGAAATCCTTAAAAGCTGCACCTAATCTTTCATACATATTTAAATACTGAAATGTTATGTTATGTCTGGGGCTTTAACTTGCATTCACTTCAGTAGATTACATAGTGTCTGGCTACATAAAAGCCTGAAATCTATTTTAATGTAAAATAAATTAATTTCATTTCAATTAGTAGCTGTAATTCAATTAATTAGTATTAGCAAACTAGGTAAAACTATTTTAATTTGGTCATAGACATGTGTAAGCATAAAATATAATTATTTTACTGATTTCTTACCATAAATATCTATTTTTTTTTTTTTCTGAACTGACCAATTTTTTTTTTCAACTACTTTATAGAGCCCCCTTGAGAGACATTAGATGTTTAAATAGGATATTAGCTGACAACCAACCTGAAAAATAGAAGACATGATTCCTAATCAGCAGAAAGCCCAGTGATTTATTGCTGTTGATTAGTTTGAGATTCTCATTTGTCTTCAAGGACCTGGAAAGCCAGTCAAAGGCTTCTGGGAAGTGATAGACTTTTAAAAACTTCAGTAGCTGCTAATCAAGAGTTTACCAATTGATCACTAAACCGCAGGTTCATGAGATCATGTGGGATATTTCAACTGTTTTACAACTGAAATACTCTGGACTAGTGCAGTAAAATTGTTTTAAAAACTGTTAAGGAGTACATAGGATGGAGCACCATTCCTATGAGGAAAGGATGAGAATTAGGTTTGTTCAGCCTAGAAAAAAAAGGCTTACAGGAAACCTAAGTGTGGCCTTTCCATACCTGAAGGGAACTTTCAGAAAATATGAGGCAAGACTATTTACAAGAGCATGTAGTGCCAGGACAAGAGGGAATTGGTTTGAGTTGAAAGAGAGTAGGTTTAGATTAGATATTAGGGAAAAAAATCATTACTGTTGAGGGTGGTGAGGCACTGGAACAGGTTGCCCAGAGAAGTGAATGCCCCATCACCAGACATGTTCAAGGCCAGGTCAGATGGAGCTCTGAGCAACTTGGTCTACTGGAGTATGTCCCTGTCCTTGTCTGGGGGCTTAGAACTAGATTATCTTTAAAAGTCCATTCCAAGCTGAGTCATTCCATGATTCTATGGAATTCTATTCTATAGAATTCTATGATTTTATAGACTTGTGGGCTCATTGCGAAGGTATAAAATGTTACCCCTTCATCAGATTACCAGATTACCCCTAAATGAGAGGGAGAAAACAGTGGGACAGTGACAAGTGGTAAATACAGTAACAGCAAATGCTTATGTCTCCCAAAGTAAACTGTATTATTGGAAGCTCTGGATGGATTCTTTTTTTTTCCCTGAGGAAAGAAAAAAACCCCAATATATTTCTTTCAGATATGCAAGTCAAAAACTTGAAGTAAAACATTGGTCACACTGTTGGGTCATAGGAAGACCTCACTCTGTTTCTCATTCTGCATTTCTAGTTGCTTTTGGTACAGCTGCAGTTTGCCTCTCCAGCAATCCAGAAAACAGCTTTGTTGTTTTAGTTGAAAACCATGGATGATAATGTATTAAATATAAGCTGAAATATATCAATGCAATCTTAACTTTTCATCAAAAAATTTTCCCGGAGAAGAATATAGCAAGTGTAATACTTGTTCCATTAATCTGAACTGTCTGCATTAATTTATGGTTTTAAAAATTATACTTTCTCTTAATCCAGTCATGATTTTCCAGTTAATATTTCCTTTCAGCCAATTATTTTCCTCATGTATAGAATTTACTTAGTCTCTCCTTGCATAAAAAGTGCTTAATAAAACTGATAATCCTCATCCCTTATAATTTCCATCAGCAGAAAATAACAGCAGAAAAACAAAAACCAAAAAAACAAACAAAAAAACCAACTGAAAAGTTTAACAAAAAAAGAAAACAGTAGCTATGACAGAAGGATTTTGTCATTCTTCATTATAAAATACCGTAAGCCTTAGAGCGCGGGAGCATATTTTTTTAATCTGAACCTATTGTATGCATATTTAAAAATAGAAATATTTATGTGTTTTAATCAATGATTCTTGATTAAAATGCCTATATAGTCAGAGACATTAAGTTGGATATGAAATTTAGCCCCATCTATGATAAGGAGACACTTCAAATACCAAAAATACATGGATTGTTTTCAAATAGTACCTTTGGTGTCGTACCCCAAACAGCAGTGGCAGGTGGGTAATAGAATATCTAGAGATCAGTTTAGTGACAGATACAAAGGAGTGTTTTCTGTTTCAGCTGTGAGAGTGTTTATGTCAGTTTTGGATACCAGCTTGTCTAGGAGGTTAACAGTTATTTTAACGTGCATCTGTAAATGACAATTCACTAAATGGGAATGTAATCAGATTTTTTTTCTTTATTTAACAAGACAGAGGGAGTTATAGATTATTTTTTGTCTTTCAGTTTGAGGCTGAAGTGACAAGGATTGTTGAGTCAGTCTTCTATCAGAGAAGCGGTTTTGATCTCTATGCTATCTTACCTTCTACTCCTCCTCCTTCCTTTCTCTTGCCCTAGTTCTGACAGTACATTTTCTTTCTTTTCTTTATACCATTACTGGTTAACTCATCAACTCAGAAGAATGATGTTCATTGTGAGGGGAGAGGGAGGAGAAAGGTGTTGGTTTGAACTAGTTAATGGAAGAGAACTGTGCTCCAGTTTTACAACACAAATGACTCTTATAAGGGCACAGTAAAGTTAGAGGCATAACATGGAGGAAAATGCTGATTTGATCAATGAAAGTATAACATTGGAACAGCATAGCCTAGCATTTAACCAGCTTTTCAGATCATACTCTAGTAAAAACACTACTTTTAATTCTAAATACTCACCTTNTTAACCAGCTTTTCAGATCATACTGAAACAGTAAATACACTATTTATAGTAATACAATAGTAAAAACACTACTTGTAATTCTAAATACTCATCTCGTGTATATATCCAAAGCAGGGAAACAAAGTCTAGAGCACAAATTTATTAAAAATGCTTGAGTGAACAGGAGTTTTCTTGCCTGGAGAATAGGAGGCTGAAGGAAGACCTTATCAGTCTCTACAACTATCTGAAAGGAAGTAGCAGGCAGGTGGATGTGGTCTTGTCTCCCAAATAAGAGTCGATAGGTCCCAAATAATAGTTGATAGGACAAGAGGAAATGGCCTCAAGCAATGTTTAAATTGGATATTAGGAAAAAATCCAAGGACCCTTTTCCACACTGAAAGGGTCATCAAACATTGGAAGGGCTGCCCAGGGAAGTGGTGGAGTCATGCCTGAGGGTATTTTAAAGATGTGTAGATGTGGTACTTAAGGACATGTTTTAGTGTTGGGCTTGGCACTGCTGGATTAATAGTTCTTAGAGGCCTTAAATTATCTTAGAGGATTAAATGATCTTAGAGGCCTATCCCAGCCAAAATCATTCTATGATTCCATTATCAAATAGTGTGTTTGAACAATATTGAATGCAGCATATTGTGGAAGACCAAGATAAGCCCTTAGCCAGTGCAAAAATGGAATAACTACACTGAATTAAATCTATGCTGACATAGATCTGATGGAATATCATATGATTAATCAACTTGTTAAATACCTTTTGTCCTAAGGGACAGAGGACAAGAAGTTCCAAGAATATTATATTATCATTTTTCTTTTAAAGCAGGTTGCCACATTAGAGGAGAAAAATATTATTAAGTTGCAGAACAACCCAGAACAGGGGAGTAAATTGGTCATGGCATCCCTCCATGGGGGAAAGGTCTGAATGGACTCACCATTAAGTAGGTTTTAAAGTACCAGAGTAAGAAATCAGTTCTGAGTGACGTGTCTTTATGAAGACAGGTTTCATTACCACAGTTTCTCACTAAACTACTAAGAGAAATGTTGTAATGTTATCATTTGTTGTTTCTTGTCTCGAGTTTATAAAGTTTACCAATTGCACATAATGACAACATGAAGGAATAGCCTCAAGAATGATGGAAATCTAAGGTTGCTTTGAATCTAAAATGTGATGTATTTTTTTTCTTTTTGAGGTTGTATGTGGACTTTATTCAGCCTTAAGTGTTAATCAGTAATATCAGTAATCTGTGAAAGTAAATTCAGGAAATAAATGGAAATTAGTAAACTAAAACTGAAAGAAATGCATTCTTTTCATTTATGGAAAAAGAACACATTTTGTAGCAAACTATTCAAGTTGCTATTATATGGTCTCCTACAGATGTCAAATCTCCATAAGTGAGACAGGATCTGAGAAAGCATATAGTTTGTCACCAGATAAGAAAGGGCATATAAACTGAGGCTTTGGAGAAATATATTACTGGAGACTAGGTGCAAGCAGAAATACATAAACACTGTAAACATAGAAGCTATTTCCTTGTTCCTGTGGTGATACATTTTTCAAAGTGCTTTCATTATTGTACTGCAATTCTGTATGACATTTGCTTCTGGAATGCTTTCTCCTGTTTTGCTGATGCTTTTCTCTACCTGTTTATTTTTTCCCCTGTAAATAGCAAAATTTAGAATACTGACATAATTCAGAGAGTAATGAATTATGCTTACTTTCAGTTTATGGTTAAAGCTAGTATTGGAAATAAAGGTCCCCTTGGATAATATGCAGCCTTTTTCTAGACAGATTCATGTGAAATGTCTATTGCTTGAATACATTGCACTGTGGTGAAACTAAAAATCTTTTTCCATAATAAATAGGATAGTCATTCTCCTTATCATAAGAGGTTCAGTGACTTCAGATTGTGGCTAGAACACACAATATAACCCTGTATGTAAAGAGATCCTGTGAATGCATACTGCATGTATCAAATAAGTATTAAAACACAGCTAACTGGCACATTTCCTGCTCATAGTTTATGGAAATCACAACACAGCCATGCACTCAGATATTAAACAGGTTATATTTTTCAGTTTATTCCAGAAGAGATTATAGATTTAAGCTAATATATAGTTAAGGTGCATGGTTTCAAACAGGACTCTACCAAATCATCAGCAAGTGTGCACTCCTAATGGATCTGGCCTTTGAACATGTGAGCCTAGCTACTGTTCAAACACTCTTCTGGTTCATGCAGGACCTAGATCTCTAGTTGCTGCAATGAGCAATTCTTGGCATGAGCACCACAAATAATTTCAAGTGTTCAGAGAATACCATGGCCAGAAGCTACTGGATAGGATGACTGCAGAACAGGTTGTTTGAGTCACAGCCATGTATTTAAGTGTCCAAAGATCACAAAGTTCTTTTGATTCTATCATGTGTCCCAACAAAGAACTTAGACTGTGTTTCTCAACTAACTGCCACAGACATTGCTATTAGTAAATAGCATTTGGAAAATATAAATATGTGTAGATATAGCAGAGGCCACCTGCATCTGGAAAAATAGGATTACTTTAAGTAGCTTTTAACACCAGCTTGTTTTGAACTTCAACATTGAGAACACCAGTGTATTATAATTCTCTAAGCATTTTTTTTTTGCCCAATGGTCCTGTGAAAATAGAATTTCCATTATTTTTTTACATAACAGAGGGTTCATACTAACTGAATCTTTTGTGCAAGGCCCTACTTATCACCTGTTAGGCTTGTTATCAACTGCTTCTGAGAGCTCACAGTGTGAATCAGAGTTTGGTATCTGCTGCCTTTTCTGATGATGCACAATTTTGTCTTGGGATAACAACAAAGGTCTTGAAAATATGAGCATGGGTTGAAAGCAGAAGCCCCAGAACAGTAAAAATTCACTGACAGTCGATTACTGATCAATGAGAAAACATGGCCTTGAGAGCTGGGTGAAGACAGGTTTTGCTTTAAGAAAAGGAGCAGCAGCAGAGCAAAGTTTAAAAAGAGCAAAGCAGTCACATGCCATGGCCTGGGAAAACAATTCTGCCTCAGTGCTGCAGAGTGCAAAGTCTAGAGGGAGGGGAGGCCATGGGTTAGCAATTCTGTAGAAACAAGACTGTCTTGCAAAAGGAAAAGATACCAGATTTGAGAACCTGGGTGAGAGAAAAAAATCCAACTACTGCATTTCTGTCTTCTCTTATCAACAAGCTCTGCAAGCTGACTAGCCTGGTAGCTCAGATTTTATAAAGGACTAGCTCTACACATTGTTGCATACTCACAGCTAATGTAGGATTGTATAAAAGTGCTACCCCCAGGAGAACAAATCTGACCCCCCCCACCACCACTGGGAAGCCCAGGGTGAAGAAAGAGCAATGGGCTGCCAGTGGATCCACAGGTGTTTACTACCTTCTGCTTCATCTCACTCTCTCCCTGTCCCACCTGCCCTTTTTCTACTTGTTTCTATCTCTCTTCCTCACATTTACTGTTAAAAAAAATCCGTATTATTGATTTCAGCATATGGTCTCATCTGCAGCATAATTCAGGTAGAGGCATCTCTCACTAATCTGATCATAAAAAGAGTGTCATTTTGAAGGAGTTATCACCTTTGTGTTCCAGGCTGACAGGTTGGCTGCCACTGGACTTGCCCTTAGCCACATAATTAGTAACCTCTGCTTTAGCTCCATAGAATTTCATTCCCCTTTCTAAGGTAATTTTCACAAAAGAATCTGTTGATTCTAATCCATCAGGTACTGCATATTGTGGACATTATTACCTGCTTAATATTTTACTGCTTGGGTGTAATATCCATATTAACTTTGACTATCCTTCACTAAATTTGTATTCCTAAATAAATTGAACTTCATAACACCTATCGTTATGCGTGTCACTTCAGTAAGGAGCTGGTTTTGCTTTCAGTGATTAGTGAAAACAATGTCAAAACTACTAATCATTTTCTGTGTCCAAACTGCACCTATTACAGTCTCTATTATCTGTACAATCTGCACATTGATTTTTTCTCTAGCAGTCCTTATGTTCTGTGGCAAACTATGTTATTGACATCTTTTTATAATACATTATATAGTAGACCTCAGTTGAATCTGTTATGAAGAATAAAATGTGAAGTAAATAACAGAATCACAGATGTTTCTTTATATAGTATTACCTAGGATGAAGTCACAAGAAAAAGTTTTACTGCTTGAATTTGCCACCACTTCAAAGTTAACATTGAGAAAAATATGCTGTCTTGCCAACTTCTGTTACCATGTATGCGTTATAATGCACTGAATGAAAATGTAGTCCAGCTAAATATATTAAAAGGAACAGGCCTATTAAAATAAGAAAGCCTATTCTGCATCATGTAAGATGCAATAACAGCTTCTTTTCAAGTACTTTCTTTGATAAAAAGGATACATTCACCATTTGCCAAAGTTGAATTTGCTTACACAATCCCGAATCTTTCTAAATAAATCTTTTTTAAAATAATTCAAGTGGTAAAAAATAAACAGATATATGAAGTACCAAGAAAAGGACATTGCCAGCTTTTATTGTACTGAAAAACTGTTAGCTTGTATTAACAAAGATAGTCTTTTAGCAGTCTAACAAGTCAGAATGAATTTCTTCCCTTTCTTTACTTCAGAAATACTGAATCACCATATTCAAAAAGCTTTAGCCTTTATTTCTGTGTTTCTTATTTTCTAAAGCACTGCCATTATTGGTAGGAACTTCATTTTGCTTCGTTTGTTAGGTGAAATATAAGCATTTAAATTGTGTTTCTTTTCAATGCAAGAATAACCTTAAAAAGTTCTCAGCGTTATTCTGGAAATATGTTCTTCAGTAAGCTCAAAGTTAGCAATATAAATATATTATTTTGTAATACACTCCATAATAACCTTTCACCAGCCCAGTCAGATAGGAGGCAGATTTACACACCTTATGTTATACTCCTAGTGAATATACTGAGTATAGCAGGTTCCCACCTGGCATGCTGGACATACAGAAGAGACAAATACATCCAGGTGTGGGAGGGTGAAGGTGGATTTTTTGACCTGTATAGTTTTTCCAGCATGGGATTATTCATTCTTTTGGAGGAAAAAAACCCCAAACTACAAAAACAAACCAAAACAAAAAAAAAAACAGGCAAACAAATAAACAAATAAAAGAAACAAAACCCAAATGGCTCTGATAAAATTCTGGAAAAAGAATAAAGGTTGATATTGAGATGCTGGTGAATTGCTGCTGTTGAACTGAATCAGAGAAAAAGCTTCTTTAAGTGTATATATAAAATAAACTTTGAGACTCTTCTCTTGAGCTATATACAGTGTAGACTCAGCTTATGCAGAGGGAAGATGCATCGTTTGGTCTGTTCATTTCAGTCTTAATAATATTATATTGTGATCTTTTCTCTTTATGTGCTGCATTAGCAGAAAGAAATCTGTCTGAGTGATAGAAACCTATCATTTTGAAGGCAAAATTTAATGGAACTGGTCCTTGGGACACCTGACTTGTGTTTTTCAGTGAGCAATTTCATTAAAACAAGCAGTTGGTGCGGACAATCTTTATTCATAATTTTTTGTGGTCGTTCACATAAATTAAGATCTGGACATCTTTTATTCATTTGGAACAAGATCTGCCCAAAACCAAAAATTTTTTCTCAGATCAGGCATTACACATTTGTAGAGACATCTACTAATGCATATTGGGGAGGAAAAAGTTGAAGTTCTGTCTTCAATATAGCTAGACACAGTCCTGTGGGATTGACAAATGATAGTCCTGAGAGATAAAAATAACTGAAATGGCTGTCAGAGTTACAGCAGACAAAAAAAGGATGAATACATGAGATATGCTTGTCTAATAGGATACCTAAATTGCTTAAATTTATACCAGCAATTCTTTCAAAGCACCAGAATAGTAGAGGTGAGAAAGGCAGACTGCTGCTTGCAGGAGATTTCACAGAGTAGAGAAGAGTAAGTGAAATAATTTTTTTAAAAGTGCTGTTCTAAGATGTTATCTGTGCACTTCTCAAGTGAAAATGCAGCCCTAATTACTCTCTCTTACTTTTAGTGGCAATCTCATCATGTCTTGATTATGGGCAATATCATTGTACTAAGTCATAGTAGCCAGCTTGGTAGCAGCTGTACCGAATAAAGTATTAAAAAGTGGTCTGTAATCAATTACTTCCATGTAATCAGCATTATATACCTGTAATGTGACTTTCCAGATCCAGCAATCAGCAGCTGGTAGTGGATTGGTTTCTTAGGAAAGCAATAGAAAGGAAACCCTGTAGACCAGCTTTTAGCCTCTGTTAAGCCAGTGTGAATTTTTATCTATAATATTTATTGGATTGTACAATTCATAAAATCAAGGCATATGAGAACCAGATCTGTGTTTTATTTATGTATGCTGAAAAAATTCTGCTGCTGTTGACAAAGTTTCAAACTTCAAGCAATGTGATATTTCACTATTTAGTAATGATTTGTAAAATAACTCTGAAAACCACTAGAAAAAATTGTTATAACTGTTAGGTGTAAATATTTGTGATGAAAAAAAAATTTGTCTTAAAAATGTAGTTTAATCTCAATCAAAATAATTAATGAAAATTCTGTATGTTAAGAGAAAATGTAAAAACTGATGTGAAGTTTGGTAACAAAACAGAATCCATCAAAAATATAAAAGAGTATCTTATGTCAACTCATTTATGTTGTTCATTTTGATACAATTTCATTTCAAACCACTTTATGTATTGCCTTGTCCAGCCATATTGTCTATGTCTTCTTTTATTGAGAAAGGTTGTCTGTAGGGCTAATTTGGCTACTTTGGTTTTGAGGTCACTGATGAGACAGAACTGAGTGATATCAATTTATATGACTTACCAGAATCAGAATGGTTGAAACCATGGCTGTGATTGCACAGCTGTGAACTGGCCCTATTAGTAAAATGGAGCAAAAGAACAATAAAGAAAACAGAGTCACTTATCTCCTTCTAGCTCTTCTGAATCTGCTTTTTAAAGTATATAAAATCTGAAGACATTAATATAAATCTCAGCAGCTATCTATAATTACTTTTGTAGTATTCACATAAAAGCAACACTGCATTGCTGCTCTCACTTCTTCCCTACTGAATATAATCTGGCTTCCCCTTTCTCCACCCCCCCATATATCTCTTCCTCCCTGCAGCAGGAAGAGTCCAGCTGTGCATATGTTCTCTGGAACCATTTGCCCATAATTCTGTAAGGCAGGAGCAGCAACATCCTCATCTCAGGAGGCAACTACAGCAAATTGCATACCAAAGCTGAATGTGAACAAAATGTATCAATGCAATAAAGCAGATAATGCACTTGTTGGTGTAAGTAAAGGAGAAAGAATCCGAGGGGTCCTGGGTGACTTTTTACTGACCTGCTTTACTCCCCTCCCATAGCTCAAAATGGGATTAGGTGGCACAAGGCTACATATCATACTTCAGTTATTCCAGACCCTTTTAGCACTTGGATGTGTTCACACTGTGGTTTCAAAGTGTTGAATGACATTACATTCTGAGCATCACAAAAACACATGTATGTTTTAATAAGATAGTGCAGACATGAAGGCATGAAGAGCTTGTATATATTTCCACAGAAAGAGGAAATTTTCATCCAGATTAATGTCTTGATAAAAACAAGGAACACAAAAGCTTGCTGAGCAGTAATGAGATTGTATTTGGGCCGTAACTATTGACCAAACTAATCTGTTCTTTTTTTTTAACTTAATAATATAATTAAACTTGTTTGGTTGAGTTTGTGACAATGGGGATTATGCTGAACCCTTGCCAATATGTTCATAATAACTGGCTGCTCTGATTCAGAAGGGACCTAAATTATTCCTGTAACTGTCTGTCCCCAAGGATCATCTATTTCAATGTATCTTCTTCAAACAGTTTCCTTTTGTTACACAACTTGTAGAAATTTCCTTTATTTAAGACCTTTACCCTCTACATGGGTGAGTCTCTTTGACAATGAGAGCATATCTTAGACATATCTTGTCTCATTTTCCCAGGAAATATAATTAAAAATAAATATTCTCCTATGGTCTCACTTCTGTCAGTAAAACAAAAAGAAAAAAAAGTTAATCTTCTTTGTTCTTTGTCCAGAAGAAAATTGTCCCATAGGCAATTCCGGCCCCATTCTAAAGTTACAAACCTGTGAACTGTCAGGGTGATTAATGCCTTGTGAAGGTTGACTTAGAACAGAGACTAGACAGAGCTAAAAGAATAAAGTAGGTATTTATTAGAAGGCCTCAATGGATACACCTTGGGCAGTACAAGAGCCCAGCCAGGGTTACACCTAAGATGAACCCAAAATGGTCACCAAATGGACAACTGGTCACAGGATCTCACACTTTTCTAAGTTTTGGTCCATTAGCATATTGGAGTTATTTGTCCAATTATAGCTTTAGGTTATGAAGTCCCATCCTTCTCGTTTTTCTCTCTTCAGCCCACCATTGTTTATGTTTTATCTCTTGGGCCTGAGATTTGAATCATTTGTCCTTGGTCCTCAGCTAGAGAAGGAATTGTTTTGTTTACCTGCTCTGTGAAGAGAGCTTATTATCCCCTGATATGAAAGCTCAGAAGTACACACAAAGCAGTATAGAATCTGAAAAATACAAAAGCTAAAACTTGAGGCGTCATGATGGGGAAAAACTCTGTTAGAGGTGGGAAGTCAGGACCATGAAACAGGAAATGTTATAGAAGCCCTGTCACACCTGAGGTTCTGCACTACTATGCGTGCTCCAGCAGTGCTGCAGGTTGATTGAGGCCATGAGACCAAGAACATCTCCATGACAGCCTCTGGCCTTAGTGCATGTCACCACCTGGTTCAAAGTCAAGGAACTAAGTATGGTTTCAGTCACAAGTACTTGAGCATTTAGCCCACTTTTTTCTTCTCTTTCTCTTCTCAGTTCTGTTTTTTGCTCCTTCCACTCCTCTCTCATCCAATAATAAAGTAGAGCTTTATTAACTAAGTTTTCTTCTACATTCTTTACCTTTTTCCACCTATAGTGGCTAAAATTCAGAAATCCTAATACCATTACTTTTAGATCAAAGTGGAGGAAAAAAAAAACTATTTACATTTATTAATTGCAAAATCATTCTCTTTTTTGAGATTAATCGGATTATCTTCTAAATAAAAATATTGCTTGAATCAAAAATGAGTAGTGAAATTTCATTTTCTAATGAAGATGTATATAACATTCCAATGAAGAAGTTTTTGATTTCCAAACAGTTCAAGTTTCAACATATTTTTGTTCTCATTTACATACTGAGCAGCTTCTTGGAAGCATAAGCAACATTTTTAAGAGCAGGTTAATTTTTCTAAAATGTTATATGCACCTTACATAGGGTAGACCTTGTCATAAATCTACTGTTTTCAGTGCAACATGAAATTTACAGATTTTGCATTTATTATTTACAGAATAATATACTCTGTAATCATTTGTTATTCACACATATATGGCTCTTCTTGTTTCCATTTAAAATTCTGTTTATAACAAAGTATTTATTATCTACTTGTTTCACATTTCAGCAATTTTTCTGAAGTGCAGGAGATTTTAAAAAATGAGATTTCTTCAGATGCTAAGTGTTGTAAGTTAATTAATATTTTCAAATTCACCAACATAATGTATGTCTTGGATAAACTGTTTGCAAAGAAGGGCATGTTGATATTGCTTTTTGGTTTACAGACCATATGCCACTTATTTTAACAATGACAGAGCTAAAAAGTACAAAACTGCCACTGTGAATTTTCTTTGTAATATCAGTTTCATTATTTTTAAGACCATGGTTGGTCTACTAGTTTCTTACACATATTATAATCAATAAAACTCCCACCAATAACTTCAGTTACAGACTTTCAATGCTTTGTGCCTTTGGCTGAGGAAGCCAAAGCTCAAATAGTCAGCTCGACTTTGATGTGAGAACTGGTCCAGTAAAAGCAGTAATTACAGGAACAAACAGTACTCTTCATGTAGAATATCTTCTTTTCCCTGACATTGCTGCTGCTACTGCTATTTTGAGGGAAATTTACATATTCAAACTTCATATTTCTGTGAGAGAATTTCCTTGAACAAAAGGTGATTAAACATTAAAATAATTATAATCAAATGTTTGCCTAATCACCAAATGAATTAGTATTTTTTTCATTTAAATTTTGTAAATCTATGAAACACTTAAAATGAAACATTTTACTATCATTTCTTTACACCTTCATATAAAGCCATATTTGAAACGACGTACACAAGCATAAGTCTTTCTTTAGAACTAGAATGAAAATTTGAATAAAACCCCACATTTTCTGATGAATATGCACAAAAAAGTTGCAATCACAAATTAATAAAGTTCCCTCCAAAACTAAAACCAAACCCCCCAACTACATGGAAAGTGATGACTAGTGTTCTATTTCCAGCTGCTTACTGTATTTCTGGTAGCAGTCTATCAGAAACACTCTTATCAGTATTATAAAGCTGTAGTGTACATAATTAGACTCTTAATCAGTTCTTAGTGATACAATAGGCAGTGTCCACCATTTCTAGCTCTGTGCTCATATGGCCTAAAAAAATATCTCTGTAACTACTGTATGCTCTGATGGAGGTCATAATTGGTTTGGAATCCTTCTCCAACTTCATTTCACCAACAACCTTTCACTACACTTCATTTAATCCTAAGGATACTAGAAGCATGCTGAATTTATAACTTCTCTGACATAAAAAATAACCATTTGTCAGTCTAATATTTGGAATTCAACCATGATTCATTAAAGGTAAATAAGAAAGCTTATTTCTATATTTAAGTTCTTCTGTTATGAATTCTGCAACAGGTAGGATTGTGGAGAAGATTCAGAGCTCAGCAGATATCAGCTGGGCATGTTCTGCATGTCCACTTTGCAGTCAGTGGTAAAGATACAGTCTGATTAGCACTGGCCTACTGTTTGGCTTCCAACAGTCAAAGAAACAAGGTGGCGCAATAAGAAGAAATTTATATCCAAATATTCCTTTAAAACATTGTAGGTCTTCCTCCTCTGAAGACACTGGGAAGTTCTTAGCAACTCAGAAAAGTGTAAAATCCTAAATGCTTCCAGCCTGCACATGTTGTACCTCTTACTACAGAAAATTTGCCCAAATCAGCTGAATGTGCTCTCCTTAGAGACTGTGGAGCATCTGCAGAGCAGCATTGTACAGATTTGAATACTAGATGCACAACTTGCCTTGAAGGTCCACATACTCTCCCAGAGCATCTGTGTAATGCAAAATGTGATTAGGCCCTAATTTACATTATTCTCTTCATTTGATGTATTGTATTTCAGGAACTCATTATTCTTTATCCTCTTCCTTTCTTCCCTGAATACATTCCATTTCATCTTCTGGTGAGACATCTGTGCTTAATTAATTACTGCAGACCTAATAAAAAGAGTCTGTAGACAATTTAATATTTTTGTGTTCAATATATCCAGTATACACCAAGATAATTTGCCTCAGAGAAAGCAAGACTTTCACTGCTTAGGCCCTAAATATATATATCAGCATTTTTTGTTCTGTTGCATAATGTTAATGTGCACTGACATGTGGAGGAACTTCAGATAAGCAATACTTGGTAGTGACAATTAATGACAATTGAGCTTCAGGGTTTTTTTGGTTGGTTTATCCCCTTCCTTTCCTCTGACAAATAGAGTAGTCTTTTTTGATTAATTTGCAATTAGTAGCAGTGTTAACTGGAAAACACAGGCTTTATGAAATGGAGTTTCATAAATGCAGTTGGACTTTTCCGTGAGATTCTGAAGCAAGTATAAACAATTTTATTGCTACATATTTGTAGCACTTCAAATAGGAACAATCGTTCCTTCCCTTTGTCTTGGCCAAATGTAAAGTAGCAATAAATAATAAATGTGTTTATAACTTTTCCCTTTTTTTTTTGAATATTACATTTACCTGGTTTTTACTCTAAGTCAGTTTTGCATCCTGAAAAAAGACTTTTCTGGCACCCATTTAGCCAAAAAAACAAGAAGAAAAAATTAAGAGCAAGAAAACCTGCTTTATGCTAAAACTCTCTGAGCAGCATTCAAAAAGTAAATTTCTGATAGTCAACTGGCTTTGCATGGAACTTGTCTTTGGCCTTAGACTTAAGGATAGACCAAAAGATAAAATTCAAAAGACAAAGTAAGTTTTTTGGGAATCTAAGACATATATTAGGCATGTAAAAAGTCCGTAGATGGCCATGTTAATCAGCCAATCTGGTGTCCTAAAATCACACAAATGTTCTCTAGATGGGACATCTCATGGTTCCTGTGTCATAGGTTTTGTAGATGTCTCAGATAAAAATAAAATGCAGATGTCTCAGATAGTGACATCTCAAATGTCACTAAGAATTTAAGATTAAGCAACTAAAATCCAGCCCAGATATTTAATCACAAGACTGATCCTGAAAAACTTTATGAAAGATTATAGAACTTGTTTGTGACTTAAATGGCTTAATATAATAAAACTCTCTTCTGTTTGTGTTATTTAATATCTGTTTATTATTATTCTCATTTCTAAGACCAGGTACATTCTAGAAGATACTTTTTCACCTAAATTTTGAGAAATTTAATCAAATCATATTTATCTAGCGTGCTGGTACTCAGCCAGATCTATTGTTCTGTGCAAAAATAGAACCATTACCATGGCTATTGTTTAAAATACAGAGGAGAAGATGGCACCTTTTATGCATGGTTGCAATAAATTAGATTAAATAAAGATTAAATTAATTCCTTTGCATTCAGCTCACCAGAATTATTTGCATTATTTGCATTATTGCATTATTTGCATACTCCCCCAATTATCAGGAATTAAAGCACAGGACTCCTATTTAATTATATTTATTATGAGCTAGCTGTTCTTTCTCTCACAAACATATATTGACATGTACACACATGGAGACACCTTCCTTTGAGAACTCCCTTAAATGTAATCTGTTCTTACATATTGGTAAAAGATTCTGTGTCCATGTTTCAAAATCAAAATTTGTTCCTTTTCAATTTTTGAGTGAAATGAAGCAGTTGTTTGCCTTCGAGGCAAGATTCTCAGGTGCAGATTCTAAGCAGAATGAGGCAGCTTTTTTAAGGACTAATCAAAACCCTTCACCAAAGATCTAATGCACAGACCACCTTATTTCTACATTTCTGCCTGTAAGACTTGGAACAAAAAGCTTTTCAAAATTTACTTCTGTTAGTGTGTCTTTCCTGTTTACTTTTTAAGCTGTTTGAATACAGTCTTCTCCTTGCTGTTTATCTAGAAGGTGCAATATACAGCAAACTTGTGTTTACTTTGGACTGCTAGGCGCTTCTCTAATATAAATGCAAATAATAATATTAGAACTAAGAATGCCAAGGAGTTGGTGTGTAATTCAACGCTTTAAAGTCAAGTAGTGCTTCTCAAAGTCATTCCTGAACAGAATGCTATTCCATTTTAAATGTGCAACTTGCCTTTATTGAATTCTAATTTTCATCCAAGAATTCTTTGTAGAAAATAAGAAACCTTAGAATGTACAAGGCAAGAATTAACCACTTCCCAAAGGGGGAAAAAACCAAACCCAAACAACTGCACACACAAACAAACAATCCAAAAAAACCCATGTAAGCATTTAAAAAGATATATTATTCTGTGTATAGGCAAGTACTTTGGAGTAAGCTCAAAAAAATATATTTTATCAATAAAACAATTTGGCCAAAGGAACATCTGGCTACTTAGGTAACAGCAGCAAGAAAAATCCTTGCCTCAGTAGAGTCCACAGAAAGAGAACTTCTCTTTCGATACTTATAAGAAGAGAGAAAAAACTAGCCAGTTTGATGAGGAGGCATAAAGAGAGATTTTTCTGCACTGCCAAACATTAATCATCTTCTATCACTTCAGACAGGTTGCGTCTTTCTTAGGAAGCTTCAGAGATCTGGAATCTCATACTGCAATGCTTCAAAAGTTTGACCTCTTAATCTGAGAAACTCGACTCACCTCATCTCAGCAGAGGATCCAAAGAGGTAAAGGAAGAAAACTGAGAACTGTATCAGTGATGGACTAGACTTGTGAGCATTACATGCATTAGAATTGGACAGCTATCATGCTTCTGAAATCAAGGCACTGAATGAAAAGAAGTTAGGTAGTGGACACAAATAAAAAATATTTTGTCCGTAGAAACCCTCCACACTTCAATCCCCCCAAAACCCCTGGAAATAAAGATAGGGCCCTGTTTATTTTTACATGTGATTTTAGCATTTAAAATTACTTAAAGTAAAAGTACAGAAAAATATATATACCGAACAATATCATATAAATACTATTTTTTAAAGAATCTTTTCCTAGTTAACCTCGTGCTGCAACTCCCATTAACATTCATAACAGGCCCAAGATAATACTGTTCCTAAATAATATTTACTGGAGTTTTAAAGGAAGTTCAAAAGGTGATAACCTTGGACATTACTTCAGGACATGATTAATAAAACAGCTTAATTACTCAAAAACTGAGGTGTTTTACAATTGGTATTGCTGGAGTTAGGCTTAAAATTTCTCATTAGAAATACTATCCTTTATTGTTAAACACTTCACTAAGAATTCCACTTTAAATGCCAGGACATTGTGACATCACAAAACCTGAGATAATTTGCTCAATGTTCCTGCAAGAACATCAAGAGATGATAAGGATCCATTTTTATATGAATTTAAGCAAAGTAGTTTCTTCAGAACCCTAAAAAGATGAATAGGAGAAGAAAGAAAAACCAGTTTTTCCTGAATTTTCCCTTTACAGTTCATCTAGACAAAACGTTTTTCTCAGGTGTTATAGGGTAATGTCAAATAATATGGAGATATCACAGTGTCTATACAGCTCCCAGAAGTTGTGAAATACTTGAAAAAATGATAAAAGTAATAATATGTGCAATTTTACAATTCAACAAGTAAAGAAAGCACACTATTAATAAAAATAAGCATTTTGACAAATAATAGAAATGAAATGCTATAAACTTAAAGGTAGAGCTCTTCTTACTAACCTTACCATCAACAACTATAACTCATTATTAATCTTATTTATACTGGACAGAATTAATTAACTTAGTGTTTAAGTTGTTTATCTGAACAGGTATGTAAACCAACAACCACCAGTTCATAACACCATCTGCATGTAATCATAGTGCCTTTGTTTGCTAAAAACTCTTCTAATTGATCATTTAACTATCCTCCATGTCATTTAAGCCCTTTAATCCCCTCAAAAAATGTTTTCCACAAGGAAACAGTCGTTACTAGGCATAATTGCAACATCTTGTCCTCCAGCAAATGCCTTCTGTAGCCTCAAGAAGGGTGTAGCCGTGGAAATAAAGGGTCAGTCTTTGCACACCACTTAAGCTCCTCAGAAGGGGCATGAAGCCACTGGAAAAGTTTTGTTTCTTAGTTGAAAATGAAATTTAGGACTTCTTCACTGTCTCTTCTCTCACTGCCTACTCCTTCTAACACATGTCCAGAAGGTTTCTATACTGTCATCTGTGGGATGTAACACCTGTTGATTTTGTGGCTACTCTCCAAGATGGAAAAACCTCACAGGACAGTGAACAAGTATCATGGATTTGAGTCAGTAATCTCTTAAAATAGTAATCAAATGCAATCTAATTTTTTGTGTAAAATGAAGCAGTTTAGTACCTTTTATTTTTTTTTTGTTGTTTTATAATTTTCAAATTATTGTATTCTTCTGCCATTACCTTATGTAATGGGGCCCAGATAAATAAGATAGATTACTTTTCAAATACCATTTCTCATAAGTAATGTGACTTAAGTGTTCCTTAACTACATGGCATGTTTTGATCAAACAAAATCTGTCCAAATGTAATTCCAAATGTAATTCCAAATGTAATTCCAAATGCTTCTGTGCAGGAATAAATTTTCCTTAATCAGAAAAAAATCATGTATGAAAGGGAGATTAGTGATAAATCATTCATTTTCTCTGTCCAGTCTTTCTTTATGAACTGTATTTTTGAAGTTGGTTTCCTTACAACATCCTCTTGCATATTCATATGACTAAGAATTTTTGCATATGCTGTTTCCAAGAATATTTTTCAAACTATGTTACTATATTCTAGCCAGTAGAGACTGGGAATGACCTGGAAATGTCAAACATATTTTTAAGCCTGGAATGAGTGAGAATTAGCTTTCAAGATGATCAGAAGTCAGGAATAGTAGAACTCAGTTTTGCCTCTCTCTCTCAGCTCTCCCCTTGCCAGACTGGTTAGGCTAAGCTATAAAACAGTGTGATTTAAAATCTTGCTGTCTCATAAGTGGAACCATCAAACCTGAACTGAATCAATGGTCAGACACAATAGATATTACATTCAATTTTTAAAGCACAGCAGGAGATATGATATTAAAGGTCAAATAAGAACATCAGAAACTAAACCAGACAGGGAATAGTGTTCAGAAGCAGACAGGAAGCAGCGTTCTACTAAACAAACTTGCTGCCATATGATGGACTGAGATTGTGCACACAGGGAGTTATTGCCTCTAAATTGACATGAAATAATGGCATGTCTAAATGTTGTGAAGCAGTAAAGAATTTCTATTTATATTTATATTAAAAAGCCCCATGCCAAAAAGCATTTTCATTAAATAGAGCGACTAACAAACAGTTTCAAGTTTTAAAAATATTCTTGTTCTGAATTTATACTTTTTTGTTGGCCACCATGTTGTGATTTAATGAAAATCTGTGTTTTAAATTCCAGGTAACTGCATTCTCAGCCGGATATACCACCATCAATTTTTTGGCTTTCACTTAGTAAACAAAGTCAGGAGGTTTTGTGAAGAAAAGGGTGGAGGTTTCGTCTACCATTCCTGAAAGTAATAAATAAATAAATACATACATACATACATACATACATAAAGAGAAATATTTTAAGCAAAAAACGTTAAGGAGATCTTTTATTCAAAAACTCAATGAAGTTTACTTTCAAGCAGAAATCAAGTTAAGAATATGCCAGTCACAAAGATTAATATTTGGGGTAGTTGTAGGAAAGTAAAAGAAGGTCATAATAAGTATTTTTCAATATTAAGTTTGTCTCTCTAAGCAGTTGCAAGAATGTTAATATGTAAAAAGATTTCGTTTCCTTAATTTAAAAGAAGTTTTCCTCCCTTAAGGATTATAAATTTCAAAGTTAAATTATATAATAAACTTATATAGTTCTATAATTCTGGACAGGCATGCTCTATTGAGAATTTGTTATTGCATTCCCCGATCAAAATATTTTATTATTGATACCAAAAAGGGAAAGTCTAATAATGAAATAAGTTTGATGTAAAATGAACATCATAATTTTAATTTGCTTCATTCATGTGGGAGGTGTTCAAGTAGTAGGATGGAGAGATCTGCATAATCATCTTAGTATATCAAAATATGATATATTGAAGAACTAGGACAATTATACCAATTTCAAGAGGAAAAAGCAAATCTTTACCAGACCATTTTCATTTTTAAAATAACCTGTTATAGCAGTGCTGCATACTTATTGAATTATTTAATATAAATTAATAAAATTTTAGTTTCAAAGTTTTAAAGTTTCTCACCTTCTTAGAGAGAATCTG
Organism: Urocynchramus pylzowi; assembly: GCA_013397555.1. Classification (NCBI taxonomy): domain Eukaryota; kingdom Metazoa; phylum Chordata; class Aves; order Passeriformes; family Fringillidae; genus Urocynchramus; species Urocynchramus pylzowi. The sequence goes on along the minus strand of VZRH01002296.1, from coordinate 1,023,064 downwards.
CACAACAAACTCAACAAAAATATTAATAATATTATTCCCACCATTTTTATGAATTTTTGTTCATTTAGATCTAATGCTTATACATGTACATCAATATCTCTCAGATGCAAACCACACTAATGTTGTATCTTCTTCAGTTGGTAGGAAATAGGCCATTTCATGCCTCACCAATTTATGGAAACACCACACACAAAGAGGAAATTAATACAGAGGTAACAAAAAATGCTGGAATATCAAATCATAACTCAGCACACTATACCAAAACTCCTCTTTCATTCTTCCTACTCAGTTTCAAACTTACTGGCATCTTCAAATCAATTAATTGGTTAGGCCAAAGTATTTAGAACTCAACTTTCCTGCCATTCAACAGTGTAGCACCTTTGAGTGTTAGGATAAAATCAGTGACATTACCTATTTCTGAATTGGACTCCTTCCTTTAAAATATACTGAGATTAATGTCAAGATACACTACCCAGAAGATTTTAAGGAAGAGCAGACCCATTCTAATCCTGCAGAAATAATGATTAAATTTGGCAAATAATTCCAGGAAAATAATAAAAAATTCCTTCTGTGACAGTCTTTTTTTTATTATTGAAAGTGACAGAAGGGTTTTACTTCTGTTCTTCCAACATAAATATTCTTCAGATTGCCTGTAAATGATCTATATGAGCTGTGCCATCAAAGAATGGTTCAGCCTGCAGCATTCTTAATGCATTATTCAAATGAAGATTTTTAAATTTTTAGGGATACACATCTCCTTTAGCATGTTACACTGCAGCATTACAGTCAGGTTCAGAAAGAAGCATTACTGAGCTCAGTAGCTATTTAGTGTCTTGGGTAATCCAAATTTCTTATCACAATTGACTCTAGGTCTCAATCATACCTTGCAATGAAATGTCTGATTTTCATCTTTACAGCACAAGAGGTCATTTCTTTTCTGACTTTTTATGTAATATTTTCTTCTTGTCCTTATCTTAGAGGTTTTTTGATTAGAAAAGAATATGGAGTGGCATCCATTCAAGTAACACCCACATAAGTTACAATATACTTCTTGCAGTTTTTGCTAGTTATGTGATTTGAGAGCTTTTGCAAGGTCCACATAAATCTGAACTGAAAGAAAGCTTGATAAATTGTGCAGAATTATGTGTATTTATTTTCATAGGAAAAATTACTCTTAAGTAGCCACTGATCATTTTTATCTGGTTTCCTAACAATTTTAAATGTACATTTCTGTATGCTTTCTGCAAAATAAATAAAACTAGATCTTGAACTAGTACTGAAGAGATTTGACTAAATCACAGTGATATTTACAGACCCCCACTAAGATCAAGACTATATTGTGTTAGGTCCTTGTACAAATGCACTTTTTAAAAGAATAATCTGGGGCTGAAGGACAAGAAGGGTGAAAAATGTGAAAAAATGCAATGACTAGTCAAAAACACACTTATAAAACTTAAGATGGGTATATAGCCCTAATACTATGCGACACAGTTAGATCTGATGTTTGCCTCAGGCAGAGAAGCCATACTGCACAAGACATATTCTAAACTTCTTCTCTTTCATGCCCTTTTTGCAAGCACCTAACATTCATTGCTAGCCACAGAGCATTTAGCTAAATGAGCCTTTGTCCTGGCCCATTATGGCCATTTGATGATTAATGATTCATAGTTAATTTTCTTCAAAATGCAAACTGAAACTGAGCAAGTTTCTGCAGTTTGCTCCAAAATCTGTCTATTTCTACATGTTTCTTCTTGTCTAAACTTGGTCTGTGGTAGGTAGAGAATCCCTTTCCCTATGGACTGCTAATCTCTCCATACAATAGTAATATTGATTAATTTAATTTAAAGTGTGATACATGTTTACCTTACAGAAACACCAACAATTCTGTGTGCAAATATCATTTGTATTTGCTATTCTCACAGCCAAAATAAAGAAATAAGTAAGAGAAATGGATACTAGATGCTTTGTCATGTACAGAAAACTAGCCAGCAGCAAGTATTGACACAAAGTTTTCCTAGCAATACTATATACCAGCTAGTACAGTTTGGGAGGCATTTGCCACTAACATTTGCCACTAACACTGTTCACTGATAGTGTAGTTCATCTGATTGAAAACCTATGCTGAAGGTTTCTGTTTCTAACCTCGGCTACTGTACTTCCTAGATATCCAAATCCAACCCCACAGAGCGTAAATATTCAGCATGGATGGCTGAGAGAGCCTTAGGAATGTCAGATGAAGCTAGAGACCAGCCAAGGTTTTTCTCCTTACCACAGCAGAGGGGTATTCACCAGTAATCATATCTCCAAGACAAACTCAGCACCTTGCTAATGCTTTCTGCCTCTTTGTGTCTGAAACCTCACAAGCTTGACTGAGACAGTAGTCACAAAGCCAGTGAAGTCAAACTTGGGTTAATTATGCAATGGTTTTCCTATTTCCCATCTCTTGGAGAATTGTGTTGCCTAATATAGAAATAATTTTCACATTATCTTGCATACTTTAACTAAACGCCTCTCTAGTGTAGAGATATGAATCTGCATCACCTCTTATTTAAAGCTATGAGCAAACCCTACCATCTGTCCTAAATGAAGGAATATAGCAGTCAGTCTCCAAATGTTAGTATAGAAAACAAAAAATACAAAAATACAAAAAAAAACCCAAAAAAACCAAAAACAAAACCAAAAAAACCCTCAATATTAATAATGATTTATAATGTTTCCTACAGTGAGAACAGGAAGATTTAGTTAAAGTTGTATCAACCTAAGAAAGTCAGCATTACAGTAATTTTATGTTAACTGCTTCTTTAACACCAAGAAGCCAATAAACATGAGCTTTTTAAATGTGTGCACAATTCAGTAGATGCTGAGCTTCTAAACAGCGGAAAGATCAAACAGCAGTAACCAAAATATTTGCATATTGTATCTTTTGGTGATAGTTCATTGGGTTCTCTGTAGCTTTTAGCTTACTCCCATAAAGTGTTTGACAAACACAATGAGAACTTTTGAACTATGGAAACACCACATTTTAACAAAATACTGAACTCAGTTATCTGAAGAACATTTTTTTTTCTGGAGAGTTGGCTCAATGGATATGCAACACATGAGACCACTGGGGAAAAAATTTGCTAAAATGTAAGCAGCTGTCTTTGTGATCAGACCTTAACCTAAACACCTGGAACAAATGTAAAATATTTGAAATGTCTCAATCAATTAAGATCCAGTCTAAACAGATAATACAGCAACTTCTATTTATTCTGTTGCAATGGAAAAATCTATGAGTTCAAGCAGATTCCTCGGAGGTAAAGTCTGCCTGTCTTTCTAAAGGGTGCTCCTTGACTGGATAGAGGTTTTTATTACATATACATTTTACAGGTAATCTCAAATCCAAACTCTTTATTAGTTTCTGGTATTTTTGACAACAGTTTTCCTTCTTTCACTCAATCTTCTCACACACTTAATAATTTCCCTTGCATTAGTTTGGTATATGGAGAAGATCCATTTCTGTCATCAAAAGTTTTATCTACCAAGAAAAACTTAGAAATATGTCAGCCCTTTTTAATAGTGTCCCATTATTATTTGTATTGAGCTGAAATGTAATTTAAGCCATCAGAGAAGATGACATTTAAAATGGGTTCCACAGATGACTTGACTAGTAAACTAACTGGTTTTAATTAGTAAACTCCTTTAAGAGCAAGAAAAATCCTGCAGGTGAATTTTCAGAAATAGTTTTAAACCATTTAAAGAGATGGCACAGATTTTCACATATCCCCTTCTGTGTATAAACTAATAATTATTAAGTCATATGATAAACATGAAGTTTGATGATTCTGCTAAAAATTAATTGGAGGAAAAGGAATAAGTAAGATTATTAGACTGAACTCATCCCCTGCACATCCTCATGATCATTAATGCTAACATAAAGGGAACATAATTAATTTAATGGGTGAGAAGGGAACAAAAGGTCAGTAGCACCCTTTTTGATATCCAGGAATCTATTCTGACAGTTCCTTGTAGTTACTTTCATATTTGTTGCAGTTCCTTGTTTCTGTTTTTCTATTCCCTGATTCTTTCTGCTTAATACTTGACACTTCTGGGTTTAAAAAGAAAGCAAACAAGTAACCTTTCTGCCTCGATTGATCTTTCAGCATTTTAGCTACAACATGAACTGAGGATGTCCAAGTGCAAATTTTGAAATAATGGTTTCTGGTGTTCAAGATAATTCAGATAATTTACTAGTATAAAGTAGCTTTTAGTATACTACTTGTGCCTGTAGAATCTCTCTAGTGTGGAAGAGCTTCCATAAGAAGGCTTTGAAACAGCAGCTATGATATCATCTTTTGGTTGTTGTTATAGAAAACCTGATGGAGAGAATAATGTGAAACTGGCTGTATTTTGGACTTCATTCACACAGGACTGATTTTTGCTGGAAGGTTAATGCTACTGTCTGCATAACAAACATTTTAAACATTAGTTTGTAGTTTTAAGATGCTAGAGACAATATTAGGGAATAAAAAGTATATTACCCTTGGTGATTCTATTTGTAGTACTTTGCACAGGAGCAAAATACATAGTGTGACTTTTAGATTATCCTTGGCATCTATGTATCAGTCACATTAGTTTGCAATACAGCTTTAAAAGATTAATTTGGATCTGTAGTTTTAAGTAATAAAATTCTGTAAAATACAGAATTCTCTCATACAGCTGCTGCTCCAATGCATCACTCCTGTCAAAACTACCATGTCTATGAAAATTTGCACCTCAGTATTCACATTGTAAGCAGGATCTTGTTGGCATGTGAATTTTCATTGAAGTATGTATGTATCTGTGCAACCATAGCAAAATCCTTGTTCCAAAATATTCCCTCTAATTCATACCAATTATGTGATTTTTCTGCATTTGAGACCAGTGCAGTATTCCCTTTTTGACAAATCCATTTATTTTGCACTTCTCAAACTTCATGAAAAAATAACTTGCATTAATAAAAATGTCTAGTATTTTTACTGCTATGCATTATATATATGTGCAAATATCTTTATATGAAAGTGCATTATGGACTTTCCTGAAGTTTGTCCAAATTATATACAAATTATCCTCCCATTTTGATGAATTTGGATACGTTTAAATATTTTAGGGTTTTTTGATTCACAAGTTCAGATAAAAAAAAAGAAATCATATGAGATAAAAAGAATTAATATGTCTTGTCCAAAACTCCTTTTACTTCTTTTGATTAAAACATATGGCTTATTAAATTTTTATGAGTGCCTTGCTTACCCCTTTTAGAAAATATGTACTGTTCCATACAACTGCTTCTTTTTCAAAATTTTATAACTGGAATATCTTCCAACATCATGATGCGCTTGTAGAAAATCAACCTTTTTAATAAAGAAATATTTCCTTTCACACTAATCTGATAATCAGTGAAGCAGAGTACATAACTACTGAAATAAAGGAAGTAAAATAAAAATCTAGTTTGATGTTCCCTCTTACAGTATGATCAGAGTTAATTCTGTCTCATTTTAGCAAACATTTTATCTTCCTACAATACATCAGATCTTATTAAAGACCTCATTATTATACTTAAATGTACAAATATATGAAACAAAAATTCAGCAATTAAAAGAATAGCTTTTCCAGAATAATTCTGCTTGTAAGAACTGCATTTTGACGCACTTGAATTACTGTGGCAAATCTGTCTTCATCAATATTGCTTACGTTTTGTTAACTAGGCTGGAAAAGAGGTAAACTGCAAACTTTCAGCTCTGAAAAATGGAAGACATTGCTGAGCTATTGGGAATTCTTTCATTGTAAAGGTGAGGGTCAGACTTTTCTTTCTGATAATCTTTGTTTCCATTTAATTGCATAAGGGAGGTTTCTGTATTGTCTCCAAAAAATGGAAAGAGTTTAATGCAAAAATACATATCTTTTTTTCTGAACTATTGTTAAGAAATACATCAATAAGTACAAAAGACAGACATGATTCAAGTCCTTGAAATCAATCAGATATTTTGTTCCTATTCTTGGTATTTTGAGTGGGGTAATACATACAGGAACATAAATTCACATTAAATAACAACAAAACAATGAAATAGATACAATTGTTGAATAATAAAGAGCACAAATTAAAGCTTATCTTTAAACAAACTATTCAACTGACAAAAGAATCAATAAAGCTGCATAAGAAAGCTCGACACAGCTATCATATTATGCTTCTGCTTTAACAGTAATTTTTAACAGTCTTAGAGGTTTTTGAAAAAAAAAAAAACTAACAGTAATTTTTAATTTTTTTAAATTTTTTTTAATTTTAGATCAACGGAACATACAGTATATCATAGTATTCTAAGTTTCCAAAATGTAGAATTTTGAAATGTATTAATGGCCACAAAAGTATTTTGTGGTTTGCCTGTTTTTCGGTGATGCAGTGATTGAACAGTGCCATTCATGGTATCACCTCAGCCATGGCCAAAGGATTTATTTACAGCCCTATACTTTCCCCTTTTTTATTTTTTTCATTTTCCATGTATGCTATTTTCTGCTTTGCCACTGAAACAGTTAATTGCCATTCCAAAAGTAATACAGAGCAATTTGGCTGTTGCCATGGTTTGGCCCCAGCTGACGAGTGAGCACCACAGAGCTACTTGCTCACTCCACCACCCTTTCACTTAGAGAAAAGAATTTCTCTTGGATCTTCCTAGGACTATGCACAACTCTGCTTCTGTTCACTTGTCTCCAACAGATGCTTGTGGCTACCAAACAGGTTACATTTCAGTCACAGCAGAATATCCATTTGTGTGACTTAAATGTTGCTGGAGATGCCTCTTCATGGCAGAAGATATATTTACATATGATCATGTAAGAAGCAGTAATTTTCCAGTCACTTGAATTTTTATCAGGTTTCTGCAGGCTCTGCCATTTGTATTAAGAAAGGGAATCTGACTGTCTCACTGACTATTTTTTTTTATCCATAAAAGGCCTTTACATAGTACAGATATTCTTCAACATTTTTGCATTCATGTCCCTAATTTTCACTCTTTATTTCCTGTAGGCAGCAGAAGAAATTTTCTTTGTGCTACAAAAGAAAAACTCAGAGAATAATCTAATACTTATCGTTTTGAGCATGAGACCTTCACATCTGTTGTCAATCTGGAAGATCTTTAAACATTTATATTTTGGGTTGTCAATTTATTATGGATAGCAAATCTTTATTTTTTAAATATCCATGTTGTTATTGACATAGTTAGGATTAAAGGTTCATGAGGATAGTGAATGTGGTCCACACACAATGAAAACTTCTATATCTGCTTTAATATACTTTACTACCAATGTAATAAAAATGTATATTCATTCAGGACTGTTCATGATGTCAGACACTAACAATATTCAGTCATTTCTATGTTAGGAACTGCGCTATTTGTCCCTGAGGAAGAAGAATTTAATGCTTGTCTCTTATTTCCATCATTGTGCTTAGTTGGCAAAATCTGTAGCATCACAAAAACCAAACAGCATTCATGTACAGGTTTTTAATCAATATTTTAACCGTGAAGAATGGAATTTTTCTTTCTTACTATAGAGATGTTTTGTAGACTCCAGACTAAATTCAGCTGTCTTGCCTCGTACTAAGCAAGAGAAGAAAGAAAAAAACACTTAGTCTTTCAATGTGAGTTTCATCTGGAAGTGAAGTTATTCTGTTCTTTATGAAGAAGCATTGACTGATTTATATGCAGATAGTTTCTAGTGCCTATGGACTATGAAGTGGTATGAACCCCCAAAGATTCATGTAAGATAAATGGGCCAAGAGAGTTTCTATCTGTAGAACAAAAGTTCATTTAGAGATGTCACTGATTCATATCTAATGCAGCAAGTGAAGATCATCAGAAGAGAGTCCTGTCATCATTGCTGAAGTGTCATAGGGATGCCTCCATTTTTCTCCTCTGATGGCAGGTAAATCAAATGCAGATAAATGCAGATAAATCAAACTTTTCTGCTCACATGCTCCAAAACCACTTTTAAGCAGCATATTTCTTCTGACCTGCATAGAGTTCAGCTAATCCTAAGCAAAAGGAGTGATATATAGCACTTGATCTAGAGTTTAAACTCAAGTAGTGTGTTTCAAATTATATTCCAAAACTTTCTTGGAGTCTGTCACAACATTTCTCATTTGTCTGTGGTGTTAATTTGTAGTTTAGAGTGTGTTAGTTCTACTGAAGATAGGCATTTCATGAATGTTATTGATCTTTTGCATATAATATCGAGGTCACTGTAATATTGAAATCACTATTTTACTAAAATAATATATTTTATTCTTGCAAGTGCAGGGCGACTGTCATTTTCAACTAACCTTGGGAAAAAATCCAGTCAAGGAAATGCACAAGTTTAAACTCAATTCTTTCATGCTGATCCAAAATACTCTTCAGCCTGACCCTGAGGACTCTGGAGAACTTCAGACCTGGGATTACAGGACTCCTTGCTTTGGTTCAAGGATTTTATCAAAGTGATTTTCTGAGTCAGGCTTGGGCCAGAGTGTAAATGGATCTATATGCATCCCTGGGCTCAATCCTATACCATAATAATTGAAGGTAAACTGGCTCAAAAGGTGGATCTTTTGCATGCATTCCTACAATTACTATCTCCAAGAAGATAAATTTTAATTTCTTTGCTATTATTTTCTCAATCAGATAAATGACCTGCACATTTTTTTGCACACATAACTCTTATTTTCTGCTGATTTTGTTCGTGAAGTAGTTTAAATTCCTTAGTAAAGAAAAAAAAAAAAGTGCAATGTAGAGAAATATGGTGATATTTGAGGCAGTGCAGACTGTGCTAACTCCAGCACCAGGTGCAGCACAGTTCATCAGAATTGGCATGGCATTACATTAACTATACTGGTTTTGGGAACAAATATGGAAAATGCTATATTCCAGCATATAACCATACTAATTCCATTTTACTGTATCTTAGAGAAATTAATTTTCACTAACAAACTGATGCAGACATCTTCTAGATGTCTTTAAGTGTAGCTTTGGCTAGTTTATTCATGGTGCAGATAATCAAGGATTGTTGCTTTCCCTCCTCTGTTCTGGATTTGACTAATTTCTAGTGTATTTTTAGAATTATTTTATTTCCTGTGACTGTATGTTGCACTCAGCACAAGAACAAAAGATTTTCATGTTTCTTTTATTTTTTCCCTTTCTATGTTTTGTTAATTTAAATAAATCCGGTCAGGTGTTCAGGAAACTGTTTCCTTTAAGAAAGAGGGGTGCAAAAAGAGACATTTAATGACTGTGTTTTTATCAAACATTCAACATTTTCAATATTCTAAATGCTTCAAATATTTTTTTTCAGAATCAGAAAATTCTTTATCTTTTGTAGTAATGAGAGATTTTAAGCCATGCAATGTTTGCTTAAATTAAAGACATGAAAGCAAACAAAGAATTAGATGTAAGTGTGATACCAGTCACTTTTTTTTTTTTCATAAGTCTGACCAGGTTCTTCTGGAAGTCAACACATAAGAACACGTTAAAAAGCAATACAAAAAATGAGAAAAGCACAGCGATAACATAAACAATCTTTTGCCAGTGGTAGTAGTTCTTGCTTAGACCTTTGCTCCTGGGAACAGAAGCATGTGCATTGTAATAGCAGTGACTCCAAGACACAGAATAGATGTAGTATTGTCAGGCTCTTAAATAGTTTTTTCCCTCTGCACTTTTAGATACAGAATCACAACAGTATATGTAGTGAGCTGACCTTGACAGGCTGCCAGTTACCCACCCAGTTGTTTCTCCTATTCCTCAACTGGACAGGGGGGGAAATAAGATAGAGAAAATTGTAAATCAAGCTAAAGACTAAACTATGGGGAGATTAGTTTAATTTAGTGACAATTAAAACCAGACTTGATTGGTGAGAAGCAAAACACAAAACCAAAAACATATTTCCTCCTCCCTGCCTTCTTCCCAGACCACTCTTCACTTCTGTGTCTTCTACCTCCTTCCTCCCAAATGGTTCAGGGGGATGGGGAATTTGGTTTGTAGCCACTGCATAAAATTTAATCTTTGCTGCTGCTGCTCATCCTTCTCACACTCTTTGCCTGCTGCATTTCAGGGACTCTCCCACGGGATACAGCAGTTCCTTCAAGAACTGCTCCAATGTGGGCTTTTCCATAGTCCATCAGAAACAGACTGCTTTAGCACAGGTCCTCCACAGGTTCCAGTGCCTGCAAAAGCATGTGAGCTCTCCATGGTCTGCAGCTTCCTTCAGGGCACATCTATCTGTTCCAGTGTGGGACCCTCCACAGTATGAATATCTGCTCCAGCATAGTCCTCCTTGGACTGCTGCAGCAGAAACTTCCTTTAACATGGTCTTCTTCAAGGACTTTGGGGAGAATACCTGCTCAGGCTCCTGGGGCACCTCCTCCCCCTCCTTCTTCTCTGATTGAGGTGTTGTCTCTGCTTCATCCCCTTCTTTCTCTTCTGCTTGGTTCTGGCATTTTTTGGCCTGTCTTAAACATGTATGCACAGAGGTGCCACCAGCTCAGCTGAGGGGCTCAGCTGCACCTTGCATGGGTTTGCTGGAGCTGGCTGGAAGTTACTGGAACCAGGGCAATCCCTGGCCTTTCCTCAAAGAGGCTGCCCCACTGCACACAGCACACCAACAGCCTCCTCCCCACCACCCACCACTTACACTCAATACAGAAATAGTAAGCAGTAAAATTACTCTTGGACAACTAATGGTAACACTTTTGAAATAAACAGAATGTAGACAAAGAGTGAAAAGTAGCAAAGAGAAAAAGAAGCATGGAAAAAGAAAGGACAGCACAAGGAAAGTTTTGGTTTTCAGTTATTTTTGAAAACTTCAGAAAACTGGTCAGGGTAGCAGTCAGAAATGAAATTAAAAATTAAATTGAAATATAATAGCAGGTTGTGTTGAGATATATTGCAGAAGAAAAGGCAAAGGGAGGTCTTTTGCTACCCTTGGGCTAAGGCTACAGCACACACTGGGCATGCTGGCTCTGGCCATGTTAGTGCTGCTTACAAGAGTTGGTATTTGGTGCTGCAGCAAGCAGTCTTGCAGAAAGGACAAAGGGAAGGTGAAAAATCTCACATCTCAGGAAGCCATTTAGCAAAATGACAATTGTCACAGTTTAATTTAGCTCTTTATCTTTTTTCTCCCTAAGTGTCTTATATGGAAGCTATTATACATTAGTTTAGGCAGAGATGGGAATGGCAGCTGTGATAACAGAGCTGCTGTTACTTTGTGCCTTGGTTCTGTTCTTCTAAAGGGTGAAAAAGACATATTCTGTTGCTGAATTAGGCTTGCTTTCAAAATTATTTCAGTTCCTCATTCCTGATTATTACAAGCTATTTTCGATACAAAATGATGCAAAGCAACGGGGGAAGTTTTATTCTTCCCCCACAAGTGACAAAAATGTGGGACTGAGACCCACACATATGTATGACTACACTTTCACGTTGTTTCCACTTTATGAACATCTACCAAATACTTTAGAAGAATTTGTACATCCCAGTTAAAGTGAAATGGAAATAAAGAATAAGAGAAGCCAAGAATTTTGGCATATGCAGTTAGGAGGGCAGCCTCCCATTCCCTGTCTTCAGCCTCAGTGAGGCAGGATTGCTGCAGGGTGGCATAAAGGCAAATTGTTTGTGAACTTAGCTTTCCAGAGAGAATGTTTATTAAGACAAGTTTGGCCCACACTGGCTGAATTATGCTTGGATATATACAAGAAGTTAATGATGCTGCAATATAATTAAACTACAATAAGAGAAAATAATCCTTCTCTCTGCTGTGTTCAAATCAATAGGGTTTTGATTAGAAAAATCTTCAGTTTTTAGACTGTCATGCTTCAGTTCTGTTTTCAGTGTGTGTCTTGAGTTACTTAACAGACTCAAAATAGATTTCAGATTTTGGCTCCAAGCGATTTCTCATGACTTTTTTTGCTGAGTTCCCAGAACTCTAAGGATATGCCAGGTGAGAGTGGAGTAATAAGGGTTTCAGAATCCTTTTTAGTACTTATCTGTGTTTAGCTACAGCACAGTGACATGGGTCACTCACATCACAAGCAAGAGTGGATGTTCCACTGGACTTCAGTAGGCTTAAAGTTAACAAATGTGACAGAAATCCTCAGCAGTATATAACTGTAATTGGGTTGTTGGTGTTGTGATACAAACGTCGTATAAACAAAACAATTTAGCAAGGAAACAATGCAGGGAAATAGAAACTCTTTTTAAAGAATATGATAATTTTTCAATCCAGACATCTAATTAAAATATGATTGATATTTCATAGGAAGGAAAAAATAAAAGGAATTATCACCTAAGTGATCAAACACATTTTTTTTTCCTTTACTCTAGGACCTAAACCTTTATTTTCAAAAGAAGATGAACCAGAACACTGATTTAAATTTGTGTTATAATTTTCCTTTTTAATAAATAAAACATTGTCTGCAGAATACAATGATGCTGGCTCTTTTACATCTCATAGGTTTAAAGAAGGATAATGTAGCAGAAGATATTTTTTATTTAAGAAAAAGAAGCAAGCTACATTTTGGTTAAGTTATAAGAAATGAATGGAGATTCTCAGGATCCTCAGTATTAATAGAGGCATATCTATGATGTGACTGTTGGTCTTTTTTTAATACAAGCCAACACACTACAATGGCAGATAATACCATGTTTAGCAGCTTTGCCTCTGGTTTGTATTTGGAACAATGCTTGACAATTCCATTGGAGACAATAAAATAGTTGTTGGCACATTTTAATTACTATATAAGGGCACACACATTTCATGGCACTTCAGGGGGTAAAGAAGCCATCAATTACTCTGCTCAGCTTGAGTTTGTTTAAACAAATGATTTTCTATTTCTGGATATATAAACTATACTCTTTCAGTACTTTGTGCTATTTGCTTCCAGGAGTTTTTCATTTGGGTTATAAAATATCCTGGCCTGGTCATATATATTAAAAATCAATGTTACAAAGGATAAGGTGATTATAGGCACCCTACAAGTGCTTTGGAAACAAACTCACATTTGTAGAAATCTCTGTGCCACAATTCATTGAGCAGAGCAATATGTTTAACACTGAACTCCTCGGGCATATTAAGTGTTTAGTGGCTGAACACAAACACAATTTTGGCATGAGGGTCTTAAAGCTCCCCCTACTGATTCGGTTCAGTTTCAATATGGTACAATAATAAATAAATATATAAGCTGACTATGGAAATAGTGAAAATAGAAGATGCACATAGCAGGACACAAATATGACACAGAGTTCTTCAAACTGACTGCTTGCAACACTTTTTTTTTTTTTTCCAAATTCATGAAACTCAGAGATTATGCTTTTCTTAGACACAAATGTTACACAGATCTCTTACTTATGTTAAAAATAGAATTTGTCAGTTATGACAGAATAAGGAGGAAGAAGTTGCCTGGTAGTAAATAGTTCAATGGTTGACATTTTTCCAACTTCTTTAGGATCTCCCTCTCTAGTTCAGGTTAATGAGTTAAAATGAATAGCAACTGTACTATTAACATGTATATATGTAATTATTTATAATCAGTGCTTGTAAAGGATAAATTATGTCATCTTTTGTGGCCAGAATTGCTTGTTCTGGATATTGCAATACTCACCTTACATTTATGAATATGTGTTTCATTGAAAGAACTTCATCATGTGTATTATGGAATGCTGCTTTGATCTTAAGAAGGTGTAATATTGCAAACTTGACAACTACTCTACTTGTGAATATCAAACATATATAGGCCTTGGAAAATATTAGGCTGACTTATGAAAAGTCATAATATGAATTGGAGGAGTTAAGAGTAAATTCATACCAAAGTAAAGGTGTGTAATGAACACTGGGAGTAAGCTTAAAAACAATTAAAGGCTCAGCACAATGACAGTGCTTAACTGAATTGTATCTCTAGCTTTCCACTCAACTCCTAGTCTACCCACTAAACAGACATCATATTTTAATGAAATTTAAATATATTAAAAGATTTTTCATAGTAGCCCCAATTTTCTGTTGAGTAAAGCATGTTTGAACTTGACTTTTCTCTTCAGCTGTTCAAATATCAGAGTGATGGACATAGAAATATTATTGTCAGAGTACACTGAGTGTCTGTCTGGGATCAAGTGGATTACAACATGGGACTATGTTTGGTCTGTACACACAAACCCCCTTTCATTATGATTGTTTCATCTCTGCTGGTACTCACTAGGACGTCAGTTCTTCTTCACTTATTCTAATTCCCCAATCTGTGCAGATTTTTTTCCTGAAGAACCCTTCATTCTTTTTCTGGCATGACCTCTGTATCTGTTCATACTATTTTCCTTTTTGTCACTCATTTGTTCCTTTTTGTTGTGTCTCTCAGGCACTGCTCCCTCTAGGCTGCCATTCTGGGAAAAGAGTTAAAAACAAAACCCTGCAAAAAACTGGTGACTTTAATGGCAAAAAAGCCCTCAAAATTTTATTAAAATATTGCAAATACATTGTAGTAAGGAATCAGACACAGTCTGCAGATGGGGACTGGCTATCTTTTTTTCTGATGAATAGAATTACAGAACTTATTTTGAGCTGTTTTTACCAAAAGAAAACAATCACAGTTAATGTATGGGGAGGACAGTATCATTTAGTGGCTAAATAACTTTGCAAACTTGTTATTTGATAAATTCCCAAATTATTTCAGATGTCTTTGCTGGTATTTCTGAACTTAGTTATTCTTTCTGGAATATTTATTATCAGCTGTGGCCTATAGATGATGGTCTTGCTCAAAATCCCTAGGGGAACTGGTAGCAAAGGGAGGAAACAGCAAATTGTATATCCTTATTTTAAGTTTTATTCCCAGGACTTAAGCACTGGAAAAATAGGGGGCGAGAAATATGTCCAGAGTTAGTAAGAAAAATCTGAATTCACTCATGGGTCCCTGACCTCTGTTGCATCTCTATTCAGTGAATTTACTGGTATATCTTTCTAGAGTTAGTCCTACTATATTTGCTGTCTTGTTCAGTCTCTTTATGATCCTGTCCTTTCTTAATGTATTTTTTCTTTACCAAAAAACCCCAAAACCCCAAACCAAAAATAAAACCACATCTACTTTTGTTTAAACTCTTAATTTTCTGTCCTTATTTATAAATGAAATTCAAAAGCATTTGAGGATACATTTTTCATCTTGGCAAATTTTTAAGAGACAATCAGTAATTTTTAATCATGCAGACATTTAAATTGTTTATTCTTGTACCCTTTAAGGTTTTTAGGTTCTTCAGGGGTTTTTTTTATTCCTAAAATGATCTCAAAAATTATTGCATTTTTTGAGACAAGATTTACCTATATGTTAAAACTAGCAAGATAAAATGTTCAAAAAAAGGTCCCAACAGCCCCAACAGTTTAAACATTACAGCCTTGAGAGATGAGCCTGACTGTCACAGTGATCTGTTCAACAAGACTGATGACTAAATTTCTAACTCCAGTCACTAAATCTAGTAGAGGATCAAGCTGTCAGTAAATATTATGTTGGGTCCTTGGATGCAAGTCCTAGAATATATTTTTCTCTATTAATTCTGCATTAAGGAAGGATTGAAATTAAATTAATAAAAACTCTGTAAGGGCAAGGACTTTGCTTTGATTTCTCTCTACAAGTGAACTGCTTTCTGCTGTATGCAGTACCCTTAAAAGACAGGCAGCAAAAATGATCAGTCACAGCAAACACATTGCCAACTTTAAGCGGTGTAAATCTCAATGAAATAAGGCTGATTGGTGATCAAAAGGTATTTTAACCAACTTTTTATTAAACATTTAGGAAATGCACAAGATTTAGTAGAGGAGGTGCTTCATACTGACAGGTGCATGATGACGATATGCTCTACCATCTTCAACCAAAGCTAATCAGAGTTCCCTTGCTCCTGCTTCAACACTTACATTTGTTCCAGTCACAGTGAATACATTTGTCCCTCCCTTATTTCTACACATGTGTAGCAGTTTAGTTCACAGATAGCTGAGTTGCCTGAAAACAGTCCTATAAGGAAAGGGATTAGTTTTCAGCCAGAAGAGCTGAACAAAACATTCCTCGGAATGTTTGTGAGTGTCACAGCTGGCACTAATAACTGAACTGTGCAGGCCCCAGCTGCAAAGGGTCAAACAGCTGGAGTGTGTAATTGTGTCTGAGCCAGTAAAGACAGACTTTGGTTTTTTTCCCTATCTTGAGTTAAATAATTATAAATTGGCCACTCATGTCCAAGGATTGATATCGAGTATTAAGAAAGAGACAATTCCATCTTCATAGATATTAAGACATGTATACTTCACTGAAAAATAGTGGCAATTTTATAACTTCTATTAAAAAAGAATCTAGTTCAGTAGGGTTTAAACTGTCCAGACCCTCTGAAGTATTTCAAAAGCAATATATATAAAGTCTAGATGCTAAAATACAAGAGTTCTCACTTGAGATGTAATCTCAGAAACAAGGAATGTAGAAAGACAAAGATCCTGTCATGATAATATTGAATATACAAAAGTGGTGTGACGGTCAGAGGAATTGGAGACTTTTGACAATTCTGTCTTAATACCACTTTACTTTTATTTCTTCAACTGCAACTTTTATTAAAACAAGCGAACAACTTAGTGACTTGTGTTGGCTACTGTGAATGGGCACTTAGTTTTACTAAATTCTAAGCTGTCTTCAGCTCAGGATGACTTTGTAAATGCCAACAAGGTTTTCCTAACTAAAGACACTAAAAACACACGCAGTGAGAAAATGGGTACATCAGCCAATGACAGCTGTCAGAAGAGGGAATAAAGTGTTTCCCAGACAGAGACTGTCTGGACCAAGTGAAGGGCTGCAGTGACAAAAGTCAGAAAATTAAAAATTCTGTTATAGTAATTAGAAGTGACCAGGATGAATTTCTGCATGCAACCAGAGAAACAGAAATGTACTTGAACTCAGAGGGTTGTCTGACATTCTTGCAAGACCTTGCTAATTTATTGTGTGTCTTTCCTTTAAGCAGTGGCTGTATTGCATAACCATCCACAAAACTTCTAGAATGTGTGAATTTATGTAGTGTACATCTGATCATGAGGGTTGCACTACATATATATCAGCTTATGGGTTTGGTCAGTGTATTAGCTTATGGCTGTAGAGAATTTTTTGAGTATTAATTAAATAAATCCAACATGACCTATCAGCTTTTCAGAACTGCATAATGGCAGTTTAAAAAAATAATGTATATTCTTTTGATGTAGTATACAATTTGTTAATCAGTACCTGTTCTAAAAGTTATTAGTGGAATAACTACTTACAGTCAATCTTGAATTATAATTTTATTGTGGTTCTGTGCTGGAAATAGTGTGTCATAGCTGCTAGGAGTTTACTCATTTTAACCCATCAACTGTAAAATTTACATGATTACAAAACATTAATTATATAAGAAAAAAACCCTGATTGTTAATATAAATGAGAGATGATTTATGAGATTGTGCCAGCCCAGTCTCATATACCTTGATCTAATTTAAATTATCAGAGAGAAGCTCAGGGTTGGTAATATAAAACTGTAAACTGAAAATCCTAAATCTTCCTTTTGGGCAATATTTTTTTTTTCTCTCCTTACTGTTTATTCTGAGAAGAAAACCAAAAAAAACCCATAGCATGTATTAACTACAGAATTATATGGGGAAATTAATTAATTTTGGTATACATTTCAAAATCTTCCAATTTTCTTTGGCTGAATGTATTCTACCAGCAAACATAAATAAAAGGATTATGCTGTTTACCACCATTTGTACAAAGTTACACCTGGGCTAGTTTAAGTCAGCTTAATGGTCCATAATATCCCTACATAATCCTAAGGCTTGTGAGATCTGAAATGTAAGCAGGTTACACCAGAGAACGGGAAGTGCCTACTTCTATCTCCATAAGGAATTAGTAATAAGAATATTTAGTAATTCATTCATTAGTGTCTTCGTAGGACTCCAAGTCAGGAGAGGTAAAAAGAGGAAATTCACTCACAGCTGACAGTGAAGTCTAAAGATGTCCATTTTTGATATGGAATCAAGTCCACTAAGCTTTACAGGTATCTTCTGTGAAGTATGGTGGGCTAAATTGGTTTAATTTCATGGCATTGAAACCCCCATCCTAACTCCTTGAGTCTGGAGTTCTGGCCCTGCAGAAATCTCATGTTATTAATATCCTTTAGAAGCAATTATTTACCATTTCTGGGAAAAGGGAAAAAAATTAAAACCAGAATTTTAAATTGTATAACTAAAGATTACAACTAAATTTTTAAAAGAAAGAAACAATCATACAAAAAAATCACAGAAAACTCAAATCAAATCAGAATATCACCCTCCCCCAAAAAAATCCCAACAAATAAACAGACAAAAAAAAAACCCACCAAAAAAAATTAAGTGCAGTTGTTTAGGCTGCAAAGTAGTAAGCTAATAAACATTCACATTAAATCCCATTGACTTTAGTGATATGAAGAATATTGAGTTGGAATTCTTTTTGTTTCTGTCAGTAATTTTAGGAGTAGACATATAGTTGAGGGTCTTCAAAGGAGCAGAGGTACATCTTGTTTGTGACAAAACTGTCTCTTTGAAGAGCTGCAAAAGAAATGCACAGGGGAAAGCAACTTGCAATTGAATGGGAGAAGTATGAGGAAAAGTCTGGAGGTAGGGGGAGCAGGTATGAAACTTATATGGCACTTACAGAAGGGGGTCAGAATTCTCTGCACATCTGAGTATCACATAACCAAGTGAGATGTCAGTACCTGTCTCACATGTCTCCTCTGTATTATCCTAAGGGTAAACCCTGTGGTCCACACAAACAGTTGCTGGTGTTCACCTTCGTCACCATGTGTTTCTAAGGGAGAAGACTCTACTCCCAGGTGATCTTAGCTGTCACGTTTTGAATTCTAGGAGAATACTGCTAGCCTATCAAAGTGAAAAATTTTGTTCTTGCCCATTTTAAACACCTTTTAAAATCTTTAAATTGGAGTGAAGGGGCTTGGGGCGTAGTAGCGAAGCTAATCTATGTATTTATATTCTTGTTCTGTATTTCAAAGGTAATTGTAATGAACTGCTTCAAGCAAACATTACAGGTTGTTTTTCTGCGGAGAGAAGTCAAATGAAATGACCTTTTTTTCATCTGCTATTCTTTTCAGCTTTTGAAGTTGCTTCTTTTTGAAGAGACGATCCATTTATCAGTCATATCTGCGAGAAAGTCATAAATTTATCTAATAAAACTTCCAGCAATTTGCTTTGAGATGTACTATGCAGACTGCAGTCACATTTTGTTGTTATTAAATAAATTAATGAACAACTTAAAAAGTGAAAGGCTTAGAAAAGTTATCATAAGAATTAGTGGCTCCCTATAGCCAAAAGCAGAGGACATATTTTAAAATGTATTTTTTACCCAGCTTTGGTTATTGATCTTTACTAGATTGACTCTAATTTATGTCAAATATTTGGGGCACCAAAAGTTGGCAATAAAAATCATTAAACTGAATTGCTAGGCCAGCAGTCCAGAGTGAGGAGACAGAAAAGTTGATGGCAACTGCTGAAGCAAGATTATTACCTAAAGGTTTCTCTAGCAATGGGAGCCACAGGGATGTGAGCATGTGGAAGCATATCATATCAATACTGGAGCTGATCAAGTCCATCTATTTTTAAAGATATACATAAAAAGAATTAATGCAACCCACTAGTATGAATGATATGCTCTTCTTCCTTCAGAAGAACTGTTGCTTAGTACCTAATTCTAAATTAATAATGCAGCAGGAATGGATTCATTATCTCTTGTGTCAAAAATCATTTGTGATAAGTAAGATAAGGAGAGAGAAAAAGCATGAATAAAAAAGAAGAGTTTCAGTGACCAAATTACTCCTGCCCTCATCAATCTCAGAGAATAAAATTTTTATCCTCTCCAGTAACTGATTGGTAAGGTAGCATGGGGAGAATATATGGAAAAGTTCCTGAATGTTCCTCATCAGTATATTCTTAAAGTAGAGGAAGAGTGGAGGAAGAAATAATGTGTAAGATTAAATAAAGCAAATTCCAGTACACTTTTTTTCCCATTGGCATTAGAAACATGTTAGAAAAATTTTATTCTTCACTTACTCATATTATCATAGAATCATAGAATAATTTGGGTTGAAAGAGACAAGCTCACATTGTTGTGCCATGTCAACCCTCAAGTCCTTTTCCTCAGGGCTGCTCTCAATCTGTTCTCTGCCCAGCTTGTATTTGTGCTTGGGCTTGCCCTGGCCCAGCTGCAGGACCTTGCACTTGGCCCTGTATAACTTCATGAAGTTTGCACAGACTCACCTCCCAAGCCTGTCAAGGTCCCTTTGGATGTCACCCCTTCCCTTCAGCATGTCGACTGCACCTCAGTTTGGTGTTAGCAAGCTTGCTGAGGGTGCACTCAATCCCACAGTCCATGTTGCTGACAAAGATGTTAAGCACCACTGGTCCCAGTACCAGCCCCTGAGGAATGCCACTCATCACTCATCTCCATTGATCACGACCATCCAGCCAATGCCTTATCTGCCAAATCATCCATCCATAAAATCTGTGTCACTCCAGTGTAAGGACAAGGGTGTCATGCAGAGTCATGTCAAATGCTTTGCACAAGTCCAGGTGGATGACATCAGTTGCACTTCCTTTATCCCCCAATGGTGTTACTGCATTATTACTTCATTTTACATTCATATTACATATGAAGTATATATGCATATACTGCATAATGCCCGTACCTCACTTGCCTTGAAGTTCTTTTGACTATCACCAATCCCTTCCTCATTTTCCATGTCTCTTAGCACAGTTTCCAGGAGGATCTGCTCCATAATCTTGGTGGCCACTGAGGTGACACTGACTGGCCTCTAGTTTTCCAAGTCATTCTTTTTTCCATTTTTAAATTCTGAATTAAGTGTTCCTATTCGGTATCCAGCCTGCCTTTTATTAAAAAAAAAAAATAAATAAATAAAAAAGTTCCTCTGAAAGCAAAAAAAATATATTTTACAATCGCTACAACAGATTGATATCAGGATGTTGATCTAAACAAAACTTGTTATTAACTTGTAGATGGCTGACATAGGCATCTATTTGACTTTTAAATAATTTCTGAATATACTTTGATACTAGAAATAAATAGAGATTTTACATTTACAACAATATTAAATTTGGAAATGTGTTAAAGGCAAGGAAGAATTACCCTGTTTCTGTGCATAAAAAGAATACAATTTATTGTTAGTATTATTGTACTTTATTTGTAGCACAATAGAATTTGGAGATTTCATGCAATTATTTTGGCAGAATGTAGCACTAAACCTGAATAAGATCAATTTTCCTGTTTGACAAATACCTGTAAATTAAAGTGGAAGAATTCTTACTGATATCTGTGTCAGGCTAAGATATTTCAAAGATACTTACAGTGTTTTTAATGGAGACAGAGACACAGGAATGGTCAAACACTAGGAATCTCACTTGAGATGTTATAATTTAGTTTTGATTTAATGTTCAGTCTTATTTAGACTACTGTTATGATTTCAACATTCTGTGTCCTTCACACATATCTTAGCCCTGGGTCCACAAACTCCTGGGTTATGGTCCTCTGATCTTTAACAAAAATTACATCCCCATGGAACCAATACTCCTTTTCTTCAGAACTGGTGAGGCTAATTAGTTTTAGACTATGGAATAAATATAACAGAATGGTCATGGAAATCAGCATCACTTTCAGGCATAGAAACCTTGCATGTTGGTGCAATTTACTTCTGACTGCCTCTTGCCTCTTGGATAGCTGAGCTTATTGGGTCTTGTTTTGGTTTGTTGCTTAATGGACAGATGTTTTCAGTTTTTTGGCTAGTAGTTTATTAATATATTAAGAATCCAGGTATACCTAAGGCACATGGATGCTGTAAAAACTTTAGCAAAGCATGAAATATAGGTTTAAATGAATATTGTCTATACATAGTTTTTATATCTCTAAGTGTTGGAGAGGTCAGGTGCAATAACTGCTCAGAGTGGCAGTAAAACTTCAGTGCAGAGCTGTGGGTTGGCATGACTGGTGTACATGTAAATAATAACTACTATTTGTGACAAACTACGCAGAGGATGTCTAATAATATCTTTCTCAATGTTAGAAACTGATGCAGTTTCCTACCTTTGAAATGCAAAGGTGAAAAAAGAAAATGAGACAAACCTGCAGCATGAAGATCTGAAACAAGATCAGTCATTACTTTTGTCTTACTGTTTTGATGCTGAAGGATACTGACCAAAGAACACTCAGGTTTTTTTGGCTGAGATGAACTGGGCAATCCAAGTCACAGGACATCTTTAGCTGCTTTATCTTTTCTTTTAGTGGCAGTAACAAGTTACCTTGCTTGCAATCTTGGCAGTGCTAACACAGATTTGTAAACTTCACTGACATCCAGGACCACTTCCAGGGTCCATCCCTTCTCATCCTCCATCCCTTCTCATTGGAGACACAGATGACAGGATGGATTTGCAATTTATAATACTATCAGTCTAGCATGTCTTAAAGTTTTTCAATAAGGTAGCAAAAAGAAAACCAAAAACAGGTAAACTACAGCACAAAGAAGAAATAAGTATTTTGATTATTGTTAAGTTCTATAGTATTTTTTTATTGTCAGTAAAAAATAATACTAAACCTCACAAAAGAATCATAAAAAACACTCTGATCATACAATAAGCTTCTAGACAATGTGCTTGTGGATACTCAAAACCAAAATATAATTCAATTATGCAAAAAATGTGAAAAAATTATAGTAATATGTTATAATCACACAGATACAAATGCAACTAGAAAAATTATAATTCCTGTTACTGCCATTGGCTGAAAAAACATCTTATTCAAAACTCATGCTTTAAAAGATGTAAAACTTTGAAAAAAAATTATGTAGGCACAGATAGTAAAATTCTGCCCTGAAAGTTGTCTCTACATATTTGTTTTACCATCTTTTCAAGACTTTTCCTCTCATCTCCTGTTTTTTCTACTGCCCCAAAAGTACCATAAGAAAAATGCATTATTTAAATAGAACTCTTAAAATAAGCTTTCACAATACACTTCCTAAAATATTAGAAAACCAATCTTTAGAAAATATCTATATCAATGCATATATCACTGCCTATATATCAATATATTAAAGGCATGTGATTATTGTTTACCTTATTGCATATCATTTGTTAAAAGGTCTGTGTAACTTGAACATTGAAGTTGTTGTTTACACCATTTAAACATTTGAATGCCCAATAAAGGCTGGCACAAGTCCATGTAAATAGAATATTTGAAGCAGATATGTGTAAAATAATAACACACCACATTTTTTCCTGCACGTTTTTTTCACTGCTCTTATGTATAGCTACAGATCTGTGTTCTTTAGAAGGAAGACAATGTTTTACCCAAAGGACTTTGGCATATGCAAATCAAACATTGAAATGCATAACTTCTAGGTACCTCACCTCTAGAGCAGAATGCAGAACCATTTGTGAGATATAGAAAATCTTAGTGTCAGCATACCCATACTGATTGATACAGTAGGCTGAGACAATATCCTCATTTTGAGATTTACATGCCTTTTGCCTGTTAGGAACTCCAGACAGTAAACTCCTCAAATAGAAATGAAATAAGTTTATGTCTTGTTGAATTAAAGAATCATAATATGAATTACTGTACTCCAGATTATATCTGACCTCTGCTATGACATCTCTATCAAACACTACTTTGCCACAAATAGGTTTATATAAAAATAGTTGGCTTCTCCAGATGCCTGTGTTCAAGTCAGGGTTGAGAACTTTAATAAAAGTTACATTTACAGTCAGAACATAAGTTAGATTTTCCCATCTAAAATCAGATTAAAATTTTTCAGAGTTTTGGATTCAGCTTGGAATTGTAATTAAAAGTAAATATTCAAGAGAGAAAATTAAGTAAAAAATTAAGAAAAAATCCTTATGCTCTGGTTTCAAATCATTAAATTATAGAGAAGAGCAACATTCTTTCCATTACCACCCCACCACCCACTCCTGCTTTGAATGCCTCATCAAGTTCAATGGATAATTCTCCTGTAAATAATTTCTTAGATTTCAGGCTCTTCTGACTAGGAAAATTCTTTGCCTGGATTGTTTCATAAAGAAGAAATGTAATATTTCTGTAACTGACTAGCATCTTAAAAACAGAACACTTTGCTGAACAAAAGAGACCAACAGATGGAACACTATATTTAGAAGTTATTTTTCAGCCTTCAAAACTTTTATACAAGGCACTTGAAATTATTATTATTAAGACATTGTGACTGTGAAAGTTAAAACTTCTTATTATGAGATATCTTTTTAAAAACAATTGAAACAGTATGACAGTCTTCTACGTGGTGATTTATGTCTAAGTCACTGATGGCTATGTAGGTTAATACAAAATTGACTTAAATATTTCAGTGACAGAAAATTTGGTTTTTGTGTTGTATAAGAAATCAGCAAGAATTTAAAAAAAGGTTCATTATAATTATCTGTGATGTCAGAAAATTTTATATATTTAGTTAATATGTTTTTGCACTGTGGAATGAAAATTACTGTAACTGCACTGTGGAATGATGTTCAGTTTACTAATGGGACAGGAACCTAATGATGAGGGCTGAAGTAGCCTGCTAACATTTGCATTGCACTATTTCCAATGTCACAAGTGCCCAGTCACCATCACTTCACCTGTTTGTGTGATGTGTTTCTCCTGAGTCCGTGCAGCTGAAGCTGCCTACCCATATAGCAAGAATTTTGATTTTCAGTGGTAAAGTGTTCAATAATCTGAAAGATTTTTCTTAAATCTTTTGCTATCTTCCTTGTTTTCAATGAAATTTTTATAAAACATCTGCAAAATGGACAAAAATATTTAGTATATTTGTTTGCAAATACCTTTTTTTTTAATCTGTAAACATAATTTTCCCAAATAATTTATTATTATTTGGTTAAAAGCTTCATTAAGGTAACACTCAATTTGAAATAGAAGAGCTGTGCACTTTGATAGAAGACGACCTCATCCAGTTTTGCCACTCAACCAGAAGTGGCTGCTATTCCTTATTTTAGTAGAAGTTCATTTACTGGTACTTCTACTGACATCACAAAACCAGAAATCCCAAAGATATTGTTTTGAGATTTCCCTTCATTTATCTACCCAAATAAAGTTATTTTAGCTCCCTGAAGTAAAGATAACTATTTCAACAAAGTTTTGAGAATGTTTTTACTAAACATGACAATATCTCATTGTACACATTTATATTCTGAGCTGTCAGTTTTATAAAGAAATTGGAAAAATAACTTTCAGTGTGTTTGATTTTTTCCTCAGCATGAAAGTATGTATTTAGGTATATGTATATTGCTTCCTGCTGGGGAGTGGGACCTGCCCTTTCTGCCAACCTGTGGGAATCCCCATGCTCTTAGCCCCACTGTCCCAGGGAGCCATCCTGTTGCACTACAATTTAGATCTTGCTAAATTGACTCCTAGCAAAGCTTACTTCTGCTTTTTGATTTTTGAATTGGATAAGCAAAATTAAGTTTGTTTTTGTTGTTTCGTTTTTTGGGGGTTTTTTGGTTTTTTTAGGATTCACTCATCCAGAAGGATAAAATTTCAAACTGAATTGGGAAATTCCAGGGGAAAATAGAACAGAAAATACGTTAACATATTGATGAGGAGAAACAGAAAGGAACCTGTGAGGTTACAGAAGACTCCCTAGTCTTTTCCTTAAAAACACTGAGTGTTTGAAGACAGGTAATACAGACGATGTATCAAATAAAATATAGTCAATTTTAATATGCATCAGTGGTTCTTTTTTGACCTATCAAGTTTTTTGCCAAATTCTTTTTATGTTTTGGTAAATATTTACTTTTTAAGCCTTTCTATTTTAGATCTATAATGTGTTTTGCCTTGGTCACAGGGTGGATAGATTTCATTCTGCTTTTCATCACATTCTTCCATCCCATTTAAGCAATCTTCACTTCACACTTCTATCTAGAGAGACAGAGCTGGATGCACATAAAAATGCTATTCTTCATTTTCATTTCCCTTTTCCACATTTTTCAGTATGCTTAAAAGAGGATTAGTAAATCCCTGGCTACTTAGAATTTCTCAGATGTCACTGTGGCTTATAACATTTCTCCTCAGTACAGCCATCTGACAAAGTGAAAAGAGCACAAATTTTTCTAAAAAAATAATTTAGTTTTTCTGGTCATGTCCAGGATGAGCCATATTTCCGTGCTGTTTTTTTTAAAATCAGATCTTTAGTTAAGTAAATGGGAGTAAAATGATTTGCAGAAATTGAAGAGCTGACTCATGGAGTTACTTTTTCATATGCTCTATGAATCTATATTTTAATCTTGATTTCAAAATCCTACTAAGTAGTATATATTCAGTGAAGCTGATAGTTTCTGATAGAAACCCTCACTGTAACAAAAAATTTCCAACAAAACAACACACTCTGACCTTGAATAGCAAATCTTCATACGGTTATCTAATTTTTATCAAATGTATTTACCTTTAATTCATGGATAGAAGATTATTGTTACTATTTGATTTTTTTTTCTTTTTAAGTGTATGTTCTTAACAGAACAGAAAGTAGTCAGCCAAAAAGTCCCCAAATTTGTGAAAATTCCATCTCAGGATCTGCATCATTAATGCTTCAATAGTGATGATGCTTATGCTGTGGATTGGAGTAGGTTCTAAAATAGGTGTTTATAAAAGACTGCATCAATAAGTAAAGGTACATGGAAGAGATGTTTGACAGTTCATGTGTAATTTTTTGTGTTCCTGGATATAATAGTGTACTTTCTGTTGTTATGAACCATCTTATGATAACACTAATGAATATATCACGTAATTAGTTTCTGATATTGCTTATAGCTACAATATTTAAAAGGCTCATTTTTAAAGAGAAAACTTATTTAATTTATTTAATAATGCATTGAAAAGTACTAAAATAATTTCAGGACTTGAGATTAGCTTAGTTGACTAGACCATGATGCTAAAGCCCAGGTCACAGGTTCAATCCCTGTACAGGCCACTGACTTAAGAGTTGGAGTCAATGGTCCTTGTGGGTCCCTTCCAACTCAGAATATTCTGTGATTCTTTGACTCAATCATATGCATTGTGTGTTTACAGGTATGACTCCATTGATTTAAAAAAACTAACTTAGGAAAGAATCTGTCCTGTGGACAGATCAGCCTAAAGATTATATCATATAAAAGTGCTTTAGCTTGCTTGAAAGCTATAGGTCCCCTCTTGAAATAGTGTGTATAATTGGAGAAGAGATATTCTTACTAAAGATATTACCAGTACCTGGGCTTTGCTTAGTGTGGCTTTTTCTTAAAATAAGGGCCAATAATGAGAATGGTTTTATTTCTTCCTACTTACAGAATATACTCAACTGGGTCATGGTTTTAAAGTATTTCAACAATAATACCTATCTAAAAGCTCAAGTACAATTAAATGGAAAGAAAGATTTAAATTCCAGTGTGTAAGAAGGAGTAACTTTTCATAGAGATTATACAGATAATCTCTTAGTGAAGTTACTTTAATTCAGCTCAGTCAATTGATACAGGGGAATGAAAACAACTTGAAACAAATCACAAAGCAAACCGGATGCCAAGCATATCAACATTTGATACTTCTTTTTTCCTTTTTTTTCCTTTTTTTTTCCTTTTGACCAATCTAAGAATGAAAAAAAATTGTAGCAATATGGTATTCAAACTATTCAATTAATTAAAACTGAAGATATATTGAAAAGGATGCTCAATTAAAATTCGCTTCTAAGCTTAGTAGTATAGCTATTCATATTTTATCTTCCTTGATTTTATATTTTTTAAAAATAAGACATTTCAAAATATTTCTATTCTGGTTCTCAGACAAGAATTTATCATCTTCTCAAGAATAGATAAAACAGGAAAGTTTAAAGACTCCAAAAAATATATTAAATGTCTCTATTTAATGCTTATAATGTTCTTGATAAGCTGATTGATAGTTCAGAGCACAGACTATAATCATAACATTATACGGTAGGTAGGATTATTCTCACAGCTGGAGTAACAATGATGATGTGTGCAGAGTAGGGAAAAAAGAAAGGGAAGAGATTAAAAAATAAGACTAAATAACAAAAGCAACTAAATATCATGGTGGTAACATCTAATCTTGAAGGAGGGCAGTAAGTGGTGCAGTGGACAGATGCTGCAGATTCGTGGGATATACTTGTGTTTATTCCAAGATGTTCCAAGTCAGCTGATTTAGATTCTCCACTGTCACATTACCAAGATGTGAGCACAAAAAAGACATCGTTTGATGATGTCTTTAGGCTGGATTTATCCTGCTTAACACTCCTTTATTTACAGTGTTCTGATGAGGTATGTTTCCATAGCAATTCAGTAATTCTTAGTAATATTGACTTACATCTTCATCTACTTATGAAGTGTGCAGCCAATACTAAATCTATTTCCCTGAACAAGAGAAAAAGTACAAAAATGTTCTAGGGCCCATATGTGATCTGCCACTCACAAAATCTTAAATAAGAAGCAAAAATTGAAATTGGAAAAAAAAAAATGTTACTACAGTGCACTAAAACCAGAGGGTCAGTACAGAATCAGCAGTTTATTACCTATTCTCAGGAACTGGGAGAAATACTCATGTCATAACGTGGATGGCTAAACATAATGAACCTAGGTTGAAACCAGGGGACTTAGTACCCCATTTGTAGCATTGTATAAAAGCAGCTATATTTTCTCTAGAATCAACTGAAGTCCAGAAATGATTTATGCAAAACATACAGGTCCCAAGCTCACAAATTCTACCATGTCAAATTGGCTTTGTACAGTACTAGCCTGGATACTTCTGACCTCTGCTTCCTGATATGTAGACTACATGTTTGTATTTACATAGACTAGATCTTTCCACTACACATAGCATTCTAATAGCTCTGAAAATGATTGCTTAGGTAAATAAAACCTTTTTATATCTTATGAAAAACTATTCACCCTAATTCCATGGATTATAATAAAACCTCCTGGGCACTGATGATGGCTTATTGCACATAACTTTTTAACAATATCTCTCCCAACAAGAGAAAGGACATAAATAATGTTATTACTATTATCAGCTTTCACTTGTGCTATTTTTATTTACAATGGATCAGTTTGCCATTGCCAGGTGTGAGCCAAAGCGTGGAGATACTTGACAGAAGATTCATCCTCTGCAACAGAGATTGCCATGAGGGGCATATTGAAAGTAACACTGATGAGTGAAAAGGCGTAATAAGTCATTAAGCTGGGTAATACCAGGTAATCAGGTACAAAAAACGTGGGAAAAGAGGACATGGTGAATGCAGAGACCAAGAAAAAGGATATTTTACGTGAAAATATCCCAAGAATTTTTTTTTTTCAATTTTTTACATTTGAAAAATGTAAATTTTCAATTTAAATGAATTTTCATTTCATTAAATTGAAATTTTTTTCAATTTTTTACATTTACCAAATCAAAAGAATGGTATGACATGCTGAGGTGTGAGACAATGGGAATTTGAAGAGCTAATTTGTACACACAAACATTATCAAGGAGATGAGATATGGATCACTTTTCTCTGAAGCTATCCTTGCATGTCTGTAAAAATATAAAATAAAAATGCAAACCTTTACCATATGATACATCGTTATATGCTTGTTGTGTTATGTTTAACACAAACCTAGTCTGTAGCTTGTAAATAGTAATTTTCATCTCAATGTAAGGATTCTTAATATGCTTTGTAATGTTTTATTATGTAGGCTAAATTTGTGTTCCAGTTATGTTTAAATGCTAACATTATCCAAGTAACATCCAAAATAGCCAAAGGACACACTTTGTAAAGATTAGGAGGAAAGTGAATTTTGATTGCAAACTGTGGGCTCACAGATATCTAGACTTTTGTGGCATTTATCTAATTCAGGATAAGAAGGCTTGAAAGTTACTGAATTTCATTATCTTAAAAAAGAACCTGCTCAGGGAAAAAATGTCATAGATCATGTACAGGTTAAGAGGTAAAATAATTAGTGTGGGAGGAAATTGTTGCCATCAGAAACTACAAAATTATGTCTTTTAAACATGAAGAATTTTGTTCCCATAGTGTTAGATTCCAAATTTGATCTAAAATTAGAAGGCCCTTTCAGGTGAGAAGCATTGTTAAAAGATACTTTAAGTCACTAAAGTAAACTCAAATAGTTTGGTTTTGGCTTATCTACAGCAAATGTATGGTAAAGGAGAGCATGGACTGAAATTTTACTGGGCTAAAAAAATAACTTTTCAATTAGTCTGCAATATTTTAAGTAGCTGGTGTTGAAGAAACAGACATTTTTGCTTCTTCACTTTCTCATGATTGCAAGTCTATCCTTACTCTTTTTTTAAAAATTGCTTTTCCCCTCAGATGACTGTTAATATAAATAATTTTTTCCCAGGTTTCCACCATCTGATGGAAAAAACCTTTTCATATTAAAACTGCAGCATGTCTAGTTTATAGATAAGATATACTTGGGAGATATACTTGGGAACAAGCTACTTTGTTCTCAATAGATAAAGTTTTGTTTAAATGAAATTATGTGTGCATACATGTGTTAAAAGCACAAGAGGCAAAAAGCCCAGGGATTTGCATCATGCAAAATAGACACTTCTGTGAATATGGACTGATGAGCAAATATAAATGCTGATATTCAATCAACATAACCAAAAGCTGCTTGTCTGTGAGCCAACCAAGTGAGTTGCCAGAAACTAGCAGGTGAGCTGGCAGAAAACTAATTTTTATTCAAAAGACTATTTTAGTACTTTTTGTAAACTGCATTATAGATATCTCAAGACACATCTATCCCCTTGTGCATAAAGTCACATTAGGAAAAAAAAAAATGAGATGTGTTTCTACACAAGAAATTGAATTTATAGTAAGGAATAGGTACATAATCTTCTGATGTTCAGTTTGCTGAGCATTTCTGGGCTATCAGTTTTCAGAAAACTAAGCACCTTCATCTTTAAATAATAAGAAGTCTACTTATTCTTATATATACATTATATGTAAGGATATTAGCAGATGAAAAATATCAGGCTAGATTACTCCATTGCTCCATTTAAAATTTAAATTTGATAGCACAACAAATATGTTACTGATGTTGAAATATGTAAAACACTGCTTATGATATGTAGCTCCTTCTAGTGACAAGTGTCTGCCCGTGGCAGAGGAATTGGAACAACATGACAGGTCTTTTCCAACCCAACCCAAATTCTATGATCCTATGATCCTATGATTTTCATATCTTTATACTTATGTATGTGTGTGTTTATATTTATATAAAACTTAGCAGCATAATTCAAAAATTATTTATTAAATATTAGAATCTGTATCCTCATTTCAAGAAAGAATAAATGAAGCATACAGGGCTTTTTTAAGCTTTTAACCAAACTGTCAGATCAGGAAATATTATTGAACAAAGGTAGATACAACAAATTAAAAGAGATAAGTTAATAAAATGAAAGATTTCATAAATTCTAACATGACTCTTCATTAATTTGTATGTATATCAGTTGGAATGTTATTATTTTCTTATTTACAGGAAAAGATTTTACATTAAATAGAACATATCTCTGAGAAGCATCCCAAAATAAAGCAAATCTAGGGCCATGGTAAACAGTATAGATCTGTTTCATGCTTATGACACAGACATGCTGAGCAACACTGGCATAGACTCTGCCAAAATATTTATGATACCGAGCTGTTGTGAAAAATTTTTGAAAGAAAAAATGTTCTAAGGAAAATAAATATAGAAAAAGAATAGGCAGAAACATGCACATGAGACATGGTTTTTATGAAAAAAACCTCATCAGCTCCTGTGTTTTAAATAGAGAGGAAAACCACCTAAAATTACGTTACTGGGTTCAAACAAAATTCTAAACTACTGTCTTCAGTTTCTATTTAAAGTGGTTAGTGATTTGGCATCTGTTTTAACATCAGGAGTTTGAGGAAAGATTATAAACCCATGAAGACGATACAGAATTACCTAAATTTTTGGGTTCTTAGAACCATAGGAGAAATTGAGGTAAAGTATTCCTATTTACTAAGTAGGCTACGAAATCTTATTTGGTTAGACAGAAAATATTAATCAAGTAAGCTTTGTAAGATGTCAGAGAACAAAACACCTTAAAACCAAATTGGAACCCTTTTTATTCCCTTTGAAATTTGCTTAGAGTGGGAGACTGGATATCTTGTGAAAGTGTGCATTTTCTTAAAGCTTTCCTTTATTGTAAACGATGACCTAAGGATAAACTTAACATTTGTGGGAATTGTTGATGAAGCACTGCCATCTTTTGGTTGTACAAATACGGAATATGGAGGAAGGATATAATTGTCGTTGAAATAAGGACATAGGCTGAAATCATAAAAGTATCACTTTATTCTAGCATTGGTCTACTTTTCTTTTCCAGATAATTGGCTGCAATTGTCCCCTTATATTCTTCAGGACATCCTAATTTCACCATCCTATCAGTCAAAGTTACACAACAAAATGTCATGAAGATATTGTTGGTTTTAACAGAAAATTGACAGCCTAGGTTAAAGGGATTTTCTGTACTTTTTTTTTAATTGCTCTTGTCTTTACTTTTCCCCAAAATAGATTAGCAAGGTAAATTTTATTACAAACTAGATAAATTTTGAAATTATGGAATATAATAAATACTAATGTAGATGACAACTATTGTGTGTAATTATCGAAGAACTAGTTGGTGACACTAAAATAATCTATGTTTTATATTAAAAGCAATACAAATTGTTCTCAATTCCTTAAGTTATAAATCTAATACTGATACTTTAAGATTCAGTGCTGTCATAGCATTCTGTTTCTTGAAAAAGGATTTTTGCCACTTACCTATTTAACAGTTTACAGAGGACACACAATTTTAAGTAAACAGTATAGCATTACAACAGAATACTTTTTCTGCATGTGGAAGTAGTTGACATTTATCAATTTAGAAGAAATGTGAAAAAATGCAGTATATACTTTAAATATGTAAGCCCAATATGATTCTGTTTTAAAATATATAATCCATTTATATGCACTCTTACTGTCAGATTTTACCTCTTTTTAAATGCAATATTAGTGCCATAAGCTAATATAAGCAAATTTCTCAAAGAATAAATAAGATTTTTACCTGAACATACATATTTTACCCCTCAAAAATTACATATAAAAACTTATGTCCCACTAAATTATTGCTAAATTAACAATTAAAGGTCTAAAGTTATCAACTGCCTCACCTCGAATGCAAATGAATTAAAATTTCTGCTTGTAAGAAATCATATCTTTATGAAGTACTTTCAAGCTTAATTTGAACAGAAAGAGATGGGAATTCTGCCATATGCCTAAGACTTACGATGTGACATTTCTCCTGTTAACTCAAATATGGGCAAAAGTGTGAAGTGCAAAATATGCTTGCACTGCTAAGGACTGACTATCAGCACACTTATCTGAAAATTCAGTCAACATGTAACATTTGGAAGGTCAGAGGCCTGTGATATGGAAATCAAATAATTATCTAATACTGAATGAAAGATGAGAAACTTTGAAGGTTTTTTTAAAATTAAGACAAGAAGCTTCTGCGCATCTGCTGCCCGAGATAGCGATAAAAAAGCCAATATCAATATTTGGCAGGTTGGAGCAATTGTTTCCTCATTTCCCATAGACTGGTACCACTGGCACAGAAAGTTGCAGGTGAGACCAATAGCACCTGATAGAAGAGTCTCAGAAAGTCTGTGTTCTGAGCAGAACAGCCATTTCTTGGCATGTCTCATTCTCCCTTCTTGTGGTCGAGCGTATTTTTGGTATGACATACTGGGTCACAACTCCAGCCTCTCACCTAGTTCAAGTGATCTCCTTCATTCTTGCTCTACAGCCTGCTCATTGACACCAGTGGGCTCCTGGGTGAGGCACTGCACGGGCTCCAGACCAGGGAGCCAGCTGCATTCCTGCCACCACTGCACAGGGGCAGAGCTGCATTCCTGCCACCACTGCACAGGGGCAGAGCTGCATTCCTGCCACCACTGCACAGGGGCAGAGCTTGATTCTTACCACCACTGCACAGAGGCAGAGCTTGATTCTTGCCACCACTGCACAGGAGCACACCTTGATTCCTGCCACCACTGCACAGGGGCAGTCCTTGATTCCTGCCACCACTGCACAGGGGCAGAGCTTGCAGATAAGCACGGTTCAGAAGCAGCTGTGCATTTGAAGCAAGAAAGTGCCAGGTGCTAAGTGCAAAGAACTGAGTTTTCTGAGGTTTCTTCTGCGAGCCACATTGAAGCAAGTCATGTCCACCCCACTGGTAAGACAACAGTATTTAGAAATCTTTGAATTAAAAAAATTATCTTTTCAGAATTTTGCTTAGATATAAACAAGAAAAGATTATATTCATGAAGGACACAGTCTTTCTGAAATAAACTAGATAGATACTCTTCCATATTTCCTCTAGATGACAGAAAAGTATATGAGGTGGTATGAATGTGTTTTCATTGCACAGAGGGTTTGGAAGGTTCAAGTCACTAAAAATGTCATGCAGAAAAAGTCTGAAAAATGGAGACTAAATTTCAGGGGTTAAATGAAGGCTGAGCAATATCAAATATTCTGAATAAATGAATAACAGATGAGTTACATTTCAGTTTCTAGATCTTATTCTCTGAGAGTAAAGAAATTAGGTAGTCTATATACACAGAGGATACTTTGCCATTAAGTGTTGCAGATTTTAATACTGAAATTGCTAAGATCTATCATTTGTTCTTTAAATTGTTCCACATTGTTGTCTTCTTTCTTTTTTTTTTTTTTTTATTTTTCTTTTATTGAAGGGATACCCACTATTTACCAGAGAATCAAGTTTTTATAAAATGCTTGTGAGGACTTAATGTGGAAAAATATTCAGTTGAGAGTTCTAAGGGATATGAATATATGAGGAAGTTACAAATGTGGAGTTTAATGAGAAAAAAAAAAAAAGTGGGAACACCTGCACACTTTCAGTACTTTGCAGGCTGATTTATTTCCTTCTCAATATGCACACACAATTCTCACTAACAAAACTGGAGTATATTTAGTAAAAAAAATAGCCATGAGTGTTTCTGTCACTTCCCTAGGTATCATCACCATTTCAGTCAATTGCTGTATGACAGGGACATAATGAGACTGCTAATAAATCTTCTCTTTTTCATGTATACCTGAGTTTGTAAGTGAGCAGTCACTTAGGAATACACTTCTAGGTGCTGGTTTCCCGTGGGGAGTTGGCCCAAGTTTCCACATAAAAACACCTTCATGAATATTTTCAAATGCTAATATATGCCCAAATTGATAGGTTGTATGTATCAGGACATGACTGTTTTATCATGGAAGTTTATAACAGGAAAAATAGTCTTAATTTTTTATATTTAGAAGACAGAACTGAGAAAAAAAAGGTATTAAATACAATTCAAAAACCTCTAGCTCCCAGAAAATGAGAATCCATATTTGCCAATCTTGAATAGTCTTTCCCTAAGCATTTTTTGTTGGCCACTGCACGGACAGGTTGCTGTGCCAGATAAATCCTTAGTTTGTCTCAGCATGATCATCTTTTATGTATGCATAGGAAGTTCTATGTAGTTACACTTGAAGGGACAGCAAAGAGCCAAGATCTTAAAAATTTGCTTCCTAAGTCTTAGGAGTTGAATTTAACTCTAGTGCATTGGTCTTCTTCGGTAAGAACATTTTCTTTAATAAAACTGCTTGAAGTTTCCAATTATATGGATGAGCTACTTCTCAGTACAGAATGGCCAGTACACTCTTTTATAAAGGCATTGAAATTCTTATATGAAAGCAAAAACCTTATGAAACTGAATACTGAAACTGTCATGGCAATATTAAAGAGTGCACAAGGAAGCATGTAAATGTCAGTGGCTTGCTCACTACCATAAGGGAACAATTTTCTTCCCTTATTTTTTCTCTCATGCATTTTTACATTTCCAGAGTATCTCTGAGAAATTTTAACTTAACTGTTATGTACCTTATTTTCCTCTTTCAAATCCTCATCTTAGACAGGTTAAAGTCAAGTAAAAGGCTTCCATTGGCCCCAGGTGGCTTGCAGTATGGTTTAAAATGAAAAACAATGTCACCTAACAGGACAGTTAGTGCAAAATTTCAGACATTCAGCTTGCTCATTTAAAATATAGAGGTAATTTGCTGACTTTTCTTAATGATTCCTAACTTGTGATGTTGGAAAAAGTTGTCATGCTCTCCCCAAAGTGATGGATAGGCTTTTCAGAAAAGCCCACCGATCGAGGACCATGCTGATATGTAGTAAAAAAATTATTTGACTGTCATGAAAAAATGAAAATGCCACCAAAAAACAAATATAAAAGTCACTGTTCTGCAAAATATGAGAGGATCAGTAAGCTCATAAATAAATAGGTAAGGTTTTTTGTGGAGTAAGTTATAAACTAGAGAAAAGAAGGCTTTTAAGGAAGTTTGACAGGAAATAAAAATAATATTTGATACTTAAATGAGACTGGCTAAGTCACAGAGCTTTAATAAGCATATATAAAAGCATCATTTCTCTGTAAGAAAAAGTGGGCATTAATTTTTTTAGATAAAAATAAAAGAAAATATGAGCAAAACGAATGTCCATAAATGAAAGCTTTTTTCATAATTTCTATGAGGAACATATTAATTGGAGAAGTGTGGTCATTTTGCTTTTCTAATCCATTTTGACTCTTAACAATTCTTTTCATTATTTGGTTAAGGGGTTCTGGGCTTAGCCAAAGTCTCTATAATTCTACTTTGAAAGAAAAAAGAGATGTTTTTATTTATTTTTAAAAAATGATTATTGTATTTAACGAAAAGTAGATAACCACCAACCTTACTTTTAAACAGACAGAACGAGACAATTTGCAAATGCACATCTTTCCTTGAAAAACTTTGTGGCAGAAGTAAAGCCCAGAAAGATAAACTCCAGATAGGATGCTCCAGAGACTGAAAAATGCACTTTCCAAGTTCTCAGTAATTCAGATATCTGAGATGTTGTCCTATTGATGTCAACCACTAAAAAAAAAAAAAAA
>VZRH01002296.1:948231-985910 GCA_013397555.1 Urocynchramus pylzowi | reverse complement strand
AAAAAGATTTCCAAATATGTGAGAATGCAAAAAAGTGTTTAGATACCATGAAGTAATGCAGAATAATCTAGAAAAAGTTAATCCTCCTTGTACCTGGTGTCTTATGCAACCTGGCACTTCAAAATCTTTTTGCAAATTTCTCTAAGGTTACTTCTCTGAAGTAGAAGCAATTTCTGGAGGTTCTGTAGTAGTCCTTTGCAACTGTAAATAGTAAGCATTCAACCACTTTATTGTGTTTGAAATACTCGACCCAATTCGGGAACTGCTTGTGTGCTGGGAGTGGTATACAGTAGCTCTGGGTTCTGTTTTGTTTTGTTTTCCTTCTCAGTAAAAGAAAACAACTCATCAGC
The DNA here is from genome assembly GCA_013397555.1 of Urocynchramus pylzowi. Taxonomy (NCBI): domain Eukaryota; kingdom Metazoa; phylum Chordata; class Aves; order Passeriformes; family Fringillidae; genus Urocynchramus; species Urocynchramus pylzowi. Next base: position 985,560 of record VZRH01002296.1, on the reverse strand, counting down.
ACTTAGGCACTTTTTGTTTATTGGAAATATGACAGGTTTGGGAATAAATAACTGAGTAAAATAAAGTTAATGATATTGTATGCACTTGCACTTTTGGAAACAGTTTTGCTGCTGCTTCACAAAAATTCTGTGAAAAGAGTGTTCTACATAATTACTGGCATTGATTATATATTCACACTTTTGAACACCTTAAGGTAAAATAAGTTGAAAGAAAAGCATTCTGAATTTGAAGTGGATATGTAGTCAAGAGTGAAAATAAAAGTGAAGCAGACATTTGCCTAGTAGGTAGTTTTCAGAAAAAAATCTACTTAGCCTTCTATGAAACAGATGGGATATTTGTCTCTCTCTGAAGTAAGAAAATGCATCTGCTTTATTCATCCCTTCTTCTAGGCTTATAAAAAATGCCTGTGTGATAGGGAAGCTGGGAAATAGAAGGTGAGTAAGTTCAGAAATACAGAGTAAGAAATACACAGTCAAATTGGAATAGTCCTTTTGATTTCTACACAGATCTATGCATTAAAAGTTGATGGGTGGTTTAACCTTTCACACTCTGTTCTGGTTGCTGGTGTCATGTACCTTCTGTAATCTTACAGCTACCATTACATAGCTACCTCACTTGTGCATCTTGGGAAGAAATTTAAGTTTTCAAAAAAATCTTTGGTTGATTTAAACATCTATGTTTGAGAAGGCAGGAAATGACCAGCCTCTCCACTGAATAAAGCATTCATGTTCAGAATGAATGACAGACTCCTTTTACAACTCCCTGTGGGATTTACAGCCTTGCTGTTAGAAAAGTGATTCTTCACAGTGAGATACCAGATATCTCTTGTGTATGAGTATTCAAGGGTAGTACTCATGTCATGAAGGATTCAGACCTTACACTGCATACAACGCCAGAACAAATTAAACAAGGTGTTTTAGTTTCTGTTTTCCAGGGCTTTCAAATGAAGGTTGACATTTTTTTCTGGAAGCTGTGCTTTACTGAAACACAAATTCTTGAAATCAGTTTTGGGATAACATATTAAATATATAAAACCTACAGTATGAAGGAAAGAAGGGATTTTATTTATACTTATATACAGTGATCAGAGGATTTCTGACTTCTGTGAACATTTCAATCTGTTTAAGTGCATAAATCGTAAACTGTCAAATTAACATTTGCCAAACATTTTTTAAAAATCTGTACTAATTAATTTTTTATAAGTTTTGATGCTATTTCTATATACATATCTATCTACTAAGATACTTATTAAAATGTTTGAAGCATTCTCTGACCATAAGATTCTAGAACTGAGAAGGCTATAGTGAAATTACTGCATCTAAACCTGAGACCTTCCTTCAGAAACAAGGTACAATCATCCTCACAATGACTGTGGGCAAGAAAAAAAATTTGCAGTCTGCACTCATTTTTCGGAGTAAACTTGTCCTAGGAAGACACACAGTTTTATTAGAAGTGCATTACACCTCAGCTACAATGTTGTTATAGTGACACAACAGAGTTGTGTCACAATCAGATGCTAATTAGAAGAAATTGTATTATGCAAATACACCAAAGCCAAGCACAAGCAGACCAAATCAGAAAACACAACTTTTTCTCGAGTTTCTTGCTTTCCTCTGCAGCTGGTTCATTTTGAAAAAAATTATCTACGTCTATTAAAACCAGAGACATTCACAGGAATTGGAAGTAAATGACTAATTAGTTTATAAACTAACAGTTTTAAGTTTTTGATTTTAAGTTTTTAGTTTTAAACTTTAGTTTTTCTATGTCAGCTGTTTTTACCAGTATGGCATGGAAATTATGCTAGAAAACTCCTTACTAGGTTAACATACACGTTTAAATGCATTTTAAGTTACCATATTTGTGATAACAAGTTAAATTCAGAGGGCAGATACTGGAGAATATATGAAATAATAATCCTAAAAAACCCAGAACATTTTTAAAAGTAAATGTTGTTATAGAGAGAAGCTGAAAACTCTACAACTGAAAACTCATTAATGCATATCAGCACAATGGAACAAGAAAGTTTATCTGACAGGTACAGAAAAATTGAATAACAATACAACAGAAGAAAACAAACCCATTACAAATGGCTGTTCAATTAAAACTAAAAACCACCTGAATTATCTGATTTCCTTGTAGACCTTTCGTGGCATGTTATTAACAGTAGATACTCTTAGAACCTTAAAAATTACTTATTTAGTGATGGTTACAGCTCTGACTTAGACTTTTTAAAGAAGCTTATTATAGAAATAATAAAACTACAATCCCATACTTTATCTACATAAGATTATGCAAATTGTTGTATCCAAATGCATACACAACAGAAGAGTCATTAACATTAATCTGGCTACATATTTATATGAGTTCACTAGTGGCGATGTCCTGCACTCTTTGCTTACAAGGTATATATTCATATATACAAAATTCTGCAAATTAAAGTTCTAGGAAGGGCATCTTCATACAGCTCATGGTAAGTGGGAAAACAATCTAAGATAAAGCTGCACTCAGATGCTCTGTTTTTTTCTTTTCTTTTGAAAAATACCAATCACTCAAAATTACACTTTTGTGAATATGCATTGTTTTCATTTCATGTCTCCTTAGATTATGGGGATTGATTGACTGAAGTCTGCAGGTCTTCCTACAACAAGATAATGTGTTCTAAGAATACTCTTTTTCTCTGTGGCACACTGAATTAACACCTATTGAAGTAAATGGAAAAATGAAAAGTTGCACCTTCTACTTGAATGTTAGGACACTAATAGGAAATGTGGATAATCGTGCTTCTTTCCAAAAAAAAAAAAAAAAAAAAAAGCCTTTTGAATGAGACAAATCAGCTGGATGGCTAAAATACTAACTATTGAGCTATTGGCTGCATGGGGCTTTCCTCTTGATGGGAAAAGCTTTGATAGTGAGAAATCACACTCTCTGATGTAATGTATAGTTCTAACAAAGAATAAACTGCAGAAGATATTGAATTTGCTCAGTTAAGGTAGACCAATAATTTTTCACAGAGGTGTATTCCCAGCCCAGAGGCTGGTATTGTTGCCATCTGTGAAGAGCATCAGAAAAGCATCTGAATAGAAAGGCAGAGGACACCCCAAAAAGTACCAGGACTGCAGCTTTGGTAGAAAGCCAAGAGATTTTTTTTTTTCGGTGGGGGTGTAAGAACTGGCTGAAATCATGTTTCAGCTTTTGAATGAGAAAATTGCCTCTCATTGTTTGCCCTTTCCAGGATCAGAAAAAAAGCATTTTTAGATCCTTTGTAAATTGATAGAACTGCAGCCAAAATTTGTGGATGCATATGATTAAACTCTGTCTTGGAAGAAACAACTCAGGAAGACCATCAGTATTGACAGAAAAACTGGTCTCAGGCAGAAAACATAAAGGGAATTATTTGGAAGGAAAGCATAGTAAAACAACAAGCAGAAAGTAATGAAATACCATGGAATATCTCCTTTCTAATGAGTCAACAATCAGTATAGTATTTCTAGAAGTCAGAACTGTATAATTTTTATTATTTTCATCTCTGCCATTTTTTTGGCTTTTATAGATATATTTGCAATTTTGAATGATCTACATCTACCTTTCTTCCTGCCATTTCTTCTTCCTTGCCTTGTACTCCTCTTCCATTCCCCATCCAGGGTAGCTTCAAATTAAAAGAAGTTTCATCAACCAGCAACATGAAATTATCAGCAAAAACAGGAAAAGGGAAATAAAGACAGAAGACAACAATAATTACAAATCAATGCACGCATATGGAATATGTGGTGGAATTAAAAATCCCCAAAAGAGAAACTGATGAGAAAATACTCCTTTCAAGTTATGTCTTGATCTCAGTTAGGTTGTGTTTTATTTCCTTGTACTAAATTTTATTTCATGTTTGGGGCTATAATCCCTTTGGAAAACAAATCCTGATTGGTCATTTTAAAAATACTCTGATAAATTATGTAAAAAGCTATGTTTTTTGCAACAGTTGGAATGGAATTCGCATGGATGGAATGGTATAAAATTATGTCATTATTTTGTTTTTATAATTTCTGAAAAGAAAAAATACCACCTTGAAAAATAAATACAAATTCATATAAATCTCAATTAAATTTATACAAATCTACATAAATTTATTAAGCAGTATTTTTAGTATTATTAATTCTGAAATCTCTTTTTATGTTATTCTCTTCCTAATACTAGTACTACTACTACTACTACTACTACTACTACTACTAATAATAATAATAATAACAATTCAGATGCATTTGCTCAGAAAGCTGGAGGATCTCTCCTATCAAGACAGGCTGAGAGAATTTAGATTGTCCATCCTGGAGAAGAGGAGGCTCTAGGGAATCCTATAGCACCTTCCAGTAGTAAAAGAGCCTACAGGAAAGATGGAGAGGGTTTTTTTTACACAAGGTGTAGTGATAGGACAAGAGGGAATGGCTGTAAACTGGAAGAGGCTATGTTGAGGTGTGATATTATGAAGAAATTCTTCAGCCTCAGGGTGATGAGGCACTGGAACAAATTGCCCAGAAAAATGGTGGATGCCCCATCCAGCCCTGGAAGAGTTCAAGTCCAGGTTGGATGGGGCTTTGAGTAACCTGATCTAGTGGAAGGTGCTCCTGCTTATGGCACAAGATTGGAACTATTTGTTCTTTAAGATCTCTTCCAGCTCAAATGATTCTATGATTATCTGATTCTATGATGATACTGGGATTTTTTTCATATAACTACTCTTTTTTTATCAACAGAATGAAGATAACAGCTAAGGCATGACCAGCTGGCTGCCTAAATGCAATCTTTTAACATGTTGGTCATAGTACATCTGGTATAATTTAGATATCAAATAATTAAATTACTTGATGAGTACAGTATAAATGCCTAGCCTAAATACATTTAAGATAGTTCAAGTATCTACAAGTATCTACAAGTTCAAGTTCAACTATCTACAGTATATAGTAGATAGTTTAAGTATATACAGTCTAATACTGTGAATGAAAATACTTCTCCAAAACTTTTGTTTTAATCCAAAGGTCAAGCTTAGAGAAAGCTGTATTTCTTTCCTAAGAAAAGAAAATAATGCAAATAAGTGAGAGAAAGAAATATATTTAAAATATAAGAGAGGTTCTCATTGTTATCAGAAAGAGCAGTGTCAGACCACAGAAATGGGGAGCCAAACTGCACTTGAACAAAGCCGTTAAATTCCACAGTCTCTAAAGTGTGAGAGGAGCAGCTGTTGAGATAGCAGATGGTACACAGGAGTAAACTGTTCTCTACACGTACATACAACTGAATCCAAGATTGTTGGTACTCTTTGCAAAGTTTTTGCTCTATGGATAGTATTTTTCATTCAAAGTTGGTCATCACATGCTCCAGTGTTAGCCACCATAGGAAAGGCTCTAGAGGGTGATTCTGAGAAAGTTAAAACAGGAGAACTGCAAAATACCTACTCCAACAACAATCAATCAAAAAAGAAACCAAAGAGTTCTAGTTTGTGTGTGTGTATAAAGTTACATAAACTAGTTAAAATTTAGTGTATGATCCCTTCAACACATTTTTAAGGCATTCTTCATCACAGACTGAGAAGCCTCTTTTAGAAGCACTTGTAGAGAATTTGTTAAATCAGCCAACAGGAAGCATCCAACAGAGACAAGGCTGCCACAGCTCCATGCCTTCCAGGTGCAGCCCACGGTAAGGCTGAGCCTGCATTGCAAATAACACATTCTCTGGCAGGGAACAAGTGCCAACACCTCCACAGAAAGTAGCACAGACCCCCTGGGCAGGGGTTTGGCCCTGGCCAAAATGTGATGGCCATTGCAGAGAGCCTGGGAGCCTCTGCCAGTGGCTGCCAGCAGGACAGGAATGCCCTCAGCCACGCTGACACTGCGCTGGTCCCCAGCTCCTGTTCCCAAGGCACACTGAGTAACAGGCATCGAGATGTTGGCCCAGCAGCAAACAGTGACACATTTTGGGAAACTTCTCAAGGGCATAGTTTGTCTTCACAATGTGGAACTTAAAAGCTGTTGCTGCAGCGACAAAGAGAATTTCCTAAGTAGTGATAAAACACAAGCAAACAGAAAAAAAAATCCAGCCGTGGGTTTGGTTATTTATTTATTTTTTATTTTCATACAAGATATTGCATTTCTGTGCTGTGAGAATCTTTAGGTCACCTTTTAGCAGCTTCAGAGGTAGAACTGCAGAAAAAGAGGAGTCTTACCACAGAAAACTAAGCTAATTCAGCATGTAGGGGTTATGAGGAGCTGAGCAGAATAATTAACTAAGCAAGGGACATGGTATGCTCTTAAAGTAAAATTTCAGCACATCTTAACAGAATTAACTGATTATTCTAATGTTGTTCATGACAGGTCGTGGGATCTTATGACAAGAGAATGAAGGCTGAATTAAATTTAATGATTTGATTAATATTAATTATATCTGGCTGCCATGAGTGCACACAAGTTCACAGTGTAGGCCAGAACTCTTACTGATATTGCCCATATGATGGCTGCACCTACTGTGTTTTTCTTCATTGGTATCTTAAAAATAAATAGTTCTTTATGAAAGGAAGTTACTGACCTAAAAGAATAGGGAAAATCAGAAGATTAAAGGAAGAATTGCTAAATGTGTTACCTTTACAAAACTAATACATACATTCAAGTGAAAAAAAATCTTCCAGAAAAATGTTATCAGTTACAATAACTATGAAGACTAAGAAACTTGAAACTTATAACTTGCTGATGGCAAAATTAGATGTATAAATGGCCAAAAATAATAGATTTTTGACCCTTTATCCACATAGGGTAACTAGGAGTAACTGGGAAATGGCCCCAGTCAGTCACCTCTGACCCCTTTCTAGGATGAATACTCCTCCCTTATCATATCCCTCCCTGTCCCTGTGTGCAGAGGCTGGAGTTAAGCTCAGATCTGAATGTCACATGCCTGCCTGAGCCCTGCCATGGGTGTCCCCAGCTCAGTGCTGCTCCTGCCCACCCTGATGTGCTGACTCTGCTCCCCAGGCTGATCCCTGGCCTCGCTCATCACCTCCCTTTTTCCAGGGCTGATTGTGCTCTGGCCGTCCTGCTCTGCCCTGCTTCTCTCTCAGGGTGGCACAGCCCTGCCTGCCCCGGGCCACCCTCCCATCCTTGCACTCCTCCCTGTCTTTTATAACTTTCCTAGATGAGTCCAGTCCCTTAATGCTTAATATTATTTCCTGTACTGGATGTGGCTGCTGACAACATTTCTGAACAAAGCTATTTTTATTCTGAGAGAAAAAAAAGGCTCCATTAAGTGTCAATAGTAAGTAATAACCAAACACTTTCTTGAGCTGTGCAATAGCTTTACATAGTTACAGGACAAAAATTGCCTTGATGTCCAATTTTGTGATTAGGAAGAACTGGTTAAAACAGAAATCCCTCCTGCTCAGGTGCTATCTGATATTTTAGGGAGCACCTGTTTCTTGAGAAAGCATATTTGAATGATGTCATGTGTTTCAACAGTGTGCTAAAATTGAGATAATATCAAAAAAACCTGTTTCATTCTGCAGATTATATTAGTTTGCGTGAATTTGAATATACTATCTGGAACTCATTTATACTTCTGGTCTGTATAGCATCCTGGGACAGACTTCTACAATTCATGAGCATGTGAAGAAGTGTTTGTTTTGCAAGCTTTGAAGCTTCCTGTTAAATATTTCACTGAATACACTCTAATTCAACTACTGCAGAAAATTATGAATAGTCAAAATCCACTAACTTATGGTAGATTACTCTCTTTTTTATTCACTTGTCTAGTAGCCTTCATCTACTACTTTGTCCTATTTCAGTCTCATTTGCTTCAAAACAATTCCATATTTCTTATCACACTTCCTTGACTTTCTCAGAATCCTAATATGNTTCACTTGTCTAGTAGCCTTCATATACTACTTTGTCCTAGATTCTGAGAAAGTTTTGCTTCAAAACAATTCCATATTTCTTATCACACTTCCTTTCTCATATTAGGATTCTGACTTTCTCAGAATCCTAATATGAGATCCATTATAATGCATCTATTACATGGCGTAGTAACTCCTTCGAGAGATGTTTTCAGATGGTGGCCTACAGTAATGTCAAGATTTCCTTTCCAAGTGATAATGACTCATTTAGATCTCCCCATCTTGTACATGTGGCTTTCATATATTTTAGCTCTACAGTTCAGATTCTTTCAAGATCTCTCATCATGTCATTTCTTTAGTCTCTTGATAATTATGTCTCTAAATACTTTGTGTACTCTACTATCAAAGTCAAAGTTAATTTGTAGGGTGCTCTATGGCCTGGGAAACCATGCAAATTCTAGAAGAGATGAAGAATTGTGAGTCAAGTTTGCAGATATATCACATTTTTCTCAAGTAATTTAACCTACTACAAAAGATTAATTTATATTATTCACTAGTTTCACCAAACCTGTGTTGAAATTTAGCCATTAAAATGTAAACCTGGAAAGTCTTAACATTTGAAAGAACTCATTCTGCTGAAACAAACAAGTTATATTCTTTTGCTATATTTCAGTGAATTGAAATATCAGTATGATAGGTGCTAGGAGTATCATAAGTGCCTGCCAATATTTGTCACACCTTTTTAGCATTAAAGTAATCCCATGGTATTTTGTGGGAGCAAAGATATTTTTTTAGTAATTTCTAAGGATAAATATAACAAATATAATAAACATAACTGCTGAATACAGTTATTGATTTCCTACAGCAATAATACAAGAGACAATGGTTTGATGCAAGAGTGGTTTAAAATCAATGCTAACCTAAGTAAGTTAAATCTGTTTTATCATCAAAAGCTCTGGACTAGAATCTAGTTTCTGCAAAGCAAATGAGATGGAAATATGCTTAGAAAAATCCCATGCTTACAGGTTGTGATGCTTATATTAGACCAAGAAATAGCTGATATTAATCCTAGAAAAACAGAAAAGCATTTTTCAATGCTAAAAAAGTCCACCCAGCAAATGCCAGGTTAATTTAGTTATAAACATGCAAACTATGTATTGTTTTAAAGACAACATAATATAGTGGCATTACATGTGAATTTCAGCCTTTTTTTATCTAGTAACATCTGATAAATTCTACTTTATTGTTCTCACTCAGGACAGTCGTGATAGAAACATTTTAATATTTTTCCTATGTAAGATCACTTACATGGAAAAAATAGTAAAATGTTTCCATCACGACTGTCCTGAGAGAGTGAGGAGAGGTCCAGCCATTAAATTGACACTGCCAAGCCTGCCATTAAACCATGTCCCCAAGTACCTCATCTACACTTCTTTTAAATTCCTTCAGGACTCAACCAGTTCCCTGGACAGCCTTTTCCAATGCTTGACTGCCCTTTCAATAAGGAAATTTTCCCTCCCCTGGCCCACCTTGAGGCCACTCTCTCTTATCCTATCTCTTGCTGCCAGGGAGAAGACACCAACTGCCACCTCACTAGAACTTACTTTCAGGTGTTGTAGAGGAGGTAAAGTCCCCCTGAGCCTCCTTTTCTTCAGGCTGACCAGCCTCAGCTCCCTCAGCTGCTCCTTTTCAGATTTGTGCTCCGACCTTTCCCCAGCTCCTTTGCCGTTCTCTGGATCTGCCCCAGCCCCTCGATGTCTTTCTTTGCTGAGGAGCCCAAAATCCTGAACACATGATTTAAGGCATGGCCTCAACAATGCCATGTACAGGGGGACAATCACTGCCCTGTCCTGCTGGCCACATTATTTTTGATACAGGCCAAGTGCCATTGGCCTTCTTGGCTACCTGGACACACACTGGCTCATAACAGCTGGTGGAACAGCACCCCAGCTCTTTTTCAACAGACAGCTTTTCAGCCACTCTGATAATTGTAGTTAATTTTATTTGCATGTATCTTGTGGACAACTATAAATTCAAAACTTAATTGAGTCATATTGATTATTTTTTTTTTTTTTAAATCACACATAATTATCCAAAAAGAGTCAAATGGTTGAAGGAAATTAATATATTTAAAAACACGATTACTCTTACACTGTTAGCAATGATAATATGAGATATTTATAATCAGCAAAATTTTGTAAAATATCTTAAGTGAGTTTGTTATGATTAACAAACTTGTGCATAGAATTATTCAGTTTTGTTCATGCATTTTACCAGATTTTTGAACACAGGGGCAACACGTACTTTTCTGTCTAAGTATTAAAATCATCCCACTAAATATTTCCAGCTTTTTATCATTTGTATTTGCAAACTACATGCAGCATTTTTGTTTATCACAATCTCCATAAACAATAAGGTGCAATAATACTTTTTTCCTGTTCAAAATCATTAACTTCTTTTTGTATAATATTTGTGTGCAGTGCATGTGCAGAAGAGAAAAAGAAGGCAGAGGAATTCCATCACAGAAGCCATCCCTGAAAAGGGAAGATTGATGATTCCAACTATCCTTGTCTGTTAGGAATAATGTTAAAATGTGGAGTCTTTTGTTTGAAAATTTAGTATAGGAGTAAAATTGGTTCAGGACATATTTTTCCTACAAATTGCTAATTAGTACTCTCACTCTGAATAATTGAAAGAACTATTGAATTTGTGCAAGGCTTTACTAATCTCAAAGAAAATTAATATATTTCATATTTTGAGAAAAGTTAAGAAGATGCAAAATTTTAACTTCATATTCTAATGACACATCATTACTTTCACTATGCATGTTAGATTTGCCTAAATTTCTGATATGCTTTTCTAACGGATGTTACCTCTTTTAGGTCTCAGAATATCAGGTAATCCTGATTATTAAAGTGGAGGGAATTTTATAGAGTGAACAGATAGCAACTTCAGTCCTTTTTTTCTGAAATCAATTTATGACTGTCATCTCATTTGCAACTTAGGTGTCAGAAGTGATGTGCTTTGCTCTGTAGTTTTCTCAACCTTGCTACTCACAAGATGATACTCTTATAGTCTAAGCTGTTTTAATGTATAATTCAAGGAAGCATGTGGTTGGCAAGAGTTCTTATCCTGGATTTTTAGTGTCTTCTTTCCTATATTTACTCTCTTAGTGACAGTTCAGTACCTACTTGCTTTGAGTTTTGAAGTCATGAGGTTAAAGTCTTAAGTTGACATTTCCAAAGTCAGATGTTCTAGGATTACATTTAAAAGTTTTTCTTTAAAGTGATGCTTTTTTACCTCCTCAACCAAGACAGAGAACACAAATTTGGCTTAGATAAGTCCGTGAAAGTTTCTCTAAATAATAAAACCTTCTATCCTTACACTTTGCAGGATGAAGCACCACATTCTTTGTTATGAAAACACAAACAAGACTGTCTGGTCTTTCATCTGTACAGTTTTGAAAGAGCTGGTAGATTCAGAATCATGGCTGTATTGGGGTTTTTCTGCACTATTTCCCTTCAGTCCCTTCAGAAATTTCCACCTGAATGTTTTATATAACATAAAACATGTTTTCTGATTATGTGCATCGCAGAAGACAGGAAAAAAGAATTTTATGGAATCATACAAGAATGTGATGTTATTTAGAATCCTACAATTATCTCAGTAGTAACTTTACTGTATGAGATTGTCAGTAAACATGAAGTTGTTCTGATCTGCAGTTGTGTGTTCTAATCTGCTCACTCAAAACTCATTAGCATTTTCCACTATTACTTACAGAGAAAGGATCTATTTTCATTCTTTCTTGGGCTTGACATCATGAGTAGATTTAAAATTCAAGTAGGTCTGACAGAATCACAGAATATCCTGGGTTGAAGGGGATCCAGAAGCATCATCAGGTCCAATTTCTGTTTCTGTATCTTAACATCCTCACACCATGTGACGAAGAGTGTTTTCCCGATATTTCTTGAACTCTGTCAGTGGTGCTGTGACCACTTCCCTGGGAAGCCTGTTCCAGTGCCCAACCTCCCTCTGGGTGAAGAATCTTTTGCTAATATCCAACCCAAACCTCCCCTGACACAGTTTCAGGCCATTCCCTCGGGTCCTGTCACTGATTACTACAGAGAAGAGATCAGTGCCTGCCCCTCCTCTTCCCCTCATGAGGAAGTTGTAACTGCAATGAGGCCTCCCTTCAATCTCCTCTTCCTGAGTGACCTCAGCTGCTCCTCATATGAATTCCCCTCAAGGTCCTTCATCATTTTCAATGGTCTCCTTTAGATGCTGTGTAAGAGATTTATGGTTTTTATATTGTGGTGCCCAGCACTGCCCCCAGCACTGGAGGTGAGGCTGCCCCAGCTCACAGCCGAGCAGGACAATCCCCTCCCTTGCCTGGCTTGTGATGCCGATGCCCCCAGGGCAGGGTTGGCCCTCCTGGCTGCCAGGGCACTGCTGACTTAGGTTTAACTTTCCATTGACCAGGACCCCCAGGTCTCTTTCTGTGGCACTGCTTTCCAGCATCTCAATCCCCAGTCTGTACATAAATCCAGGGCTGTCCCATCCCTGGTGCAGAATACAGCACTTTTGCTTGTAGAAATTCTCATGGTTGGTGATTGCTCAGTCCTCTGATTTGTTAAGGACTCTCTTTGAGGACTCCCTGACTTTAGTCAACAACTCATCCCGTTTTTGTATCACCTGCAACCTTTCTCAGTCCCTTCCAGTCCTGTGCCCAAAAAATTTATGAAGATGTTGAAGAGCACAGGGCTGAGGATGGATCCCTGTGGAGCCCCACTAGTGACAGGTCACCACTCTGATGTCACTCCATTCTCTGTAAACCTTTGTGCCTGACCTGTGAGCCAGTTGCCCACCCACCACGTGATGTGTTTATCCAGACGTGTGCCGGACACTTTTTCTAGAAGGATTCTATTAGAGGTAGTAATGATTGATTTAATATTGATTTTTCACTAGCATGAATATTCCTCTAAAAGAATTGCAGCTATGAAATGTGGTTTGAGTTTTGCAAAATTAGTAAAATTTAAGATGCAAAAGCACAAAATTCTTGTTGTTTCACTATTGTAAGTCTAGTACACAACTCTTGAAAACAGCTCATTTACACTATACTCATAATGGGTTGAGAGAAAAACAACCATTTTCTAGTATGTGTCATGAGACAAAAATTTTCTAAGAAAGAATTTCACTTGTAATAAAATATTTATGCCTTCTTGTTCTGTAAACAATTAAATACATTTTTGTCTTATATGGGCAAATTAATTGAGATTTCAGTCCGATGTTTCTTGTGTGGATCTGTATGTACACATTAGTATTAAGTACAAAGTAATCAGTATTTTCATCTCTCATCAATATGTAAAGAGAAAGGAAATCCTGCACATACAATCTATTGATGTCGTGCACATTGGTTACATGATTAGACTGGATAACCTAGATAGAATACCTCTGGAGTCTGTATTTCAGAAAAGATAAAGAAATTTTGGACAGTGTACAGAAAAGAAATTAACATGAGAGTGGGGGAGGGGATGACCTGTAGATAATAAAAAGTTTAGATCACAAAAACCAAGGCACTAATATGTGGTGAAATGTGGTGAAATGTTGTGGTGAAATGTGATTATACTAGGGTGAGAAAAACATTCCAAGAAATTACACAATTACCAATTGATTAATGAGAGAAAATACTTGGCAGTCTTCACAATGTCTTGGAAGTACCTGGGAAGATTTTTTTAATTCTTTCATTAACAGATTCCACCCACAGGTCTTTGCTTTCTGCATTGTCATCCATCCACTCATCATCTGGTCTTTTGTTGAGAGTCAGAAAAAAGTTTGTTCTAGGAACTGATGCTTTGAAATTTAAGGCTCTTTTACAGTTTTCATTACTAAATAACCTCATTCTTTTTTATTCCAATTACACTATGAACTTTTTTTTATTCCAATTACTTATGTGAACAAAAACATCTTTCTGCTCATAACTCAAAAAAAAGTTTTGGGGTTTTTTTAATGGTCAGCATCCATAAACATTGTTTTCAAATGGAAACTTGGAAAATTTGACAAGATTGAATAAAGTCTGAAATTCAAGTAAAATCAAATATCAGTGATTGATCTCAAATTAATAGAAGGATTTATAGATAATACTGTATCTAGTGACAAACCACATGATTTAAATATGAAAATCAATTAGTTGAAGTTTTGTTACAAAAATATTAATAAAATCAAAAAGCGCTGTAAAAGAAACTTCACATTTTATTCATAGATGGCACTTAAAATATCTTCTCAATGTCAGGAAATGCTAAATCACCTGAAGTGGCTGCCTACAGCATAATATCAAAAGCCAGTTACTCTAAAGTTAAAAACAAATATTCAGTCTTTCATATTCCTAGCTCTATAGTATGAAGGCAGTTATTCCCTTATTTCTAGATACAATAATGCTGATTTTATCTTCCCTAAATTCCAAAAATCTACTGATATTTTTTATCAAAAAATCAGACCATTTTAAAAGAGCTGCCTTTGTTTTATGATGATCTGATTAATCTGAACAGAGCACAGAACATTGGTGAAGCATACCAGTCAGAATCCCCTGGAAAAATTGAGACATCCAGCTTCGAAACTGCCATACTTTAATTTACTTATTGATCTTTCTGTCATTTTTTATGCAAACAGAAGTTAAGAGAACATTGAGAATCAGCCTTTCTGGAGTTTTCCATCTGTTTAAAATCAATATCTTTTTGCTGCAAGGCACAAAGTAGATTACATAAATGTTTTTTAGAAACACTGGGAAAACATTAGTATAATATAATAACTCTATATTTATAATATAAAGTATTTTAACACAAATTATATTGGAACTGAAGAGCAAAAATATTAACAGCAGAGTGTACTGTACACTGGCTGTGAAAAATCTCTCAAGAATTCAAGTCACTGTTCTTGTGCTGTGTTTTGTACCAAGAATATATTCAATGAAAGTATCAGTTAATTTTAAAATAATCATAATTATTTTCATTTGTATATATATTAATAAAAAAGGTGACTTGAATCTGTTAAGAAAAGCTAGGCCTGTGTATTTTGTCTGTCTCTTCAAGCATTCTTTGCTGTCACAAAGCATGCTGACAAGTTATAATTTAGCAAAACAAGACATGTCATTCTTAGTATAAAGAGAAGATAAAAAGGAAGGATGGAGACTTAATTGGCTGTAAAAGTTACAAGAAGGATATGGCTGCTATGCAAATTGTGCCAGTCCTCTCAATGGAAGACCTGGAGCATATTTCCACAAGAAGAACATCTATCCATATGAGAATTTGGGGGAGGAGGGTTATAATAATACTCTATAAAAGAAAGTTTTCAGAAAAGGAGGTGAATGAGTCAGTATGTTCTTCTAATACAAGAAATGCTCTTTATTAAGTTTGAATTGGTTTGTGTAATTTGATGAAAAGTAATTTGATGTGTCAGTCTAACTTTGAATTAGGGTGCAATAAAGTGTTATTTTCTTGGGGTTTTGGTTTTTTTTTTGGTTGCTGTTTGTTGTTTTTTTGGGGTTTTTTTTTTTGAAAATACAGTCCATTTAGTAGTCAAGAAGGGATAATCTAATTTTCACTTGTTCTTTATTGCACTTACTTTATTTAGAAATTGGTTGCTGATATTGCAGTACCCTGTCATTCTTTTTATTTCTGATTCTCTGTTTCAATTTTGCATGGACTGATATATTTATTTAATTCCTTTTGCTATCATAAATGGTTTAGTTATTAGGTTTTTACATCTAGTTGTTTTCTTTTTTTAGTTGTGATTCACAAGAGACACTGCTTCAGTTTTACATTGCAGTGTAAGTTTGTCCTTTTCATTGATTTTTCATCTTTATATTTGCATTTTCAAAACCGCTTAATAAAATCTAGAACTCAAAGTCTAAACTCTAAAAAGTGGTGAGTCATTTCAGTGAAAAAAAAAGGAAAATATGTGCAAACTACAGTTTTTTTGAGTATGTAGACACAAAAGAAATTGAATGGAAAATATTCACAATGACAGCAGAAGAGAGAAATAGCACCAAAAAAAGATGATCTGAGGTGTTGTGGTCCAAACAGTAATGGAGTCTCACAGTATGTTATAGATCAAAGTTTTATTGACACAGTAGGAGACATGAGCAGCAACATTCCCATATGGCAACTCAGTCCCTGACAGCTGAGGGTCATGAGTGATGCCATACCTCCAGTGGGCTGCCAGGGGCACTTGGTGTTTGGGTTATCTGGCCACAACAGACAATAAAGCAGCAGCATCATCAAAGAGACACAGATACGTGAGTGTTTGAAGATTAAAAAGGTAGATGGAAGAGGGATTTTACCTTTTCTTGATTGATATGATTGCTCCTATATTTGTCATTCTGAAGTCTTTTTATTCTCACTATGTCCAACTGAAGATGTCACTGCAATGTCTAAGTGTATTACTGATAACTACAGAACATTGGGCACTTCCCAGGATGCATTCATATCCTTCATCTGTTTGACATTAACACTACAAAACACCCTACTATATCAAGACTGTTGATACAGATGTTTAGTCCATCAGTCTGTAAAAGCCTGGGAATGATAGTGAAATTGGGATAGAAGGTGTTCAAAACCAATAATGTCTGGATCAGAGCTCTTTGAGA
The DNA here is from genome assembly GCA_013397555.1 of Urocynchramus pylzowi. NCBI lineage: Eukaryota > Metazoa > Chordata > Aves > Passeriformes > Fringillidae > Urocynchramus > Urocynchramus pylzowi. The sequence continues at coordinate 969,057 of VZRH01002296.1, read as the reverse complement.
CAGAACATTTTGATGTATTTCTCCAGTAACTAGAACATTGAGTCTGAGTCTATGTGTTATTGTGATAAGAACAAAAGAATCACCTGGCCATGGTACCTTATGATTTCCAAAACATATTCCTTTACAAAGTTTTGTTTTCAGTCTGTACTGTGTGAATATAAGTAATGTGGTTTCTTTCAAGTTCTGTCCCTAAAAGGTATTTTTGACTTACTTCAACTTTACTAGTCCATTTCAAATGAAATGCTGCTATTATTTTCTACTAATAACACATATTTATGAAAAAGTTAAAATAATTATAATATTGATATCAAATTGAATTTTTTCCTAGAAAATGAAAATGCTGAAAAGGATATCAGGTGAGCATATAATTTACTTCTAATGATTTTGGCTTTTGTAGAAGACTGGTGAAATATCCTGGTCATAAAAAAAAGAAAACATTCTGCTCACTAGTCATCTCCAAGTAAAAGATCTTTCCTTGAGCAATATTGAAGAAAGGTATTTTTCTTGGGGGAAAGCCACATGTCATCACCTAAATATTAGGGGTAACATTTGATTTCAGACATCAGTCATATCAGTGTCAACACCTGTGATACCTCTTTGGGAAAAAATGCAGGTCAAAATATTAGCATTCATTAGTTTTACACACCAAACAGCTGTTCTCAGGGTCAAAGTGGAAAAAGAAGTAAAAGAAAATGAAAAAAAACCCCAAAACTAAACTATAAAATGATGTATTGCTGGTTTGAAAATATTACCAGAGACCAAAACTTGTCATAACGATTGCTAATGAGATCATGTACAGAGAGAGAATATAAAAAAGAGGCTGAGATGAGACTCTAATAATAAAGGAATTCAATTAGAACGCATTTAAACAATGCAAGGAACGATCAATGAATTAAGTATCATTCACGACAAATAAGATCAGCAAAGGCAAGTCCCAAATAGCACAGACTATCTACAAGATCTGATAATTAATAATGACAACTGTGACAGAAGTTTCTACTTTTAATAAATAAATCTTATGAGAGACTTAGTTAAGAGTCTGTTTTCAGAGCAATTTCTCTGTGTCAAGACTGTTGCAAGACATGGTATTGATCAAAAGCTAAATACAGCAGATGCATTAAAATTTCAGTTATTAATAAATTAATAAAATGTACTTATTAATAAATTGCTTCATAGGTCAGCAATCATAAAATAGGTAAAGAAGAATTTTGTTAAATTTGTTTAAACAGTGTTATGTAATCATATGTTCTTTATTGCATTCTCAGTGGAATCAATGGTCAGCAATGAAATTCCTTAGACTTGCTTTCTGAATGAAGGTCAAAAAATAAAAATAAAATAAAGTTTGAAAATCTTGCTGTGGCTTTTAGTTTGATCCTTGTTCAAGATTTTATCTTGAATAATATTTTAAGTATTTACCACTATTCTAATTTTTCCCTCTTTGGATTCTTCATGTCATATATTTTACTCTCAACAGATTTTACAACTTATGTATAGATCAACTTTCATCTGCCTTACTATATTGAGAAACTATTATTAAACACCCTTTATTGGCTCTTCATCTAGTGTACCAGTATTTGAAGACAGGTTTTTCTGGACCAAGATGACAATAATACTATTTTCTTACTGCTCTTCCAGATATTAAACTGTTCTCTGCTAACCTGTTCTCTGCTAAGAAACCCTGAAGCATATACATTCAGAGACACTAAAAGGGAAATAACCATGTTAATCTGCATTTTAGCGTAGGCACAAGAGTGTGCAGCAGCTGATACTCATGATAAGAACATGTATGGAATAGGTAATTTCAGTCCACTTGGGAATAAACTGCAGATGACAGGTGAACTCTGCAAAAAGTGGGGAAAGATTCCTGGCTTTTTCAGATCAGGACTCTCAGGAATTTTATTTCACCAATTTTTAGATCATATGTTTTTCACAGTAATATTCTTTTGCCAGAAGCCTCAGATTCATTTAACAATATTTACATACTTCTTTCAATCTATAGAAGCCAGTGCTGCATCCCCAAGTGGCTTGGTTACTTTTTCCTGGTGGTGAGGTTGCTATGATAGTTCACTACCTGTTCCAGTGTTCTTGCACTTGTTCTAGTATTTGTTCTTGCACTGCCTAGCATTTTGAACAGCATTACTCACACATTGACATTGATTATCTTAATTTGTATTTTTTTTATATTACACCTGGCTCAGTAACATATTCCTAGAAAACATTCATTACTGAGAATGAAATTTTTCTGTTTTCAGTCCATATAGCAGTTATTGCTTATGTCTTTTAAAACATCACTGACACCTGATTATGTAAAACTACTGTATACATGTTCCATTTCCAGGTTGCTTGACTGGATTTTGCTTGACAAAAATAGGTAGATGGACTTATTTGTGATTTGCTTTGATGAAGCAAATTCTGGTCCTACAGCTGAAATCTTGATTTCTTTAGATTCAGAGAAATTATTCAACAGTAGAGTTCTTTTCCATATGTGTTTAGTATGGAAGACATTTGACTGACATACTCTGCATTAGCTTCCTTCAGCCTTATCAAATGTCTGTAACTGTAGAACTTCCTCTGCTTACCAGACCTTAGAGAGGCATATCCTGACAGAGATTCAATGTCTGCAGCTTCAAACTCTACTGAAGCTGAAGGGTCTTATGGACACTCAGCATAGGATTACCTCGGGAAAAATTAAAAGAGAAAGAGAAAAATAAATCTTTGAAGGCATTGAAAAACGCTGACAGAATATACAGTGAACTATTTTTGATTTTTACCCACTTCAGGACTAAATGTGTCATAACTTCTTAAACATTACTTGAATTTGCCTAATTCCCCTTTTTTTTTTATTATTTCTGAATAACAATGTAGCAATGAGTATGCATCATAGAAAAATTAAATTCATTCCCTTAACTTCTACTTTGCAGTTAAAGGGAATCTTGAGTTACCTTTTCCAAAATTTGACACTGACAAACCTGAAGATGTCCAAAGGACTTTTCGACTCATCAAGTGTAATGGCCAAGAAAATAAATTTATTTACAGTACTCACACCTTTTTTCAGACACAGTAGTGCTAGACAGGACTACAGTCCTTTTGTAGAGTTAAGAATTAGGTTTCAATTTGAAATCAATAACATGCTACATGGGGTCACTGCTCAGTAATCCCTAGACAGTCTTTCTGATAGATCTGAGTACAAGAGAGCTTCATAAACTTTATCTGGTGATAATGAATTGACTTAAAACTGAAGAACTGATGAGGTATTGTGAGCTATAACATGTAAAGAACTATCTTTAGTAGATATTCCTGTAGCCTCTGAGAGGCCTTTGTTACACCTGTATAGTTTCCATACAGTGCTTATGGTTATTTGATTTGTTACTTAAAAAAAGGTAATCTGGTTTTACTAGAAACTAGAATAAATAAGAGTAAACAAAATAACACCAGAAAACAAATAAAATATAAAATATAGCTATAATTCCTGCTGGCTTCCCATTAAACTATCACAAATTATTTTTATAATAATTTCCTATAATTAAGCTGTATTGAAATATTAAATGCATAATTTGAATGTGATTTTGTTCTCACAGTCATTTTGAGACTTTCCTTCTGTTACTGTACAACAACCTGAAAAAATGCTGGAACAAAATTTTCTTCCAGTATGTACAATATAGTTTAATAATTTTATTATCTAGAATATCTCAAAAAATGCTGGCCTATTTTCCTTTTTAATATTACCATCTACTTTTCCTTGCCCTCTGACAGAGTTTAATACTCTCTGACTAGGCTTTTTTTAGATATTCCATGCATGAAGGATATAATACTTAATATCAAATTTACTTGTTAAGGATAGTTGCTTTTATGGAAGATTTCTGATTTAGCAGAGTAATACAAAATACGCTACATAATGCAATACAAACGTAAGGTGCTTTTGGTAAAATACAGCAATTGTAATACACAGTTCAATCACATTACCAATGTGATTGATACTAGCTGTCTCTATAATATGCTCAGTGCAGTGATGCTGGGTGTGTCCTGTGCTGGTTTTGAACAGCATAGAGTTTATTTTTCATATGCTCCAATCTCCACTCCTAGTCTGTTTAGATCAGGTTACAGGGATTAACTAATGAACTCCTCCCCTTCCCCCTAATCTGGCTAGCAAAGAATGTGTTCCTGCTATAATCATTCATAAAATATGCAGCTCAAATCCCAATTTACATGGTCGAGGAATTTCCATAATAACCTGCATCACTGGTCCTTTTGAATCAGAATTTAGAGTTAAAAATTACAATGAACTCCTCCCCTTGCCCCTGCTCTGGGTTGGATTTATAGAACAGTGTACCAGCTCCATATGGAGACTTATATATGAGCCAGTCATTTTGGGGCTATACCTGCTGCAGCATAGACTAGTCCACAGCCACAGATTCACTGAGATGCCTGTGTTCCAGTGTGGCCTTGCTCATGGGCCACAACACCTTCAGGGATACACGTGCTCCTGCGTGGCCTTACCCACAGCAACAATCCCATAAACTGTGACCCTGCCCCAACACATCCATACCCATGGCTGGAATCCCTCTGCAGGTGTTCCCGCTCTGTCTTGGGCTTATTCATGGTCACACGCTTTGAGGTGTTCCAACATGACCTCATGCACAACCACTGGTGCTTCAAGGTGAACTTGCTGCATCATGGACTTCTCCACAGCTGCAGATGCTTTGTTTTGTACCTTCTTCTGCTGCAGTATGGATTTATCCTTGGGCCCCTCAGACACATACCTTCTGTGGCACATAATAAACACAGCACAGGTGCTTTCAGATATACCTGCCCTGGTGTGGACTTATCCATGGCCACAGATGCTGTAGGGTGTCCTGCTCTCACATGAAGTCACCCATAGGTCACAGCCCCTTCAATTTGGTTTCACACCGAAGGTTCAGCCTGTTCTCTACAGGCACACAGGAATAGCAGCAGAGGTTAAAAGAAGCACTATACTAATAGCAAGGCAAGCAAGCTCAGTGTCAAGCATAGAAGCCAGGCAATTCATAGCTGAACAGCAACAGCTATGAATTTCATCTAGGGCTTTCCAGTCAAATCTGTCATTGTCTCAAACACTTTGAGTCCCATGTTGGGTGCCATATAGGACTGTCGTGGTTTAATCCCAGCCAGCAACCAAGTACCGTGCAGCCACTCGCTCCCTCTTCCACAGCAAGATATGGGAGAAAATCTGAAAAATGAAAGAGAGAGATCTTATGCATAGAGATAAAAACAGTTTAATAACAAAGCAAAAGTTGAAAGTGCAAGCAAAGAAAAATATGGAATTCATTCACCTCTTCCTGTGGACTGGCAGATGTTCAGGCCTCTCCAGGAAAGCAGGGTTCTGTTATGCATAATGATGGCTTGGGAAGAAAACACCATCACTCTAAACACCTACACTCTTCCTCTCCCAGCTCTTTAGTGCTGATCATGATGTCACAGAGCATGGAATTCCCCTGTGGTCTGTTTGGATCTGCTGTTCTGACTGCGTCCCCTCCCAGCTTCTTGTGTGTCCCCAGCCTCCTTGCTGCTGAGGTGGGGTGAGAAGCAGAAAAGCCTTGACTCTGTGTCAGCACTGCTCAGTAATAACAAAAACATCCCTGTGTTATCAGCACTGCTTTCAGAACAAATGCAAAACACAGTCACATGCTAGCTACTTGAAGAAAATTACCTCTACTCCAGACTAAACAAGCACACACATACTTTCCTATTTTCACATTTTCTAATCTTTATCACTAATCTCCAATTATGCAACCTCTAGAAATCCTAATGTAATATTTTGCCAATAATTGAATGAATTAAGATGCAGCTGAAGCATTAAGGAGTCATGTCTCATATGAGAACAAGTTTGATCAAATAAAATTGACTAAAGTTTGATCCATATTTCTTTTAAACATTCAAATACATGTGTATATTTTTTAAAATAAGATTCTATGGTGGAAGTGTTTAAAACTGCTTACTAAATCATCCATAGGTATTCATATAAAAGTGACAGTTCATGTATAAATCTATGAGTGCATCAGCTTGAGGTGAAACAGATAAATTATAATAATAAACAGCTTATTTAAATGTATACCATACATCAAGTAATTCAGAACATATTGAATATCTTTCTCAACTATTTATTATCAAAGACCAGATTCTTAATTTTAATTATTCCCTGAAAAATGTTCACAGATTAAACTGAGAAAGCAGCTATATTTTTCAGTCTTAATTCCTGTAATCCCTGAGAGAAATTGCACCCATTCTGTAGATTTCAAAGGAAGTTACTTTGTGCCACCAATTTACTTGAGTCTTATGGGCCCTGGGCATAAATTAGATGTTCTAAAGTAGAAAGACAAAGAATTTTTAAAAAGTGATTAAAATATTAAAATTATTTGTAGGAATAACAATTATGTTTTGCTTAATACTGCAAAAATTGCCTGCGGTGCAGAGGATCAAAAATGGGACATGTCTCATGATCAATGTGATCAAGAAGAGCCAAATTTATTATTCCAAAAAAGACTATAATAAGTTTTTACTGTTCACATGTCTCTTGCTAATACATGATTGGTTAATCCTAGCTGTTCATGCATCTAAAATAGAATGCTGATTGGTTCATCCAATTTTCACACGTCTTGCTGTGGTCCTTTGGCCCATCCTTTACTTTTTTGCAAACGTGCTGGCAAACTTGCTGATATTGTCTTCTTCTTCTTGTATCTTTCTCAAGGACCTAACGACCCCATTTTCTGAATATGTCCATTCACCATTGTTACAGGTTAAGGATATATTAGATCTGCTTTTTGAATATGTCCGTTATCCATTGTTGTCAACAGGCTGGGTTGTGCATCTGCTAAATGTGGCCATTGTCTTGTAGAAACTCCTTAATCTGCAAAACATCCTCAACACTTGCCAATATTTTCAGTTTATAAAACACTAACAATAAATCATTTGGCCTAGGTCAAAGGACTTTCTCCATATAGTATCAAGTGTGTCTGCATAACATGTTGCTAACATAAAACATTAGCAAAAATGAGAATAAAGTATAAGCTGCTTAGCTATAGTTTCTCACGTGGAAGTCAACGTATCTGTCTATGTGCAATTTCAGTAAATTGTCCTAATGCTCAGCAGCTTCAGATTTTTTTTTTTTTTAGGTTTACTAGGTTTGGGGACTTTTTGGTGTTCATTTTGTTAATGAAGCCATATGTAACATTACTTTTCTTGACATTTAATACCATTAAGGCCAGAAAAGCTTTAAACTGAGATTTTCAGCAGGACATTTGGCTTACCCACATTGCTCCTTTTTATCTCCTGATCTTAGAAGGTATATTGTTATGTTAAGGTATGTTTTGGTTAATGATGCAGTACATATTACCTTGCTTACTTTTTCTATTAGCTCACTCTTTTCACAGATCTAACAAAAATTTACGCATACATAAAGATACTTCATCTTAATGAGTGAATCTGGTAGCTACTAAAATTTCTCATTGTTCTGATGCCACTAATTACTAAAGTGCTGCAAAGCTAAACTAAATGTTATATACAGATTATAGTGAAACAATAGTATTAGACATTGTATGCAACAAATTATGGGGTTTAGAAAATGAAGAATATGCTAAGACCTAAACTGAACATTAATAATACCTAATATAGTTATTCCTTCACATATCATTCTTTGTAATTACAATGGGTGATTTTAATATTGCTACAACATTCATTAGTGAAGACATTGCATAAACTTTGCATAGCTTTAGCTCATGAAAAGTATAAAGATGAGAATCTAGTCATTAAACCAAAACTGTAAAGGAAGGCTTTCAGAGGGACTAATTCTCTTTAATACTATGTCCAAATAATCAGTTAAATCATCTCAACCTAAAAAAAAGCCAAACAAGTACCTGCTGGCAGTTCTGCTGGGTCAACATGGCCCTCACAATCTAGAGGATATAAAATTTATGTGAGGTTCCTTTCTCTGAGTATGGCAATAATATTAATTCTTATGCTTCTGTTCTTGTACAACATCAAAATTATTTATATGTGCATTGTGAAGAGTTCCTGCTTAAGCAGCTACTGTTTGAGTGCTTTATCAATAAAAAAGAATAAACAATCCAACAAAACTCTTACACAAAAGTCTTTATTGATTCTACTGAATTTATTCTCTTCTGGAGATTAAGGTATTACAACTACAAGGTATTAATGTTACTAGGTGCTTTTGAAAAATAGTAGAATAAGGAAATTACTACCAGTGATATTGTCTAATATGACTGTATCTATGTATTTGCATATAGATAAATACATGTACTAAATTTTGAGTTGTTAATAACCTGGTTTTTATTTATATTATATGATAGACTGAAAATGATAATCTGAATTTCCATCTTCATAAAGAAGACTGCAAAGCTAAACATCTACAAATCACTTACATATACTTGTTTGCCCAATGAAGCTTAATATAATGATTTTTTTTTTTTTTGTAGCATGTCATGAATGGAACTGCAGCTGTAGTATTCCCTGTGTGCTTGATTTTGACAGGCACACAGTTTGTTTCAGGGGTCATTTAATGATATTTGTCATGCAACTCATATACTCAAAAAGGTTGGACACCACATTTCAAAGTGGATAATGATTTTTAACAATTATTAATGAATGATTTTTAACAATTATTAAGGAATGATTTTTAACAATTATTAGGGACAAACTAAAAAAAATTGGCATAGAACTACAGTTTGAAACAGAATTGAAGGGTCAAAAGATCAATAATGTATAAAAACAATATATTTTCCAGTTTGCTTAATGGGGAACAAATACACAGTATGGTTATATCGAAATTTGGGGTGTTGTTTTATCATAACACCACAAAATTATTTCATTGTCCTCACTAACAGCAGTTTACTTGTCAAAGCTTTCTTGTTTCTGAAAACTGTCATTGCACAGATAGGTGGAGGAGAAAGAGTGAAATAGCAAACTGAGCTGACAGCACAGATGATCTTGGATTCACCTTTGCTGAGCACTGGAGACCTGAGGTCTACCTGAGATATTTTCCCAGAAATGCTGTTCAAAGTTCAGATGGATAATACACCATATTAAATTGCTACAGCTATATAAAAACATTGACTGCCACTACAGTCTTCTCCAATAACTTTAATGTGTGATTCAGAAGATTCCTTTAAAATAAAAATAAATAAAATTTAGAAACACAAATAAAATTGACATTATAAAAATATAGTGCTTTTCAAAATCCCCAGAATGTTAGTCCGTTTAAATTGTGAGCAGTTAATTGAATAATTAAGAATTAATTAATGGTTCTAAGAGTATCCATGGAGAAGAACTATGGACATGCCTAAAGCAAGAACCATAGCTTGGTTAAAAACTAGGTTAATGAGGAAATCAGCATTGAATAGCATAGTATGACCTTTTGTGGGAAAGGTGCATCTTGCTCTGTGTGCTGCATACTCGTCAGGAAGCACATATGTTATTCCACCTTGTGTGAGCTTTGAGGAAAGAGTGTGGAAAGATGATAGCACAGTGGCTGAGTTCCTGGACTACATTTCTCCTGTAATCTTTTGCCTTGTTAAAAGTTCTCAGTTTTACACGGCCAGAAAATATACCCCAGTTCATAAAAAAAAAAAATATTGTGACAATATATATCAGTAAAAATATGAAAGTTTAATATTAAATGTATAGGAACTTTGTGAATATGTTATGAACTTTCTCAAACTGATATGCTGTGTAATTTAAAAAAAAAAAAGGAATTTGGTCTTTATTTTAAACCTCAATATTCAACAACTCCTGACAATACTGTGTGTGATAACCATTTACAAAGTAATCAATTTTTTCCCATTCTGGAGTAAAAAAATTGAATTTGCTGCCTTATTAAGTTGTAAAATGTATAAATACTATGACTACATTTTGCCTGAAGGTTCAAATATTTGTAGGAAGCTTTGTATGTGCATGCAAGGTTGCATATACCTATTTCCAGAATTTGTATTTTGACTTTAAATGAGCAGATTTTTAAAATTCAGTATTTCTGCTAAAACAGTATTTCAGTGATTATACGCAGGTGTCTTACAAAAAAAAACAACAAAAAACAAACAAACAAAACCCCTTTCAAATATTATTTCAATACAGATTGTATATGCCTGTATTTCTGTTTTTGTTAGCTGACTTGTTTTCATAAAGAAATAGTTTTCAGTAATTTTCAGTTATAAATATTTCCTGATCATATTGAAATAGTATGAAAAGAGTAGGTGTCATTGTGTTTTACCTGTAATTGAATAGATCTGTTATTGGATGTCTTGATTTGAAAAGTCAGGTGTCGGCTAAGGAAGGCAGGAGCCTCCCCTGAAATGGAAAATGCAAACCCTCTCCCTCCAAATTATTATAATTTTGAAATTAAGGTGCTCCCAGTCAAAGATATGGGAGTAGGAATAACAGGGGTTTTTTAGGGAAAATATAAAAATAAAATAAAAATGCAGTAATACTAATCAACGCTGACGAAGTCAGAATAGGACCTGACACCCTGTCTGTTGGTTGGGGTGTTGGTGGCAGTCCAATTAAACGGTGGCTGCAGTCCTCCTGCAGTGGCAGGTGTGGTTCTGTTGGAGCAGTGATCCTGTAGAAGGGTGTAGGTTTTACCAGTGGTGGTGTAGATAGGCCTGGTCTTCCTCTGGGAATCCAGTGGAGAAGAGAGCTGATCCCCTGGGAATGTAGTGGGAGAAGGCTGTCTGGTGTTCCAAATCTCAGATTATATCCAGGTAGGAATGCTTGGCTCCTTCCCATGGGTGGAGCATCTCCCAATGGGATGATGTGATTTTGTCAGTCATGCAGTGACACTCAATGGTCCATTAGCTGAAGATGTCTCCCTGAGGGAGGATTGGTTGTGGAAGAGATAAAGAAAACTGCCCCAAGGTTTCAACAGGTGGCTCAATTAACAGAAGATAACTGCCTGACCTCTAAGAGATAACAATAGAATACACACCCCCATTTGCAACCTAAGACATTGGGTAATGCAAATTTACCTAGTTTAATATGGAAATGTTTCTTATTTGTAGGACTATANTTGTGGAAGAGATAAAGAAAACTGCCCCAAGGTTTCAACAGGTGGCTCAATTAACAGAAGATAACTGCCTGACCTCTAAGAGATAACAATAGAATACACACCCCCATTTGCAACCTAAGACATTGGGTAATGCAAATTTACCTAGTTTAATATGGAAATGTTTGTTATTTGTAGGACTATATATTTTTATTAAAATATTAGCTTGTTCTTAATGTTTTCTTTGTAACTAGCTTGGAATATTAATACAGTTGGTTGAGCACTGGCAATTGTCTTAAGCTTGTTGATGGAACTAATTTCTTTCTTTTATAACACTGGTGTAGGTTATCTAACCTAGATATAACACTGGTGTAGGTTATCTAACCTAGAATTCAAAAAATAGAATTATAACATACTTATCTTCTGCAGTCTACTAGAATCCTCCAACTGAAATTAAATCTGTCATGGAGAATCTAATAATGTTCAAGCAATATGGTACTGTATGGTACAATTACAGAAGGTATATTCATTAATATTGGTACTCTTAGTGCATCAGACTTTCAATTTTCCATGTCAATGACCTCTTTTTTCATTAATTGAAAAATAAACCTCCCTGCCCACCAAAGCAGAAACAACAACAAAAAAAACCAAAAAAAACCAATCAACCAAACAAAAAACACTCAAAGAACCCCAAACTAAAACACACATCCCTTTATTCTGTTAGAAGCCAATAACATTTAAACATTCATTTACCTTTTTTTATGTATTCACTTATTGCTACTTTCACAGAAAGAGAATAGCAATATTTGTCTGGACCAACATTTGAATAATAGGCCCTTGACACTTGAATAAGAGGTACTTGACTTGTATAGCTGGTGGCAGACTATAAAACAGATTTAGACTTTGATCTTTTATGTATTTAAGCACATACTTAGTCCATTAATTTCATTTGTGCTACGTCTGCAAGACAACACTATAAAATTTAATTGCTCTTCATCCAGCTTTAAGAATAGTAAATTTTCTTCTGTCCTATGCATTCTTTAAGTCTATTAGGCTTATCCTTATGGAATGTGATTTTTGCAGCAAACAAAGTTATTCTTGCTACATCAAAGAATACTACCCAAAATGTAAATAGTAGGAATCTTTTTTTCATGAGAAGCATTGAATTGAGATACACTGTCTTTGAACAAAGTTGTAATCCAGTTATGTCCCCTCCCTGACTTATCTCCCCTCCCATGTCAGGGATATTGGACTAAATGATTTTTAGATGTCCCTTCCAACCCAAACCTGTCTATGATTCTATCATAAATAGTACAGGTAATTAAAAAAAGATAAGGATTTATTTTTCTTGTGTCTGGAGAGAGAGGAAAACCAGCAAAATTTCTGGATGCAGAATCCTCATGTAAAAACCTATCAGGGTAATTAGTGACTGCCAACGAAATACCTGTCCTGGTTCGAAAACACTTCTGTTCCTCATTAACCAAATGACTCTTAGGTTATACATCATATCTCTGACAGTAAAGCCACTTCCATGGTTAATTGCTTCAATAAATACATAATTAATGGCTGGTAGTGAGTTTATGAATCTGCATAGAATTAATACACATAGCAACATGGACAGATTGCCTTGTTAGGCAGAATGTAGTTAGTATATGCAATATATGTTGTTTGGTCTTTGTTTTTGTTGTTCCTTTTAACTACATTAAATAAACTATGATTTCCTTTATATGTTAAAGAATTTAGCCCTTCTAGGAACTACAAAAATGCTTTATAACAACTTTAAAAAATTTCATTCTAAACACAAAGAATTAAAGTATGACCACCAAAAGAAATAAACAAAACAAGAATGTTATTGGACTGCTGCAAAACATTGTAATCATGGGATGTAGTATCATTTATAGTTTGATGAGTCTGTGTGTGTGTTTTGTTTGTTTGTTTCTTTTGCTTTTTCTCCTGAATGTTGCAACAATATTGACTGGGAAAAATTGTTATAGCATTAGCAGAACTAAGACTTTTCCTATTTATTTTCTTTTATATTTTGTTCTGAATGTCATTCCCTCTTCCTTCTGTTAACTCTCTATTTTAAGGAAGCAATACTGAAGACGTAAAAAACGGGATGTTTCTTGAATTAAGGAAGTTTTGCAAGTGGTTTAATGGGATTTATGCAAGGTAAAATTTGTGCCATAATTTTACCTGTTGTTATTATTTAAGATCTCTCTGTGTGTTATAGCTGGTTGAAGATAGGAGAAATATGCATATTTTGAATTTATTTTATGTGTCTAATTATCCTTTACTCTGAAAAGTCTTCTTCATTGGTGGGGTACATTAGCTGCTATCAGCCAGCTTTTTACTTCTAGAAAGAGTTTAATAAGAAATTCTGATAAATGAATTTCTGTCTTTTATAAACATATAAACCAATCTGTTCCTTTATGGAAACCTCAAATTTACTGAAAGCTGAAATACCAAATGACATAAAATAAAACTGCTCATGTTCTAATATTGAAATATTATATATTAATTCTGAATATTAAATTAAATATTAACATTTTAGGGTGATGGGAAACCTAAAATTAATTTAGAGAGTTTAAAGTATCAGATTTAATTAGATAGAAGGTCTAAACTGGAAAAACTTCAAATACAAGAATTAGTATTCATTATTTCTTGTTCATGGTTTAACACTTACAGCTATCAGCATGAGAAAAAACAATCTGGTGTGATTTCTGGTATAAATTTTTAAAAAAAGGTTTTAGTCATACATTTTCTTCAAGATTAGAATTTTCATTGAATTAAAATGGTTCAAGGCTCACTTCATCTGAAATTGAAGATTAAAAATTATGGAAAACATCACATTATTACTCAGATTGTTTGAATTCTTAATTATGCTAATTTTAATAACATGTTTGTTTTGAATGTGAATTTGTCTCATTTCCATATCCTAATAAAAAATTCTAAATCAAATAAAAGAGACCACAAATTGAACTATATAAAATTGACTAACATCAAGTCACCCTTGAATCTCTTATTGATAAATAGAGAGCAAACTGTTAAAGTTCTTAGAAACAGTGTGATCTATTTGTTGGCAGCTATTTCTGGACACTTTGTAAGTGTGTGAGGTTTTTATGATTAATCAAAAGAATTGAGAGTTTTCCATACTAATTAACATCTATCTAAGCTATCTATTATATATATACTACACCATAGTAAGATAAGATCTATCACTTTTAAAGCTTTTAAAGACAAAAATAAAGCAGAATAAAAGGCCATAGTAAGAGAGAAAAAAGCAAAGTTCCAGATGTAGTAGGTCAGAGAGTTTTAACATGAAGGACTTTCAAATGATTTTGAGCAAGGGAGATGGGAGATTCTGCTATCAATGGAAAAGGCTAACAGTTGGAAATTGGGAATCTAATAGGATGGGTCTAGGTGAGATAACTGCTAGAACAAGTGTACTGTGGCTGTAGTTTGATTAGACACAGTAACAACCTTATTGGTTCAAGAATACCAAGGGTACCAGATAAAAACTGTAAGCAAACAGAAAAAAGACTACTCCTTGCTTTGTCAAACTGCTGTACCGTACCAGAGACTTGCAGAGGGGAAGCTGAATGAGGAGCAGCTGAGGTCTCTTGGTCTGTTCAGCCTGGAGAAGAGGAGACTGAGGGGATACCACACTGGAGTTACAACTTCCTCATGAGGGGAAGAGGTGGGGCAGGCACTCATCTCTTCTCTGTGGTGACCAGTGACAGGACTTGAGTGAATGACCTGAAGCTGTGTCGGGGGAGATTTGGGTTGGATATCAGGAAAAGGTTTTTCACCTTTTTGAGGTGGTTGGGCACTGTAACAGGCTCCCCAGGGAAGTGGTCACAACACCAGACTGGCAGAGTTAAGAAATATTTGGACAATGTCTCAGACACATGGTGTGACTCTTGGGGATGTCCTGTGCTGGGCCAGGAATTGGACTGGATGATTCTTGTGCATCTCTTTCAACTGAGAATATTTTGTGATTCTGTGAATTCCATTAATTCAAGGAGTTATTGATCTTGGGCAGGCTTGCTCCATTGGACCTTGTACTTACATCTTGAAAAGTCTATATGTTAGCAAGAGTGAATGCAGTAATTACTCCATCTATATAATAATACTGTATGGGAAATGTGCTGGAATACCCTGGATACAGTTCCCAGGTACGCTGAGCTGGATGTACTTTAGTTGACATCAGGAAAAAGATAACAGTATTGGGATATTCTGAAGCCATTATTATAACTTTCTTGTAGTTTCTAATTTCCTGGAAGTAGTTGCATGTAACCTGATCACTTACCAACAACATTGCAGTCAACACTTAGAAGATGCAGCGTGTTCTAGCAAATAATGTTTCGCCAGTACTAAAACAGGACTTAAATTTTATTATGACATAACAGAACAGGATCTCTGTTTCACCCAGGCCTGCCTTGGTTTGAACTGATTTTCACCTGTTTTCAGAACTGGCTGGTGTCCAGGTGATCACTGCCACACTTCAGCTATAAGGTCTGTTAATGCATCCTGTGGCCAAGCCTGACCAAGGGAGGAAGTCACTACAAAAACAAAGAATTGTCCTTTATGTCAATTCATTTAGGGTGAGCTGTTGTGCAACTGCCAAAAAATCTGGGGACCAATTGGAAAGTAACAGACTTGCAGTCCACTTGGGACATAGAAAAATACATCCAAGTGGACTCTATTGTTGAGAAAGAAAATACAAATATTGCAGTTTTCCCACCAAACAGCTCAGCTCATTGAATATTTCTCCTCTACTCCTTTCTTGAGAAAAATCATTAACTTTGTCATCCAGAGGAACATTGGAAGCCATAACATAATACCATAGAAGGTGGATAGAATAACTCCTTTTATAGGCATTCTAGGTGGCAATTAACAAGGATTTTCTTGGGGTTTTTTTGGGGGCACTGAGTATTAGTATTGTTGTAACTAGACAATATATCTGCTGTGTTTTGATTAGACTGTTAAGAGTAAGCTAATTGTAAATCTTCTACTCCATACATATGTCATATTCCTTTTGCCCATAATAAGAATCTGACAGTGATGCAGTTGAAATGTTCATTTTGTGGCATATGACACAATGAAATATCTCATCAGAGATATACAGAAACAGACTTTTTCTAGGCTGAAATAGTACAGTTCTGCAACGTTTTCAATATGCCGCTCATTTCAGTTCTTCTCATGAACCAAGTCACCCCGTGGAACTTTCAGTCAGTCAATGTATCTGGCAGTGCAGCAGGTACAGTTAGGAAATTCCATTAAAATGACTGACAACAAAAGTATATCCAAGCTAAGGGCAGACTGCTGACATATGAGCTTAATGAATGTTAAAGCAAAAATATAGTTTATTCCTAAACTTCTTATGCTAAACTCAAAATACCATCTATAAAATTCTAAAATCACTGCTATGTCTGTATAAATAGAAGGCTACTGAAAAACAAACCAGATACAGCTGTTTTCTGTGAAAATTATTTACCTTGAAAACAGAATGCAGGAGCAGCAGGGATCTTCAACCCAAATTCTATTTTTCCAGGAATTGCTACCAGTAGCAACAGGAAAAGCAAGCAGCTAGCTAAAAGCCTACTGGAAAACAGTCATCTGCAAGGTCCATGCCTACATCAAGTGTTTGATATATGATCATGCTGAGCCAGCAGTGATTCTGGTAAAGTGGGCATGTAACTGTAGTTTGAATGACTTTCACACATCAGCACTTACAGACATGATCTCCAAGCAGAAGTGTTGTCATAGTGGTTTCACCAGGTGATCTAGATATACAGAGACTAACCTTAGCAACCCAACAAAATCATGACTTTATTTTTCATTCTGTAAGCTGAAGGGATACAGGCACTGAGGAATTAAGAAAATAACTTAGAAAATAAGAGAAAAACAAAGCATAAAGATAAAGATAAAGCCAACTCTCTATGAGGATATAAGGACTGCTTAGCATTGAAAGGCAGAAGTGATTTAACAAAAGCAGTCTTAAATG
Organism: Urocynchramus pylzowi; assembly: GCA_013397555.1. Classification (NCBI taxonomy): domain Eukaryota; kingdom Metazoa; phylum Chordata; class Aves; order Passeriformes; family Fringillidae; genus Urocynchramus; species Urocynchramus pylzowi. The sequence goes on along the minus strand of VZRH01002296.1, from coordinate 952,024 downwards.
GTGAATGTGCTGGAGAGAGAGACCCTATATACTTACATTGACAAAAGCAGGAGATGGCAATTGTCTTAAAATGAAAAATGTCTAAAGATCGCAAAAAAAGATGTCTACATCCAGTGTAGATATCATCAGAAGAAACTTCAGCCTCAAGCAAGCAACAGCTGATTGAATGTAGGTGATTGAGAAGTTAACCAGAAGGTTATCTGTGAAAGAAAGGCATTGGGACAGTCACTGGCTTGAGATGAGAAATTAAATTATGTGGCAATGATAAAAAAATTCCCAAAAAAACATGTATTAGTCTCATCAGGTCCTCACTGAGAGGAAATAACAGGAAAATCTGTATTTGTAATAATGAACCACTCTGCATATGAGCTGCTATGAAAAAATGCTATTCTGTTCTTATTTATTTTCACCCCTTGCTGTGTCACAGATTCACAGAATGGTTAAGGGTGGTGAGGCACTGGAACAGGTTGGCCACAGAAGCTGTGTCTGCCCCATGCATGGAAGTGTGTAAGACCAGGTTGGATGGGGCTTTGAATAAACTGGGCTAGTAGAAAGTGCCCCTCTCCTTGACAGGGGTTTGGAACTAAATGTTTTTTTAATCTGTTTTCCAACCCAAACCATTCTATTATTCTATAAAAATATTTTCCTGAGAAAACTTTACATTATAAGAATGGAGAATATTCCTTGCTTAACCACAGGTTCAACATTCTAACGAGCTGTTATTCCTTGCTCTTATGCATGCAGCCAGTATTCAAAATAGTTCTGTGTGCAAAAGCTCTGCTCCAATTCCAGATATAAATGTACATATTGATTTATACTTAATGAAATACTAAATATAGAAAATACTATGAGAACTGTGAGTAAATTATTCAGAGTAAATTTGACAAACTTGTATAAAATAAATAATGTGTTGTAATTTGTGGAAACACAGTTGAACTTAATTTATTCAGAAAATGAATGAGTAATCTTTTTATGAATGTTAATATTTTCTACATTGATATCACATATAAATTGCAAATACTATGAACATTTTACAAAATGGTAGTGGCCATCCTTAATATTACTAAGCAATCATAGATTGACAGCTTTGATGAAAGGCATAGGGAACAAAATAATTCCTGAGACATATTTTACATGAAACAGGATTCAAAGTGCCCTGACATAATTACAAAGTGCCCAAGGCCATGTGTTAGGCCATGTGTTGACACAGTTACCATTTTGTGGGGATTTTACTTTTACTAGAATGGGTGGTGACAAGTGCCGAGACAGGGTCAGTAGAATGGTCAGTGAGATGTAAGGGATGTGTGTGTATGTGAATGCTCTGAATAAATGGTCATGCTACAGCAGTGGCTGGACCTCAAGAAAGAATGAAAAATCTGCTGTAAACTAAAACTAGAGACCTTCATTTCCCCCTCATTTTTTCTCAGTCCTTTGGCATTTGTGATAAGCTTAAGAGAGGAGAAAACTTTTTTAACTATTCTAAGCAGACCAAAAGAGAAGTAAATCTGATCTGAAAGAACTGATATAAAGTTGTCCTACTCTGGTTTCCACATATTTGCTTTGGGACAGGAACTAAACTATGGAGAAATTAAACAGTCATATTTGTATCACTCTGGTCTCCAGTGAAAGCAAATCCCATTAAAGAATTTACTTAAGAATTTATTTATTATTTAATGCTGGGGATAAAGTTGACATTTTTTTTAACAAGTTAATAAAAAAGAGTCAGTTAAAAATTAGGAAAGAAAAAGAGGATAATATGACCTACAAATATCAGATGTTTACTTTAAGTAGAGTCAGAATTGTACATAAGATTATGATAAGAGTAAGAAATCAAATGAATGAGAGTTACTGAAAAACGCAAAAATAACTCTATCTAATAAAGTAGACCCTGCACTGAATAATTGGTCAACAAGATATGATTAAGTGAAGTAGTATCATGCAAAATTCCACTGTTCTTGTTCTGCTGTGGATATGCACTTTTGACCATTATACTGGTCTCAGTAGGTCCCTGGCTTCACTTGCTAGAGCTAGTCCATGAGTTTATTCCCAATGCTTATACTTGTACAAAGGCTAGAAAGTAAGAATTAATGCTAATATGTAAATAAATTTGATACCATATTGCCTAAATTAGAACCAGAAGCTCACAATACAGTAAAAAAAATGCAAAACAATAGAACACAGTAAAGAAAAAGCAAAACAATAGTTCTTTATGTAAAGAACTCTTTAACATCTCAGTTCAATTATCATAACTGAGCATTTATCCATAAATCAGCACTGTAGTCTACTCTCAATTGGCTTTCAAATCATGATGGAAGTCCAGTGCTATGTATTTTATGGTGCTCTACTAGTTGGAATATTTGTCCAAGTAGATACTAAAGCCAGAAATGTCTCAAATTTATGACCCTGTGAGTAGCAGCATACTCTACAGCACTCAAATAGCCATCAGTATGTCAGTTTTAAATGTGGGCATGACTGAATACAGATGCTTACAATTCTCTAAGCTTAGGAAAAAAGTAGGACTCTAGGATTTTAAACACTTCCACACCTTGTCTGTTTCAGGCATGCTTTTGTTTATGTTTACTTCAGATTTTCATCTATGAGTCTGAAGTTCAACCATAAAATGCCCTGTACAGACATATTTCAAACATATCTGCCCATAATAGATTTGTTTGAAAAAATTTGGAAATTTCAAGCTAACTGATGCAATTTTGCTGACATCAAAAATTCATGAATTTACTGTTTAAATTTCATGTAAGTATTTGGGTTCAGATGAGTACCAATTTTTAACTGTGAAAGTTTGGCTCACCAATCTCTTTCTAGTGGGTTAAGAAAATAATTTCATTTCATTCAACCAAAATGATTCTCAGACAGAGTTGTCTTTTCTCCAAGTGGTCATACACTCAGGTAATATGCTATGTCAGAACATTTTTCTCATTTAGTAATTAAAGAATTGTTTTTTTTATATGACCGTGTCCTATTTGGCTAGCAAAATTATTTACATTGTAGAGTAATTGTAGAAATTACAATTTCTACAATCTAATAAACAACCTAAACATACTGTGTCAAGTAGCTTGCCTACATACTTGTCATTAAACAGATGCTAAAGTGTTTTCTAGCTCTTGCCATAAGTGACTCCATAAGGTGCAGTCAGGGAAGAACCATTTGTTTCTCAGACACATTGTCTGAAAGATTTCCCTGAGACATGCTCTTCTTGCAACGTGATTTGAGTTTGAGAGATGATCAAACTGCAGACCAAGGTGTCCTGCTTTTCTAACACGCACTGAAAGCTTTTTTAAACTCTTAATAGATTACCATGTTACTGAAAGAGGATCCTTGCTGGTACCTGGCTTAGATCCTTGTCTTGATTTGTAATGAGTTCTGCTTAGTGTTAAGATGCCTAGTCATTTAATACAACCTCTTTTATGTCAGTGCACATATGCTTGGCTTCTGATGAAATATATTTTTGAATATGTATTTTTTTTCCATGACGCATTCCACTTGAAATATTTGGCAGCTGCCTATTTCATTTGGAGGTACTACAACAATTTACTTAATATTAGCATGTTTACAGGAGTGAAAGAGTAGTTTTTACTTCCTGTGTCTTAGAGTGATATCAGCAATCCAATATTTTCATAAACATAATTTTCATTTTTAAATCCTGATATTCAGCTGTTTAATCTGGATCTAATGCTCTCTTAGATTTCCTAGATTTCCTCAATTACCGAAAACAAATTTGGGGCATAAGTTACATATATTCTGATTTTTTTTTTTTTTTTTTTTAAAACCCTTTGAA